>CM077158.1:16489912-16842585 GCA_039583875.1 Platanthera guangdongensis | reverse complement strand
TTATCAATTTGGAGAAATAGTCTCGTATGTGATTTCCTTGTTTGTTGTGATGAGTTCTTAGAATAAACCCTCATGAACGCTTAATTACTATCCTGCGACGAGTTGAAAGTAGATTTCTTTATCTCTTGATCTCCGAAATCCATTTACCCAAATTCCCCCTAGTTATCTCTAACTTAGATGAAATGAGAATAACATACACACACAACTCAAGTTCGCTAGCGAGAATTGAAATCTCTTTCTTTCCAACACTATCTCATAATCTATATTGCACTTTCGTCACTCCTCTCTCAAATCTTGCGACGAAGTATGATAGTGGAATTTTGTTAAAGATTTGTACGACTCCTCTCTCGAATCTCGCCGTACAAAATAGAGGATTCAACTCTAAACAACGTAACTCCTCTCTCGAATCTTATTACGCAATCTAGAAGAAGAACACTTACTCCAAACAGTCCATGAAATAAATATAGATCCAAGAAAAATAATTTTCAACCATTCATAGAGGGAAAGTTAACATCAAAACATAACAACACCACAAGGTACTCTCACATACAAGACTTATGAAATTAGTTCATAATGGAAAGGGAAGACCAAACATAATAGATCTTACTAGACATGATTAAAGAGGTTAAAAGTGCAGGAGTTTGTGATCAGATCTCCTTCCAAAGCCTTCTTTCTCCTCACTGATGCCTTCAAACCCTAGCCGTTCTTCTCCTTCTCCAAGATGATGGCCTCCAATCTCCCTTCTCTCTCTAATTTCGTATATCCCTTTAGGAATGAAAAATCCCCTGTTAAAAACGAGCAGCCCCTTTCCAATAGATGCCTCCTTCCATATTTAGTTTTGGCGCAAAATTCGAAATTCGAATTTTAAAACCGCCCAGACTTGTTATAACAACTGCAACAGGTTTCTGTAACAACTGCACAACCAAAATACCATTCCTGCACTTACTTTGCCGGTTCGATTTCTACGTCATTTCTAATAAGAAAAACATAAGCAAAATATGTTAATTAAGCGTGAATAAAATGACTATTAATTTATGGACATTTATACTAATTTAAGTCATTTCTTCTTATTTATCACAATGATTATGTAAAACTAAGGGACTATATAACTTCAATTGAGAAGTTATCACGCCTCCACACTTGAACTTTTGGTAGTCCCTAGCAAAGATAATTCAGATCAATGGATTGGATGAAGATATACTATCAAGATGCAATTTCAAATGATCTTTCTTGTAAAATAACTTAATCAAAGCTTACTCAAGAAATTCACTTTACTTAACTGATAGACTTAGAAATCAATAAGAGTTCAAAATTCACAAATTCATTAGTTAGATAGAAGATAACGCTCAAATAAGTATCTTAGTGCGGTGCGTGCTTTTCTTTAAAAGTAATTTACTCCCATGCAATTTTTCTCATTGAACCTCAGCATTTATTGGAAAGGATAAGAATAAGCTAAGCTTCGATTTAGCATACACATGAGTTAGTAGTTCAATTGAAATTAGGATAAACTTGGCTTAGTTAACAATTTATGGATAACCTTGAGAACGAAATGACATTCCCTAGTTAATAGTCTTAGTACTTCACCGTATTATGGGGTTTAACAACATATATTCTTTAACATATTTTATTCATAGTAGGGATCATTCCAAGTATAAGTGCACATACCCGGGCCACATATCACTATGATGCTCAACCATATTTTTTTCTCTTTTTTTTACTCATAGTTGGGATCATTCCAAGTACGTTTTCACATACCTAGGCCGCATATCACTATGACATAAATTTCTCTATATTTTTTTATATCATCATAGTTGGGATCATTCCGAGTATGTGGGCATATACTTAGGCCGCATATCACTATAAAGTTCAATCATTTGTTTATACAAATTAAACACCCATAAATGGCTAACTTACTAAGATACAACTAGTCGAAATATAGGGAATTTAGGCATGAAATCATATGTATGAAAAAAATTCAAGCTCAATTATTCTAGTGAAGATCAAAATGGAATAACTACTTAAGCACATGTCTTGGCTTACATCGTTGACTTAGTTCTTGCTCGCCCCTCACGTTATTTGTAGAGGTCAATATCAAAAGCTTGTCATGGAAGTAAACAAAAAAAATTTTGTGCATAAAGACAAAAATGCTTAAGTGAGCTTTATCACAAAAAATCTTACTAATTTCAAATTCACTACTTGAACTCTTGGACTATTCAGCCATACCAATCAATTATCATTGAATATATCTAGAATAGTCTATTGATTAAATGAAACAAGAACTAAGATCATTCAAAACGTGGTTTAACGATTCATCCAAATGGTAGGGGTTGTAATACCCCCACCTCCACACTTAATTGATTTGCTAGTCCTTAGCAAAACTATCGTTGGACTATGATATTGCAAAATAGTTGTAGTACTACGTACAAAATCATATAAAGGAGTGGAAATAAATCGTAAAGAACTTCCCTGAAGTAGGAGTGCCCGCAAAGATACTTTGTCGAAATGTTCCAAGTAGGACTTTCGTGCATAGA
Source organism: Platanthera guangdongensis (assembly GCA_039583875.1). Taxonomy (NCBI): domain Eukaryota; kingdom Viridiplantae; phylum Streptophyta; class Magnoliopsida; order Asparagales; family Orchidaceae; genus Platanthera; species Platanthera guangdongensis. Next base: position 16,840,054 of record CM077158.1, on the reverse strand, counting down.
GTTCCACTTTCTGTGTCCTAATGATCTGTACGCTTACATGTGTGCAAATACCTGGAGATAATTTATTCTCCACAATTTTCCAAATTAAATGTCCAAGTGATAAGCTAAATTGCAAGGGTAATATGATGGTATGTTCATATATGAGAATAATAAACATTATAATGAAACAAAAAAATGTGATTAAAACACCGACAAGGAGGCACATATTGCATATCATCAGACTTCTCTATTTTGACTAGCATATCAACATAATTAGGCCAACTACTAAGCAGAATCATGTATCAACGCAGCATAATCAATTACTAATGGAAACTACATCATTATTTATCAAAACGTGGGCCTGACAATCAAAATGTGAATTCCGCTTAGTAATGATTGACAACCATGAAGCAGTAAAGCTCAAAGAAACACATTGACAACCATGCATTATTTATCCAAAAGGAATAACAGTTAGCGTCCTCCGTGCCCAATCCTAATCAGTAATAATGCATTAAAATAGTGCAGATCATGTGCATGATAACGTATCAAGTCAAATAGGAGTTACAATTAGCACATAAGCATATTATGAAAATGCAAATTGTAATGTACCAAAATGGAACGTTCATAGCGTCACGCCACAAAATATAAATCCCCCAGACTATAGTCCATACTCATAAACATCCAGGAATAGTGAAGAACAAAATATGGATGATATATCCGTTAACAATCATATAGTCAAAACTATGCAAGACAAAAGGTAATCTGGGGAGATCCTACTCCTCATCGTCCTCGGCATCCTCATCGTCAGCTTCGTCTTAATCAGCATCTTCCTCGTCATCATCGTCCTCATCATCATCGTCCTCGTCATCTTCGTCCGCAGTTGCTTTCGCCGCTGGATCAACTCTAGTCTTGTCACAAGTCAAGAGGAAGCCTTTATCGTCGAACTGCCCCATCATCCTAAAATTCGGCTCAGACACCGGAATCTTCCTTTTCTCCATGATTTTACGGATGTTGGTACGAATATCTTCAAATTGCTCCCTTGCAAACAAATGGTGACATCGCTGATAGGCTTTGATATACTCAATATGCTCCATCAACAGGTCGGGATCAGTGTCATGGTCGACCACTGGAATATCAATTCGCATTGGTTTCACTATTGGTGTCTGTGAAGTCTGAGCTGCAGCCCCTTTCTTCCAACTACGACCCCTTTCTTGTGTTTCCGCAGCAACCTTGATGTTGACTTCGATAACTGTTTCAGTAATATGTCGCTTCACAGGTGTAACCATGTCCTCCACATCCTTTTCCACACCAGCTTGCAGACATAGCTTAGTTATGAGGGTAGGAAACCATAGCTGCTTAGGTTTCTCCTCTCTAATTTTCTGCCGAAGTTGCAATGAAATGATCTTTCCTAAATCAAAGTAGTTGCCCTTAATAATACCGTAGATCAACGCCACCTTATCCAATGTAATAGTGTTCGGGTGCCGAGTGGGCATGATACTAGCATTAATAAATAGCAGCCACACTTTAGGTTCCCTAGTTAGACAAGATGTCTTCAGTACTCTATGTGTCTTACTAGCCCACTCTGGTGTCGGTGTGCAACACACTGTATCCGTCATTTCCTGAAGAGATACCTTATTAAGAATTTCAGCATAGTCGTCATACCCATGATCCTCCAAACTGAATAGATCACTAATCATTTCTGCAGAAAACTCAACCGTCTTCCCTCTAACAGTCACTACTTGTCCCTCTATGCTTTTAGCATTTGCATAAAATTCATAGACCATGGGGAGAATAGCCTCAGTCCTCGGATGGTAGACGACCTCCCACTGGAGTGCCTTGATCTGCTCAGCATAGGTTAGACTCCAAGCCCTCTTTTCCATTTTAAATCCTCTTTCAAAGATGAAAGGGAGCGTTTTCAATGAGCGAAACCAATACTCCGCTGCCTCACTCGAAAATTTTACAGCTTGTTCTCTAACAACCTCCTTCCCCTTCTTCTTACTAAACCTCCGTTTAGATGACATAATTCCGACTAATCACAACAAACAGAATAAGAGAATATATAAATTTTCTACTAACTACTCTTATCCATGAGTTGCAAGGTTAGGATTTATACCTCAGATCTTTTCAGGGAATGTGATTAGAAGCCCTTGCACTGCTCTCGTTGAACTCAGATGGAGGAAATGTGCTCGTCGTCCGCCTCACACGTCCAGAACTCCGATTACGTACTGTAGCTTGCTTCCAAAATCCTTTGGCACGTCAAAGCCGTTCGTCGGTTGCCTCCCACTTCGACAGTGACCTAACCATAAATCGGGGAGACTAAAATGTGGATCGGATTCTACAACGTGTTGGGGATTAAAGGATTTACCTTCAACAACCTCGGAGATCCTCCCCCAGAACTCACCCCGTGGCGATTCTCCCTTGATCGCAACAGCCCAGATAAAGGCGCCGCCTGGTTCGAAATCTACGAGCCAGGGTTTGGCCACCGCCGCCCGGGTGGAAATCGCCGCCAGGCGGAGCTTCCGCCGCTTGCTCCTCGCCGATCTCAAGGCCGCCGTTCAACGCTATGCCTATGGACTCTCCGCTTCCACTCTTGCCCTAGAACCCGGCGGGTGTGAGGTAATCAGCCATTTAATAGTTAATAAGCGCAAGCAATTGATTTAATGGATTAAGGGATTTTTATTAAGCATTAAATCAGTTTGTTTTCAATAATTAATTGCGTTTATATTTCAAAAAGTAAATTAACTTAATTTAATTTAATTCCAACCGCCGGTGTGGCGATTCACGCGTGCCGGTTCAGTTGAACCGGCGGCTGGAGGACTTCCGCGGCATCCATGAAGAAGCAGTCAGAAATAAAAAAATCCGTTACGCATGTTTTTGTAGCGTTGTAACAACTGCCTTCTGTTTTACAAAATCTATTTTACTCTAAATTCCTACAGATTTTTGTCCAATTTTTTTCTCTCCTCCAGCATTTTCACTCCTAAAAATTATTATTGAGCAAAGGCAACTAAGTTCATATGGTCTTGCTTCCTTCAACACATCATTTTTTCTTTTTTTTTTACTTAATGAAAATAAACAAATATATATAATTATCATTATTATTATTTATATATATATATTATACGATACGATGGGTTGCCTCCCACCAAGCGCCACCTTTAAAACGTCTCGGTCGGACGTATCTCTTCGTCACCCGTCATTGCAATTTCACGATCGTCGACTCCCGACGATCAATATCTATATGATATTCCTTTAGTCTTTGGCCATTTACCTTGAATTCGGAGCCATCCTTCTCGTTGCAAATCGTGACTACCCCATTCGGGTGCACCTGCGTCACTATAAATGGTCCCGACCATCTCGATTTTAGTTTTCCCGGGAATAATTTAAGTCTTGAGTTAAATAACAATACCAATTGCCCGGTCTTGAACTCTTTCACCGTTAATCTTGCGTCGTGCCATTTTTTGTTCGCTCTTTATAAAGTTTGGCGCTCTCGTATACGTTGGACCGAATTTCTTCCAATTTATTAATTTGCAATAGCCTTTTATTGCCCGCCTCTTGCAAGTCAAAATTTAATTTCTTAATTGCCCAATACACCTTATGTTCCAGCTCCACCGGTAGGTGACATGCTTTCCCATAGATCATTTTATATGGTGTTAATCCGATCGGAGTTTTAAAAGCCGTTCTATAGGCCCATAAAGCATCACCTAGCTTTTGTGACCAATCCTTGCGCGTTGCATTCACTGTTTTCTCTAAGATGGTCTTGATCTCACGATTTGACACCTCGGCTAAGCCATTGGTTTGCGGATGGTAGGCAAGAGCTACTTTATGTGTTACAACATATTTCTTTAGTAAAGTTTTAAATTGGAAATTACAAAAGTGTGCCCCTCCATCACTAATTATTGCCCTCGGTGTGTCAAATCTAGTGAAGATGTTAGACCTTAGAAATTTTAGCACCACCTTGGCATCATTCCTTTGCGTAGCTATCGCCTCTATCCACTTCGACGCATAGTCTACTGCTAGCAAAATATATAAATTTCCATCGGAGTTGACAAAGGGGCCCATGAAATCAATCCCCCATACATCAAAGATTTCTACTTCAAGGATTCCATTCATGGGCATGCTTGCTCCCCGCTGAAGATTTCCAACCCGTTGACAACGGTCACACTGTCCTACAAAATGATGAGAGTCCTTGAATAAGGTTGGCCAATAGAATCCTGACTCTAAAACCTTCCTCGCTGTCCGGTCTCCCTTATGGTGTCCTCCATAGGGTGATGCATGACACTTTTCTAGAATACTATGAACTTCCATCTCGGGCACACACCTACAAATAATTTGATCAGCACAAATTTTAAATAGATACGGATCATTCCATAGGTAAAACTTCACCTGATGAAGGAATCGCTTCCTTTGTTGGTAGCTAAAATCCGGTGGAAAAACCTTGCTAACTATATAGTTAACGAAATCAGCATACCATGGGATACTCCCTTCTGTGACTGCAAGTAAACTCTCATCTGGGAAACTTTCCTTAATCTCAACGTGTACGTCTTTCTCACACCCATTCTCTAATCTCGATAAGTGGTCGGCAATCGGGTTTTCTGCCCCCTTACGATCCTTGATCTCAAAATCAAACTCTTGGAGGAGTAGAACCCATCTAATAAGCCTAGGTTTAGCCTCCTTTTTCTCCACTAGATATCGGATTGCTGCGTGGTCCGTGTAAACTATGACTGTAGAACTAATCAGATAAGCGTGGAATTTGTCGAAAGCAAAAACCACCGCTAGGAGTTTCTTTTCTGTGGTTGTGTAGTTCACTTGGGCGTTAGTAAGAGTCTTACTAGCATAATGAATGGTGTGGAAAACCTTGTCGTGCATTTGCCCCAACACGGCTCCCACCGCATAGTTGCTCGCATCGCACATGAGAACGAAGGGTAGTGAGAAATCAGGTGCCTTGACAATGGGAGCCGAGATTAATTTTTCTTTTAACATTTGAAATGCTTCTAAGCACTCATTATTGAAAATAAAAGGTGAATCTTTCTCGAGTAAAATGCATAAAGGCTTTGTGATTTTTGAAAAATCTCTAATGAACCGCCTATAGAATCCGGCATGACCGAGGAAACTACGAATGCCCTTGGCATTCGTTGGCGGAGAAAGTTTTTCTATCACTTCTATCTTTGCTCGATCCACTTCTAGTCCTCGACTCGATACCTTATGTCCTAATACAATGCCCTCACGTACCATAAAATGGCACTTTTCCCAGTTCAGTACTAAGTTAGTCTCAACACAGCGGGCCAATACCCTCCCCAGACATGTCAAACATGCATCGAACGATTTACCAAAGATGGAAAAATCATCCATGAATACCTCGATTCCATACTCTGCCGGATCAATGCCTCGAGCGATGAGGTCGGATAGTATTGCCAGTATACAACGCTGAAATGTGGCGGGAGCGTTGCATAATCCAAATGGTAGTCTCCTAAATGCAAATGTACCAAAGGGGCATGTAAATGTTGTCTTCTCTTGATCTTCTGGTGCAACCATAAGCTGGTTGTATCCTGAATATCCGTCCAAGAAGCAAAAATACTGGCCACCTGCCAATCTATCTAAGACTTGGTCAAGGAATGGTAACGGAAAATGATTTTTTCTAGTCACCTTGTTCAATTTTTGATAATCAATACATATCCTCCATCCCGTGACAGCCCTAGTAGGTATAAGTTCATTATTTTCATTTTTAATAAGTGTTATCCCTCCCTTCTTTGGTACGCAATGCACCGGGCTTACCCACTTGCTATCTGAAATAGGATAAATAATGCCCGCGTCCAGCCACTTAATGATTTCCTTCATCACCACCTCCTTCATTGGAGGACTAAGCCTTCGTTGATGTTCGATGGATCCCTTCTCCCCATCTTCCAATAGAATTTTGTGCATACAAATGGATGGGCTAATCCCCTTGATGTCGGCAAGAGTCCAACCAATCGCTTCCTTAAACTCTCTCAGTAACTCAATTAATTTTAATTCTTCTTCCATTCTTAATGATGCATTGATTATGATCGGAAGAGTGTTATCTTTCTCTACAAATACATACTTAAGGTGTTCAGGTAGTGGTTTTAATTCCAACTTAGGTGGTTCAATGATAGAAGGTTTTATCATTCTTTGTTCGCTTGTCCTAGTTATCACTTCAAAACTCTTATATGGTGACAACCCTTCACATGTATTGAGTATTTGAACAACTTCTTCCATTACTTTATCTTCTTCACCCTCATCGTTAACTAAAATGTCTAACAATCTATGATCAAAATCTTCTTCCTCGTGTGTCAACCTAGAGGGCACCTCAACCTCTTTGATTAAATATCATTCTTCTCTATCTTCAGGGAATTTCATGGCCTTAAGTATATTGAAGGTTACCTCCTCTTTGTTGACTCTCATTGTTAGCTCTCCCTTTTGTACATCTATGAGGGTGCGTCCTGTGGCTAAAAATGGTCTGCCTAGAATAATAGGAACTTCCTTATCCTCATCCATATCTAGCACCACAAAATCGGCTGGAAAGATGAATTTATCCACCTTAATCAGTACATCCTCAACAATTCCCTTAGGAAAAGCTAAAGACCTATCGACCAAATGTAGAGTAAGAGATGTTGGTGTAATCTCTCCCAGGCCTAATTTTGTGTAAATAGATAAGGGCATCAGATTGATGCTAGCTCCCAAGTCACACAATGCTCTCCCTGAAAATGTCGTTCCTATCAAACATGGTATTGTAAAGCTACCTGGATCTTTTAATTTTTGAGGTAGTTTCTTTTGTAATATTGCACTACATTCTTCCGTTAGGGCGACTATCTCCCTCTCAACGAATTTCCTCTTCTTGGATAAGATGTCTTTCATAAACTTGACATAACTAGGCATCTGTTCAAGAGCCTCAGCAAACGGAATATTTATAGTTAATTTCTTAAAGATTTCCATAAACTTTTGGAATTGCTTATCGAGCTTTGTCTTCGCTAATCTAGATGGGAAGGGAGGTGGAGGATAGATGATTTCTTTCTTTTTATTATTTAGTGGTTGGACTTCAACTATCTTCGGTTCCTTAACTTCTACGGGCTCTTCTTCTTGCATCCCCCTAGGTTCATTTCCTTGTTCCTTCCTCTCGTCATCTCTAGCTTTTTCTAACAACCCATCTCCACTTTGAATTTCCACCCCACTCCTTAAAGTGATTGCATTACAATGATTAGGAGTTTCCTCTCTTATTGGGTTAGGCATGGTATCCGAAGGTAATGATCCAATCGGCCTTTTGCTTAACGTGGTTGCTAATTGCCCCAACGTGGTCTCTAAAGATCTTAGAGATGACTCAATCCCTCCAATCCTAGACTCATTCTTTTGGAACATCCCTACAATAACTTCATCAGTTAACTTCCTAGGATTGTTTTGAGGATTCCCTTGGGTGGGATTCAGATTTTGATGAAATCCCGTCGATTGGTTCACCCCTTGATTATTTCTCCAAGAGAAATTAGGGTGATGTCGCCACTCGGGGTGATAATGATTAGCAAATCCCGGTGGAATTTGCCTCTGTTGTCCTCCTATATAATTGACTTCCTCCGTTAATAGATTTAATTGTTCCACCGTTAGTGGTGCACTAGGCGCAGGATTAGATAATGAATCTAGTCTCTTGTTAATCAAGTTGAATTGTGATGCCATTTCGGCGGCTAAGGATGTGATTTGATCTACATGGTGCACCCCTGCTGGTTTACTGGTTGCTTGTCTTTCATATGCTTGATAATTATTAGACGTTAAATCTTCTAAAATGGTATACGCATCTTCCGGATATTTTTTCATTAGGGAACCTCCCGCGGCTCCATCTACTAGAATCATGGTTGCGGTTTGCAACCCATTGTAAAATGTGGATACTTGTTGGTGTTGTGCTAACCCATGGTGTGGACATTTTCTTAACAGCTCCTTAAAACGCTCTCATGCGTCGTAAAGAGTCTCCCCATGATGTTGCATAAATGTAGTGATATCTCTAATCAGCTTAGCCATCTTAGAAGGTGGAAAATACTTATTTAAAAATTTATCTTCTAATTGGGCCCATGTGGTGATAGCATCATCGGGTAATGAGTCCAACCAATCCCTTGCTCGACCTTCTAAGGAAAAAGGAAATGCTCTTAGTTGAATTGCGTCTGCGGACACACCATTTGCCTTAAACATGTCGCATATTGTTAAGAAGGTTTTTAAATGAGAGTTTGCATCTTCATGGTTAAGACCCCCAAATATATTTAGTTGAACTTGTTGCATAATGAAAGGGTCCATCTTGAAATTATTAGCTTCTATAGGTGGTCGGACAATACTCGTGTGCAAACCTCCCCTAAAAGGTGTGTTGTAATCCCTACATGTCATTCGAGGCGGCACGTGTTGATTATTTGGATTCGCTTGCCCGTTATGGTTCACATGACCCTCTATGTCATCGATAACTTGTTGTCCGTTATTATCCATCTCAGGATGATCAATGTTTTCCGTTCTATGGTTTCTTCGATTTTGTCTACAGGTGCGCTCTATTTCTAAGTTTAGTGGCAATAATTCCGGGTTTCTATACCTTGACATACACCACAAAGCTTCGAAATAAGTGCTAAGACAAGAAAACAATCAAAAACAAAATACTTGATCTCCAACTACTAAAGTTTAACTAATATTACGAGAAATAAAACACTAAACCAGTTGCGCTTCCCCGGCAACGGCGCCAAAAACTTGATACGGCCAAAATGGATCTACGTAATCACGCAAGTGCACGTGTCGAATCAAGTAATAAAATGATGAGTTGAGTTATCGTTCCTAGAGGAAGTGCAACGTTAGTGCTCGTAATTACTAGCCTTACCCGTTCCGTGAATCCAAGTGGGATACTTTTTCTTTAGTGGGTTAATTTTATAATAAAGAAAACTTAAACTAATAATGATAAAACTAACACGATTCTTAGGAAATACTTTTATCAATTTGGAGAAATAGTCTCGTATGTGATTTCACTTGTTTGTTGTGATGAGTTCTTAGAATAAACCCTCATGAACGCTTAATTACTATCCTGCGACGAGTTGAAAGTAGATTTCTTTATCTCTCGATCTTCGAAATCCATTTACCCTAATTCCCCTAGTTATCTCTAACTTAGATGAAATGAGAATAACATACACACACAACTCAAGTTCGCTAGCGAGAATTGAAATCTCTTTCTTTCCAACACTATCTCATAATCTATATTGCACTTTCGTCACTCCTCTCTCAAATCTTGCGACGAAGTATGATAGTGGAATTTTGGTTAAAGATTTGTACGACTCCTCTCTCGAATCTCGCAGTACAAAATAGAAGATTCAACTCTAAACAACGTAACTCCTCTCTCGAATTTTGTTACGCAATCTAGAAGAAGAACACTTACTCCAAACAGACCATGAAATAAATATAGATCCAAGAAAAATAGTTTTCAACCATTCATAGAGGGAAAGTTAACACCAAAACATAACAACACCACAAGGTACTCTCACATACAAGACTTATGAAATTAGTTCATAATGGAAAGGGAAGACCAAACATAATAGATCTTACTAGACATGATTAAAGAGGTTAAAAGTGCAGGAGTTTGTGATCAGATCTCCTTCCAAAGCCTTCTTTCTCCTCACCGATGCCTTCAAACCCTAGCCGTTCTTCTCCTTCTCCAAGATGATGGCCTCCAATCTCCCTTCTCTCTCTAATTTCGTATATCCCTTTAGGAATGAAAAATCCCCTGTTAAAAACGAGCAGCCCCTTTCCAATAGATGCCTCCTTCCATATTTAGTTTTGGCGCAAAATTCGAAATTCGAATTTTAAAACCGCCCAGACTTGTTATAACAACTGCAACAGGTTTCTGTAACAACTGCACAGCCAAAATATCATTCCTGCACTTACTTTGCCGGTTCGATTTCTACGTCATTTCTAATAAGAAAAACATAAGCAAAATATGTTAATTAAGCGTGAATAAAATGGCTATTAATTTATGGACATTTATACTAATTTAAGTCATTTCTTCTCATTTATCACAATGATTATGTAAAACTAAGGGACTATATAACTTCAATTGAGAAGTTATCATGGATCATCTGGGCTCTAATGAACCTCACAACGGATTGGTGAGACCATGGTGGGGTCTTGGAGTCTTGGTGAAGACACATGATCATCTTAAACAAGAGTTCAGAAATCTACTATGTGCAGACCATAGTGGTCTCACCCACATTCCTAGGTTCACTTGGCCTTCTTGGGCTTCCTAGGGTTTTATCATGACCTGGTCATGACAAAACCACTCATAGGGGTCAAGTTGTTTGAGGGATGTTACAAATCCCAATATATAAACAAAAAATTTCATCCTCGAAATTCTAGTTAGGCCTACGGGGTTTCAAACATGGAAAGCAAATTGTAACATCCCGAGAGGTTGTGAGTAATACCTGATCGAAAAGCTCTGGGTATCTCTGTTGCATCATGTCCTGAGGCTACCATGTGTGCTCCTCTTGCCCATGATTCCTCCATAGGACCTTAACCAATGGTACCTTTTTGCGGCGTAAGACTCGTATTCCCTTGTCGTCAATCCGGACCGGCTCTAGGTGAAATGACCGATCAGATGCTATCGGCCCATCAGTGGCCGTAATCTACTGCTCCGGGCGTAGTAGAGCACTCCTGAGAGAGGATACATGGAACACGTCGTGTAGATTTGCCAGCTCCGGTGGCAGCTCCAGCCGGTATGCCAAGGGACCGATCCGCTCCCGGATCCTATAAGGCCCCATATATCTTGGGCTGAGCTTCTTCTTCCGACCACGTACCCGTGAAACCCCATGCATTGGTCGGATCTTCAAGAACACCTGGTCCCCCACCTGGAACTCCACCCGACGATGTCGAGCGTCGTAATACTTAGCCTGTCGGCTCTGCGCCTCTAGCATGTTGTCCCGTATTAGCCTCACCTGAGCCTCGATGTCTTCAACAAACTCCGAACCCAAAGCCTTAGGATCCTCGTCATGTAGCCATGACAGCGGAGTCCTACACCTCCATCCATATAGGGCCTCATAAGGAGCCATCCTTATGCTGGACTAGTAGCTGTTATTATAGGAGAACTCGATCAATGGCAACAGCTTCTCCCAAGGCTCATCGCGATCTAAAATGCAAAGACGCAGCAGATCTTCCAGAGTCTGATTTGTGTGTTCCGTCTGCCCATCAGTATGGGGATGAAAAGCTGTACTGAATGTCAGTCGTGTGCCCAAGTAAGCCTGCACTGATCTCCACTCTCTGGATGTAAACCGTCCATCCCAGTCCGACACAATTGACCTGGGTACGCCATGATAACAGATGAACTGCTCCACGAACTTTCGAACCAATACACCAACCGAGTCATCCTTCCTGATTGGGATAAATCTGGCTACCTTCGTCAGCCGGTCGATGATCACCCAGATCGAATCGTTCCCCGTCTGTGATCGGGGAAGCCCATGGATAAAGTTCATCGCGATGTCGTCGAACTTACACTCCAGTACTGGGAGTGGCTGCAACAGTCCTGCAGGGTTCCTACACTCTGCCTTCACCAACTGGCATGCCTCGCAATGGGTCACGAAGTGGGTGATATCCTTCTTCATGCCTGGCCAGTACATAGTCTTCTTCAGATCCGCAGTCATCTTTGTAATCCCCGGGTGTACCGAATACCGACTGCAGTGGGCCTCCATCATAATATCCTCCTCGACCTGGCCTCCCTCTGGTATGTACACTCGTCCTTTGAAACACACTAGACCATCCCTTAATGTGTAATCCCCAGCAGTGCCTGCTTCTAAGGCCTGGAATACCGGCTCTAGCTGGGCATCCTGCCTCTGCCCATCTCTGACTCGGTCTCTAATGTCATCTAGGGCAATCAACGACGCTAGGTACTCCCGATACATCTCAGGGTGATCCTCGGACACAAAGGATATCTGCATCTTTTCTAATGTCTGGATAAACTCCAAAGCCATCAGTAAGTAATCGACTCTAACCTAATTAAAAGTGGACGATTTACATGTGATCCCCCATATGGGCACACCTTTGCTTCCGCTACTTTGTTTGTCCCCAAACTAAACCCGTGCGGGGGTGACCCAAGGGTTGTGGACTGGTACTTGTCGATCGAGGTTTCCTCTGATACCACTTGTAAGACCCCCCCCCCCCCCCCCTTTTGGGGGAGGATCGAAACCTCCCTCTGATACCACTTGTAAGACCCCCCCCCCCCCCATTTTTTCTTTTTAAAACACCGGGGTCTTAGGCCCAGAACCGCCGCTTTGCGGTGACACCTTCGCACCCAGGAAGGTCATCACTACAAAACGCCGATCCTGCCGGCCAAATCGATCACAACTGTAGCCAATGGTAAAGCAAGTCCACAGAAATCACATAAATATAAATATTCTCCACGAAGGGAGCATCCACAGATATGACAAAAATACTAAATCTTGGGCTCATGCCCGATACATCAAGTCCTCACTACAAATCTCTTAACGCGGAAGCAAATACTATAACTAGTAATGATCAGGACTCACAGTCCCTGTCATCTGAACTCCGGTACTAGATTGGCCCATCTTCATGCGTGCCGACCTCCGGGGCTGCTCCTCTATGCTGGGCTCCACGGTCCCCTAAAATGATGTGGTTCAAAAACCGTTAGTCCAAAATACTAAGTCTTATCATCCCCCGCCCCTTCCCCCATGGCTCCTAGGCACCGAGCGGGGAGAAGGAAATGAGAGGACATGAAATGGAGAATAACAAACAAGCAGGTGGCGACGGAACTAATCTAGCAGTTCTATAATATATAAGACAGTAATAAGGATATGAAAAACTGAATAAGAAAGTAACCTTAACTTATATGAAAAACACATAAGACAAGGGATCTTTGGCAGGGCTCCTATCATAAAAAAGTCTCATATCAATTTATACGATAGGGTGACGGTTATCTAGCAACCTACATTTTTATTTACTGAAATAGAACCTTAACTTATAAGCACGCTCACACTAACTTATAAACCAAGGGGTCGTTTTGCAGGGCCTATTGTATAAGCGTCTCATATCACTTATACAATAGGTGTCGGGGTTCTATGCAATGATTATGCTATGAAATACAATTATGCCATGATGTGAACATGCAAGTGCAACTCACCCACTTCGACTCTGTGTACACAGACCTTTAGTGTAACGGTCCAGGCCCATCAACATGGGACCCAGCTGGAACCGCCGGCCTACCAGGGTCCAGACCCGGGCCCACCACTAGTAGTCAGCCTTTCACATTCAAGCCTGCAGGCCATGCACCCCAACCCCTCTCCGGCCTGTTTATCAGCACGTTAGGTTGTTGCCACTGGGTCTCGAACCCAGGACCTTGATAAGAGAGCTTTCTACCACTCCCTCATCACCAACTGAGCTGCAGCTCAGTTGGTGATGAGGGAGTGGTAGAAAGCTCTCTTATCAAGGTCCTGGGTTCGAGACCTAGTGGCAACAACCTACCGTGCTGATAAACAGGCCGGAGAGGGGTTGGGGTGCATGGCCTGCAGGCTTGAATGTGATAGGCTGACGACCAGTGGTGGGCCCGGGTCTGGACCCTGGTAGGCCGGCGGTGCCAACGGGTTCCCATGGGATGGGCCTGGACCGTTACAAAAAGTGCACTTTTTTGTAACGGTCCAGGCCCATCAACATGGGACCCAGCTGGAACCGCCGGCCTACCAGGGTCCAGACCCGGGCCCACCACTGGTAGTCAGCCTTTCACATTCAAGCCTACAAGCCATGCACCTCAACCCCTCTCTAGCCCACCGGCGGGTTGTTGGTGGCCGCAGCCTCCCTTTGATGAGGTAAACTCGATAGTCAAGCCCGCACTACGGGGACTTCCCAGGAGGTCACCCATCCCAGTACTACTCCAGCCCGAGCACGCTTAACTATGGAGTTCTTTCAACTCTCATCACCAATTGATCTGCAGCTCAATTGGTGATGAGAGTTGAAAGAACTCCATAGTTAAGCGTGCTCGGGCTGGAGTAGTACTGGGATGGGTGACCTCCTGGGAAGTCCCCGTAGTGCGGGCTTGATTATCGAGTTTACCTCATCAAAGGGAGGCTGCGGCCACCAACAACCCGCCGGTGGGCTGGAGAGGGGTTGGGGTGCATGGCCTGTAGGCTTGAATGTGAAAGGCTGACTACCAGTGGTGGGCCCGGGTCTGGACCCTGGTAGGCCGGCGGTTCCAGCTGGGTCCCATGTTGATGGGCCTGGACCATTACATTTAGTTCCCCCTTTCTAGAGCCGAACCTCCCAGGATACCTCTGTAGTGGCAAACGGAAGCGGTGGGTTAGGCCTCGCCCATCTTTAAACAGGTAATTGCACTACCAGTCAGACCTATCGTACGCCTCGACGATGGTGCACTAAGCGGAGCTCCTGCATACTCTTGCTGGCTGGCACACCGGACTTCATTTGGAAAAGTGCTAAACCACACTCGCGGAGTCAACGTGTTGGCGTCGGTGCATCGACTCTCCAACACCGAAGACCCACCACCTTAAACTTTATGCACATGCAACCTTATGTATCAGCTTCGAGCTAAAGCTACCCGGACCAACTCATCCGTCACAACAACAACAGAGCCAAAGCTCGCCGGGCCATCCTGCCCATCACAAACAACAACCGAGCCAAAGCTCGCCGGGCCAACCTGCCCATCATAAACAATAACCGAGCCAAAGCTCGCCGGGCCAACCTGCCCACCACCAAAACCACTGAGCCTACAGCCCGGGTGACCCATCCTACCACCCCGAGACGTCGAGGTGAGTGAAGGTGAAACCCTAGATTTACTAGTTACTCTTGCATTTCAGTTTTGCCTACAATTTAGGTTTAGCCCAGGACTGTCCAAGGTATATCCCGTGAAGGGCTCTCGAATGCACTAGGAACTACAATGGGATTACGCCCAAAGCTCCCTTTCGCAAGACACTTATTCTTGTTAGTTAATACCAAACTCCTAGTCCCTTAAAAGTTGCATTGGGTCTAACCTTAGTGCATTTGACCTTTCCTCTCTACGGGAAAGATGATCTTTCATCAATCCCGAGCACCGTCTAACACTAGCGAATCCAACACTTTTACTCATCCTACTTCCAATGGTGAAACTTATTTTTATCTATCCAAACCAGCCAACCACTAATCCCAACTCATGTGCTCAAGTTATACTCCAACATAGATTCTGCAGTTTTTACTATATGCAGACCACTTAAGCTATATGACTCGTAAAATGGGTGGTATACCAAATAATCATCCAGTACTCCTATAATAATTAATGGAGGTCCATTATTACCTTTGTAGCCTAAATCCAGAATTTCACAATTTTCTTCTTTATTTGATAATTTATTTAATTATTTTAGTAGTCAAAATTGCCAAGTTTGAACATGAAGTACCAATTTCAAATAAAATAATATTCCACCAAATTTATGTTAATTACAATATGAATATTTAACTCAAAATCCAAAGTCTCCAAAATTTCCAGTAAGGTTATCCCCTTAATTGTAATTTCAAATATATCCCATAATAATTCATTTTAAAAAAAATCTACAGCATTAATACTTCCAAAACTTCAGAGAAACTTCAAGGACGATTGTAAGGGCATATAAGTACTCTAGATCAAATTGCACAATTTATCATTGAATAATAAAGTCTATACTTGATTTTTTCATAATATTCCAAGTTAAGGGGTTAATGAACAAAGTATAACAATTATCCATCTAAAAATTCCAAATAAATTCTCATATGAGCATACTGAACTAGGAACACTAATTCTCAATTTTCATAATTTTTCAACAAGTATTGAGCTCTGTAATTATTATTAAGCAAGTTCCCAAATATTTGAGGTTGTGAAGTAGGTACCCTAATTATGTATCCACAAATTCCATTAAAATTCATATATGATTAATATGGTCTAAAACTCCCTCTTCCAAATTTTCATGATTGTTTTAAGAGTCTTGCTAACATATTCTAGCTCCAAAATATTTGTGCCATAGGCTAGGGTTAGGGTTTTGTGGGCCCTAACATTTCCAAAATCTCTTAAGATTTTTACCAGAGGGTTTTATCTATCCTAAAACCATCCCTACAAAATTCCAAGTTCATTCAAGGTGTTTTGACCTCATGCCCTTCACAAGGCACAAAAACCCTTCCTTAGGGTATGGCCTTAGATCTTAGGGAAAACCAATTCCAATCTACCCCATCTTACACGATAAGGTGCAATAAGTCATGCCAAGCCAGTGTCCCCAATCCCAATCTCTGTTGAGGTGATTTGGCCACTCAAAACCCAAAATACACCTTTTGACCAACATACCCCTTTTAGGGCAAAGCTAGAGTTTGCATGATTTCTATTCAAACCACCTCCAAATGTGATGAAAGTTTAACCAGATATTTATATTGATCCTAAGCACCTATCACCAAAATTTGGGTGAGTTTGGAGGTAATTTGTCCCTTAAATTAATTAACCCTATTTAAATTAAATATTTTCCAAAACTATAGACAAATTGTCCCCAAAAATTTCAATGTTTGGGAAACTCCTAGATAAGGTCTAGGGGGACTCCCTGCAAAAATTTCAATTAATTTGGACCAAGGAGGAAGTGTGGGCACTCAGTTTAATGTCTGCCTAGCCCTAGGTGTAGGTCCCACCAAAATGGGTGCCCTGGTCAAACCAGACACCCTAATTGGTTCAAATAAATTTTGCTGTAATCTACACTCTCCAGGCTACACATTTAATGTTGAACAAATTTTATGAAAAAGCTTTAAGTATTTTTAAAAATTATAAACATTAATTACATAATATGTGACAAAAATTAAATAATAAGAAATTATTTCATATAGATTAAATTTCTCCTCTGCACGAATCTTGACGCGCCACTGGACGACATCCCTTCATCTTCCACCTCCAGCTGACGGTCCCGATCTCACCATCCTGGAGCTTCTTACAGACGCTGCCGCCGGCGATCCGGCCACCTCCCCGGCCGACCACCGCCACCACCACCTCCGTTGAGGTGGTGGCTGTCGCCAGGCGGCGGCTTGGCCGCCGGAAGCCCCCTTTTTTTGGCGATCCCGAGAAGTGAAATTCCATGGAAAAACCAGGAAAATTTGAACTTGGATCGGGCTCAATTGAGCCCGAACCTTGGCCCTAATGATTCCTATGAACTACCCATGTAAGAAAGAGAGGAGGAGGACCTTGCTAGGCGGCTGTAGCCTTGCCGATCGTCGGGAAGCCATTTTGGTGGTGGTGGTGGTCGGATTTCTGCAACTGCACTATGAAACACCTTGGCTCCTTCAGGTAAGTGGTGGAAATGAATCCTTGGAGTCCAATGGAGGTTTTAAAAAGAACTGGGGAGTTAGGTGGCTGTAGGTTGCTTACCATTATTGGCCTTTAGTCAAGGTTGGCGGCCATGGTAGGCAGAGGGGAAAGCTTGGCTCAAACCAGTCAATGACCAGCTGGTTGAACTCCCCTTGTCCTGGTGAGTTGAATGGGGGGGGGGGGGTTGGGGAAGGTTGGGGAAGGGGAAGGATGAGCCCAAAGTCTTCCTCCATTACTTCTCTTCTCTTTCTCTCTCTTCCCTTTGAAGCTTTTTCTCTCTCCTTCATACCAAGATGAAATTTGACTCTTACCTAACCCAATGGCATCCCACATGTCCATTTCACCCATCAAGGCAAGGTTAGCCCAAGCGAATTGGGCTTGAGCTTGAGTTAGCCCATTTGGGCTAACTTGACCTAAACTTTGACCATGGTTGACCTTGGTCAATTTGGTCTTTGAGGTTGCCCCTAATGGGTCCTTGGTGACCCATTGACCTCCCCTAAGGCCTAGGTAGGGTTGTCTTGGCCCTTTGGAGGTCACTTGACCCTTAGACAGGGTACTTTGACCACTTTAGGGCTAGAGTTGACTTTGGTCAACTTAGCCTTTTTGTTTGGCCTCAATGGGTCCTTGGTGACCCATTGGCCTCTCACTAGGGTTATGAAGGTATATGTGGGGTCCACTTGGCTAAGGTATGGTCAATTGACCCTACGTAGGTCAGGTTTGACCCAATTAAGGTTAGAGTTGACTTTGGTCAACTTAACCCTATTGACTGCCCTCCTTGGGTCCTTAGTGACTCATTGATCCCATTTTAGGTCTAGGAAGTCCCTGGTAGGGTTAGTTGGGCTTTACTAGGGCACCCATCCTTAGTTAGGACACATTGCCCAATTTAGTCCTAGAGTGGCTCTAGGTCAACTTGCCCCCACTGTGTTGACTTCAATGGATCATCTGGGCTCTAATGAACCTCACAATGGATTGGTGAGACCATGGTGGGGTCTTGGAGTCTTGGTGAAGCCCCATGATCATCTTAAACAAGAGTTCAAAAATCTACTATGTGCAGACCATAGTGGTCTCACCCACATTCCTAGGTTCACTTGGCCTTCTTAGGCTTCCTAGGGTTTTGACATGACCTGGTCATGACAAAACCACTCCTAGGGGTCTACTTGTTTGAGGGATGTTACACGGGTCACCCGATTTTCCTCCAATTCAGAAAATCGGACCGTCTTAGCTTGGAGTCGGATTGGGCGCGCAAACAGTTAATGAAAATCTGACTGCATTGACAAGAGGCTTTTTCTTAACATGAAAAATTCGAAAAGAGTAAAAACCATGTGGCCGGATAGGAGTCAGGCTAAAATATGATATTTAGTTTTGAGTTTACAAGTATCGGGAGTCTACTCGGAGGATGACAAACCATTATTCTGTTACAAACTTTGAATGCAAAAAGAGTGAAAAATAAACTAAGTGCTCGAAGCTTGGATGAGAGCGCCCTCATTGAGAAAAATGTTAGTCCTTGAAGCCTTAAAGTGTCTTCACGCCAGCATCCAAGGAAGAGCTTTCCAGTGCCTTCCTAAGCTTACGAAAGCGTCCAAATGAGCGCTGGGCGTTGTGCACGCTAAAGAGGGAGCAGAGTGAGTTTTAAGTGGAGAAACGATCTAATTCTCACGTTTTCGCCTGAAAACCTTAGAGTTCTCTCTAGTCTCTAGAGTTGCATCTCTTCAAATGAAGGCCTGAGATTTTTTATAAGATCAGAATCCTTCAAATTCAATATATTTTCAGACTTGGATTTGGGGGGGGGGGGGCATAGATGCTAGAAGAAGCACTAGTGGATTCATTTTCTTTTTTAGATTGAATCCAAATTCAAGGCCATCTCGTAAGCAGCTAATCATGACATTGTCAAGGACTGAAGCATAATATATGGCTCTGAGTAATGGTAGCTGTGAATTAATTAGGTTGAAAAGAATATTAGTAAAAAGAGAATGAAATGAAGAAAATGAGGCCATCGTTCTTGTAGTGGGTCACCCGATTTTTCTCTGATACAGAGATTCAGACCGTCTTAGCTCGAAGTTGGATCAAACGCGCAAACAGTCGATGAAAATTTTACAGTAATTTGAGTTTACAAAAATTGGGAGTTCCTCAGAGGGTGATAGGTCACCTCTCTGTTACAAGCTTGAAGTACTAAAAAGGTGAAATATAAACTAAGTCCATGAGCTTTGACAAGGGCGTCCACAAGAGCGTTCTTCTTCTCCTTCCAGAGCGAAAAATTGGCTAAGTTCATGGAGCCTGAATGTGAGCATCCACGTGGAGAAAGATGCTAAGTCTTTGAAGACTTGGGAGGCCTTCACGTGAAAGTTTCCTTCCGACCTCTTCTCTCGCGCTCCCGAATGCAACCACTTGAGCGTTAAGCATTGAGTGTTGAGAGCTAAATGTAGTGCATCGAGCGCTTAGCTGTCTAGAGAGGCAGCAGAGCAAATTTCAAGCAGAGGAATGATCTACATCCCACACCCTCGCCAAAAAACCTGAGATATCTCTGTAGCATCTGGACTTGCTTCCCCTCAAATGAAGACTCGTGGGCCTTTTTATAGTTTCTGGATGGACATGATGGTAATTGTGCCCGGGAGGATCTTTAGCTAACAAATGACGTCGCTCCGTTCCGATCACCTAGATCGTCAATTTTCATGAAAAGACGAACGTGCCCTCCGGGCAGTCCGGGCAAGGTGGCCGACAACGAAGGATGCCGGCGGCAGCTAAAGGTGGTCGGAGTCTTGCGTATGCTGCACCCATGATGCGGGTGTGTGCTGCACACATGTGTTGTGCGCATTGTGCGTTCGGGCCGTGCTGGGTTCCCCTCCCTTTTTTGAGGTGATTTCAGGTTCTTTTGAGCGAGTGCAACTTGTGCATGGCTTGCTCGGCCGGGTTGCACTGCTTGAGGTTTTCAGTCAAAATCCTATTGATTTGATTTGTAAAATTTGGGGGGGGGGGTGTCTCCAACAGTTATTAAATGTGATAATATCTCCGCAATTCGTCTTGCCAAAAATCCAGTTATGCGTAAAAGGAGCAAACACATAGACATTTGCTTCCACTTCATTAGAGATCGAACATGTTGAGAGAAAGATTAACCATGTAGAACACTATAGATCCCAGGAGCAGATCGCCGATTTGATGACAAAATCACTTGACAGATCCAGGTTCGCAAAACTTCAACAAACCCTAGGATTAAGATAAATCTGATCGGGTGGGGTGAAGTAATAAAAACTATTAAACCGGCTTTCAAAGTCATACTTAGGCTCCGTTTGGCACGGTGGTGACGTTTGCAAACACATGAGTTAAAACGTTATTTGTTAAAAATCACTTAACAAACATCTTCCGTTGAACATAATTAAAATGGATGAAATTCTTTAGATGAGTGTTAATAAATGACAATTTAACCCTGTGTTCATGGCCGCCACCACCATCCATGCCAAACGGAGCCTTAGGCCATGATAACAATTTGATGGACCCATGCATGCTATGTAACCCACTACATGTAGCCCGAATAGCCAACTGCAACAGCATAACTGTTCGTAGCATAAAGTTCATTTTAATAATGTTTTGTAAAAGCAGGTGACACCTACAAATATTTATGTAAGCTCATTACCAATGCAGTGAAGTTATATTTGCCCCAAAATGCACAATCTCAAACACCATTTATCCAAACAACAAAATTAATTTTTTTCAATTTCAAAGCCAATTCTTACCCTCAGATACTTTCTAGGGGATTGGAGAAGGGAAGGTGGGATAAACAGAAGCATTATTCCTAACTAGCCAACTCCCGTGCATGCAGATTGTGGGGGGAACAAATGAACAATTAATAACTGTTCTCCCGTGCATGTGCTCGGCACGTGATAAAGCAATTTATAATCTCACCATATATACACACACAAACACAAATAATTTCTCAATATTTTCTAACTTTAAAAAAACTTGAGTTTATTCTTTCACAATACTTGTTTAAATTAGACAAATAATATGTGAATTTTATAGTAAAAAATGAGACATAAAATTTTTATGATGAATATTTTTCTAAAATTTGCACGATTTGACTGGAATCTTACCGGAAAAGTTACTAGCTCGAAATGTATATAATAATAATAAATTTTAAATTTTGAGCTCACAACTATTCGGCCAGATTCCGACCAACCGTACAAATTTTGGGTAATATATATATATATATATATATATATATATATATATATATATATATATATATATATATAGAGAGAGAGAGAGAGAGAGAGAGAGAGAGAGACAATTTAATGGAAAAATGCAAGTTATGGATTCGGCTTATATACACAGTGCACACATCTTTTGAAAATACATCCAATTTCTTATATTTTAAATTGTAGATCTTGGCGAAATCTACAGCTTTCATGCTGAACAAGTTTCATTAAAATGCACGGAACCGGGTGTATTTTCAAATGCGCTGAACCGGGCGCCGCCCGGTTCCGCATCTTTTGAAAATACACCTGGTTACGTGCATTTTCTAGAAACTTGTTCAGCATGAAAGTTGTAGATCTCGTCGAGATTTACAACTTTCATGTTAAACACTTTTCCTAAAAATACACGTACAAGACATATTTTCTATATTTCTCATTGTCGCGTATATAACCTATATACACAGCCTGCGTATATAAATATATATATATATATATATAAAATATATATATATATATATATATATATATATATATATATATATATATATATATATATAGAGAGAGAGAGAGAGAGAGAGAGAGAGAAACTCTTGAATTCTACAGTAATTGCTGTCAGGCTACGCCCGTGCTCGATGCTTCTGGGCGATCTTCGGCAGCATCAGGCGGGCTTCGCCCGCCTGTGCACGGACTTTCCCCGCGCTTGATGCTCCGGACGGCCTTCGGCAGCATAGTCGCCCGCTTCGTCTCAATGCACCAGCTCGACATCACACCCGCCACTCGCGGCTCCCGGAGCACTATATATATATATATATATATATATATATATATATATATATATATATATATATATATTATCACTATAAAGAAAATAGTTTTATCATGAATTTTAAACTCATTGGAGACTTCATGACCGTCGGATCTGTCCAAATATTTTATCAACCGTATGATCAAACCGCCTCTCTCTCTTCACTTTTTCATAGGTCTCCTAAACCTACTAGGATAGCCTAAACCTATTTTAAAAATTATTAAATAAAATTCAGCACATGATGACAAAGCCCAAAGAATGGAGACCAACCGCTATCGGGCCCGCCCAGTTTTAATTAATAAACTTCTTGTTAAGTTATCCCGTGCATTTAATTTATACCAGGAAATATAAGTTATAACCATGATGTGGGACTAAATTTGAGAAATAGGTATAAGATAATAAAAAAAAAAAGAAATGTGGGCTGGCTAAATCTCAAACTACCGACCTACTACATGTAAGGGTTGTATCTTTTCCACTATACCATCACATTCTACATTATATAAAGCACAGATTATTTTATATATCACCTTAAATAAGGGATTTGTTAACTTCTTTTAATTACATCAAGAAGAAGAATTATTTAATAATTCTATAAATATAAGATTTCATATTTTAAAAACATGAGCCCCATGTCGCGAAGCCCGCCGTCGCCGGCCGAGTACTGTGACGCGTGGCCATCGGGCCGGAGGCCCGTGCCTGTCGCTCGTATATATATATATATATATATGTTGGATGAAATATTTAATAGAATATATTATATATTTAATTATAAGGCGGATGGAGGAAGTCAGGAAGGTGGCAACTGGCAAGCAATAGTGATGCAATTAATACAAGTATTTATATATATATGAGGTAGTAGATATGCGAATGATGGCCACCCCATGTGCAGCATTTTCATGCTCTCGTTCCCTCCTTCCTTTGTCGCAAACTATTCTCCTTCATATTTCACATGGGACTCCTCCTGCCTCCTCTGCTTTCTCTTTTCCCTATTCTTCCCTTTTCTTTTTTACTTTTTCCCCCATCCTCTGATGATCCGCTTTTATATTCATATATATGTATATATCTTCCGGCTTTATCAAAACGCCCAAACAAACATACATCTGCGTTGGGAGTCACGGACGAGTTCTGGTTGGCCAGCAGGTGCACGCTGAATTTGGTTAACGGCACTCTGATTTCTGAAAGGCTTTCTGCATCCATGTATGCATATATGAACCAGCTGTCTTTTTTACATTTTCTGTTAATGGGTGCTAAGTACACAGTTCAGTCTTTTCTTCCCTTGCTAAACTTTTTGGTCCATTATAGCTTGCCTGAAGATGAAATAAGAGTAATTTTAAGTGCAATCTGTTTTTTAGCTATGTGCAAACCAAGACACTGAGACACCACCACCCGACTACTGACCGATGTCGTTCTCCAAACACAATTGCATGGCACTGCCGCCTAATGTCGCTCCTACGAAGCTTATTTAGTTGAGCTCCCCTCCAATCTTTGTGTGGCAAGGCTTATTGCATGGTCAGGGAGGAAATTTTTGGTATGTTTAATGTACGTGCGGGAAAAATACACCTGCACAATCATTATTTCAACGGTATACGATCATTTTTCAAAATACGATCGTATTACAAAATATATGCAATTGCAATATGATCATATCTAATGGTGAAGGATCTCTTATGAACTTTCTCTCGAGTTATCTCTCCACTCATCATCACCATCGATCACCGTCAAAATTCTTGCAAAAAACCGACTTAGTTAATTAGTCATGAGTGTAAAAAAGGAAGCTAAGACAGCTTGGGTGCTTATAAGAAGACAAGGGACGCTACTATCACCCACTTTTTTATTGAAGTTTACTTAATTCTTGTTATATATATACTATATTAAAAGAGAAAACACTCAACTTTCCGGTTTAATTCTCTCTTTATTACAAATTTTCAATTTTTAATTCATGCATTTTTTCATTAATTTTGTTTTAAAAATATGTTCTTATATAGGCAAAATTTTCTACTTACAATAAAAAAAATGATTTCTATGTTCCTTGCAAACCCCGTCCCATAATAGAAATGAGGGACAAACAAAATATAGCGCTTATGAGAATGCGAGTGCCGGGCCGTCATGCTCTATCATGATAGTTGTACCATAAATTGATGATGGGCAATTATTTTTTATTGTTGAGGATTAAATATTCCTCATGGTTTCAAAAACATGCATCCTATGCCCCATAAGTATTTGGACCCCTTTTTTTAATTAATTGACCCCCCCCCCCCCCCCCCCCCCCCCACCAAAAAAAGCTAAATTTTATATATTCTCAGTTGATTTGCTATTGACATGTTTCAATATAATCTTTGAGAAATAAAATGTAGCATGTGATGGATTTATTGGGAAAGTCTTAATTGAAGAGTTGAAGGAATAATTCCGGCGGCCGAGAGGTCGAGTGCTAAGTTACATAGCCAATGAATTTTACATAGACAAACCCATCGTCATGCCAATGAATTTTACATAGACAAACCCGTCGTCATGCTTTAGAAGAGTATACGATGACTAGTAACAAGTTGCCTCTAGAGCACGGCTCCAGATTGCCTTCATACACAACAAGAAAACAAGCTTTTAGTGACGAAATATTTGTGACGAAATATTTTTTGTCACTAAAAATATACTTGTTGTGACTAAATTAGAGCTTGGTCACTAAATGTTGATTTCCACCGCATTAGTGACTAAAATAAATATTTGGTCACAAAAGATAATTTTTTTAGCAACCAAAATAATATTGCGTCACAAAAAAAGTTTTTTAGTAACCAAAATATACCTGATCACTAAATAAAACTATTTAGTGACAAAATATGATGGTCACAAAAATAAACATAAATTATTTTGAGATCTATCAGTCTTCCGTAAATCCCAATCCCGCTATGGTAAATCCCAATTCCGCTAGGGCAAATCACAATCCCGTTCTCCCTCGTCCCCACTTCCGCATTCCGCACAGCGCACATCACACATCGCACAACGGCGACTTCACCACTTCGGCAGTTCACCTACAAGGTTTTCTCCTCCACCGGACTGCCGCTCGCTTCTCTTCCGTCGCCTCGTTACTCTCGTCGATCTGTCCAAGGCGGAAGGCGGAAGCCGAAAGGTGTCAAAGTTGTCGAACTCCGGCTTTCTTCTTCCAAATCCTGATCATTCTTCCTGAATCCAGATCCAGCCTTGCAGGTATTGAATGAGGATTTTGCTTTTGAATGGGGATTTTGAATCCAAACCCTAATCATTCTTCATTTCTTCCCGATTTTGAACTCCAGCTTTTGAATCCAGGTCCAGCGTTCTGCTCCTTTCAAAATCCAAACCCCAATCATTCTAGCATTCTTCATTTCTTCCGGATCTAGCGCATGGGCTAGCCAGAACACTTTCAAAGTGCCAGCAGGAACTCTTGTTGAAGTCTTCCAAAGTGCCAGCCAGAACTCTTTCAGGTATTGAATGGGGATTTTGCTTTTGAATGTGGATTTTGATTTTGAATGGGATTTCACCAACAATCATTTGCTTTGTGAATCTAAGAATTGAACTTTTCAAATAGAAATTGTGTATTTTATGTTCGTTGTCAAATTCTATCATTCTTCACTAACCTGGGATTTCAATTGATTTTCCATTAACCATTTCACTTGTGATTTACTACATAAACTCAGTGGTGAGTGAATCTGAAACAACTCATTTGAGTTGAGATGACTTGTCTTTCAATTAAGTCAAGCTTGCATTAATTTAGAATTAAAACTATAAGTTTTTAGCTAAGAAGCTTTACTTCTCAACTTAATACAGTTGTTCAGTAAGTAAAAATAGAAATGGTTATGCTTTTTATCTCAACTCCATTCCATAACTCCTATCCAATCAGAATAACGGGAGGAAAATAGCCACACATACTGCAAAAAATGCAGGAAAACTCCTATCCAATCAGAAGAACGGGAGGAAAATACTGCAACAAATTCTGCTTTCATTCTGAACTCATGTTCTTCATCTCCATGCTGCATTGAATTCTGTGTTTTATGCTTGAGCGGAGGAATTTCTTTTCACATTTTTTACTTTGATTTTGTTGCATGTTTTGTTTTTCAGTTTGGTTTTCTGCAAACAATTTCAATTGCGAGGATTTTTATAGTGCAATGGACAAGAGTTGGATGAATCTTAATGATCGACGACAACCAACCTATATCAAAGGAGTGAATGAATTTTTGGATTTCGCTTTTATCCATTCTGCCAGGGGAAACAGTATTCGTTGTCCATGTTATAAATGTGGAAATATTTTGTTTCACACTCGAGATATTGTGTTTGGACACCTTATTATTAATGGAATTGTCAGGACTTATAAGTGGTGTTCATGTCATGGAGAAGACAATTACATTAACCCGGGTGGTGATAATGATAATTCAATTTTTGGTGAAGGTGAGCAAGAGATTACAGAACATGATAATATGCACGCTATGCTGGATGATGTTAATGTTGGTTATAACAACATGAATGAGAATACAGAGGAATGTAATAATGAAGACACAAATGAAGCAGCTAAAAAATTTTATGACTTGCTAAATGATGCTGAAAAAGAATTATATCCAGCTTGCAAAGAATTCTCAAAGTTTCAATTTATTGTTACTTTGCTCACACTTAAAACAGATTATGGATGGACTGATCGGTCTTTTACGGAATTACTTAAAGTACTAAAAAGGGCAATTCCATTTAGTGAAACTCTCCCCTGTAGCTTTTATGAAGCTAAAAAATACATGCAAGAGCTTGGAATGGGGTGTAATAAGACAGATGCCTGCTTGAATGATTGCATTCTCTACCGCGATAAATTTGCAGATTATGTAAGTTGTCCCACTTGTGGCACATCCAGATGGCAATCAAGCAAGGACAACAGTAATGTGAAAAGTAATGCTCATGCAAAGAGAAGTAAAAACATACCAAACAAGGTATTAAGACATTTTCCTTTGATACCGAGACTTCAAATATTGTATATGTGTTCTAGGACGGCCAAGGATATGAGGTGGCATAAAGAAAAACGACACGATGATGGTTTGTTGAGACATCCAGCTGATACCTTTACTTGGAAGTCATTTGATGAAAAACACCATGAATTTTCATCAGACACACGTAATGTTAGACTTGGTTTAGCGAGTGACGGATTTAATCCTTTTGGTCTTATGAGCACAAATTATAGTGTATGGCCAGTTGTTTTAGTCCCATATAATATGCCACCATGGATGTGCATGAAAACTCCTAATTTTATAATGTCCTTGATTATCCCTGGTCCAGGACAACCTGGGAATGATGTAGATGTGTATTTACAACCATTGACTGATGAGTTGAAACTTTTATGGGAAGTTGGAGCTTGTACATATGATGCTTATGGAAAGTGCAACTTTAATATGCGTGCAGCTTTTCTGTGGACAATAAATGATTTTCCAGCTTATGCGAATCTATCAGGATGGAGCACCAAAGGCAAGCTAGCATGACCTTGTTGCAATAAGTATACATGGTCGTGTCGATTGAGGAATGGGTACAAGATGAGTTATATGGGAAGCAGGCGTTTCTTGGATTCAGGTCATAGATGGCGTAAAGATAAGAAGTCGTTTGATGGAACAATAGAAACCCAATCTGCACCAAAGGACCTTTCAGGGGATGAGATTTTAGAACAGTTAAAAGAATACGACAATGTGATATTTGGAAAGCATCGAAAAAAAGAAAGCAAGATGAAACATCGCTGCCTTATAACTGGAGGAAGTTGAGTATTTTCTTTCAGTTACCATATCGGAGAACTCTTGAGATATGACATTGTCTAGATTACATGCATATTCTAAAAATGTTACAAAAAATATATTGGGAACTATTTTGAATATTGATGGGAAGACAAAAGATGATTTGTATGCTAGATTAGACCTAAAAGAAATGGGCTTGAAAGCAGAATTACATCCAATAGAGAAAGATGGTTATTATATCATGCCACAAGCCTGCTATACTTTAACGTTAGCTGAGCGAAAAGCTGTATGTCATTTCTTAGAGAATATTAAAGTTCCAGATGGTTATTCATCTAACATAAGAAGATGTATAAATTCTAAGGAAGGTAAGGTTTTAAAAATGAAGGCTCATGATTGTCATGTTTTCATGCAAGATCAACTTGCCCCAGCTCTTCGTGGCATTGTTCGTAAGGAGGTTTATGATCCTCTAGTTGAATTGAGTCTATTTTTCAAAGAGTTGAGCTCTAAAACATTAAGTATTGAAGTATTAGATAGACTTGAGAGTAATATTCATATCATACTATGCAAACTGGAGAAGATATTTCCTCCCTCATTTTTCACAATCATGATGCATCTACCAATTCATCTTGCACGGGAAGCTAAAATTGCTGGTCCGATTCAATATCGATGGATGTACCCAATTGAGAGGTATGCATTATTTTTTGGTTGAATTTTTTTTTTGCTTTAACATAATCACTTATAATCCTTGAACGTTGTCATGTAGATATTTGCGGACACTTAAATCATTTGTAAGAAATAAAGCATGCCCAAAAGGTTCAATGGCAAATGGTTACCTGGTCCACGAGTGCTTGACTTTTTGTTCAAGATGTATTGGTAAAATTGAGACAAAATTGAATCGTCCAACTAGAAATATTGATGAAGGAAATGACATACAAGATTCAAGTCTATCCATTTTTCAAAAGTCAGGGAGGCCCCTAGGTAAAGGATTTGAAAAGAATTTGACATACGAAGATTGGCATCATGCTCAATTGTACATATTAAGAAATTGTCCAGAAGTGGAACCATTTATAGAGTAAGTCTCACAACTTTGCTCTCTAAAAACATATTAACAAATTATAATACCAATATTCCACCGATCATTTTTATTTATAGGGAGCATCTGAGGGATCTTGAGCCAATGTATTCTAAAGATGCTGGAAGAATACATGAAGCAGCCTTTGTTAGATGGTTTGAAATACAGGTAATTAAGTAGTGTAATACAATTTATCCTCTACCTTAGAGAGTTATTGTTATTATGATTTAATTTACTTTTCTGATAATATATTCATTTTTCAAAAGGCATCTAAGTTACACTATGAAGGGGATCCAAGAGTTAACACAGAACTTTTACAGTTAGCACGTGGTCCAAGGAAAGGGGCGACACATTTTACTGGTTATATTGTTAATGGCTTCAGGTTTCACACTTATGATCGTGAAATTGGGCGTAAGACCCAGAACAGTGGCATCATTGTAAAGGGTGATGAACAATCTGGTGGCAAAGAATATTATGGTGTTTTAAAGGACATTCTTCAATTACATTATGGTGTTGGATACAAAATTGTCCTGTTTAAATGTGACTGGTGGGATACATACCATGAAGGCAAAGGCTACAAGAAGGAAAAAAATGGAATTATTTCTGTTAATGCAAAACGCAATTTGAGAACCAATGAACCTTTTGTCTTAGCTTGCCAAGTTGGACAAATATATTATGTAGCAGACAACAAAAATAAAGATTGGAGATTGGTAATAAAGACAATGCCTCGTCACTTTAATGATTTTTCTGTCAAAGACAGTGAAGATTTCAATGAAGAAGAAATTCACTTGTACGATACAGATGTAAG
Source organism: Platanthera guangdongensis (assembly GCA_039583875.1). Lineage (NCBI taxonomy): Eukaryota > Viridiplantae > Streptophyta > Magnoliopsida > Asparagales > Orchidaceae > Platanthera > Platanthera guangdongensis. Next base: position 16,810,169 of record CM077158.1, on the reverse strand, counting down.
GTCAAGCCCAGTACTTAATGTTGTCATAGATGATGATGACACATGAATGGTATTACAAAGAACTGATGGTGCGGCTATGACAATTAAGAAAAGAGATCAATCTTGTCAAAGAAGGGTTCTGAATGAAGAGGACCATGATGATGACATTGTTGATGAATTTGAGGATGATGCAGAAAATAAGGACGTTTAGTACCTTTTTTCTATCATTTTTTTTCATATTTTTGTACTTTTTAATGACATAAATTTGCATTTACTTTCCTTTTAATTCAGTTTTACTTTGAGCATTATCTTTGCAATTTTTTTTCATTTCTCTGACTCATGTGATTTGATTTGATTTGTAGTCCTACACATGTGTTGCATTGCGATATCTGGAAGGTAAGTTTTTAAAGCCTCTATATATGTAGAGACATGAGCATGAGTTGTTGCAGCATAAGCTATTGTTGTTAAACAGTATATATAGGTAGAGAGCAGCATGAGAACTATATATATATATATAGTGGTTAAACTCTTCAGGAGAGAATGTTAATTTCTTTCAGTTTTCATAATTGCTTTCTCATGATATTTCTAATACATCCATTTCTTACAGGTACCATAAAAGATTAAATGGCGGGGAATATAAAGATAAGTGCTAAAGCTAAAGATTCTTTGGTAGAAATCCAAAATCCAATAGATTGGCAAAGAGAAGCACACATGGAGCAAAAGATTCACATGTTCAATTCCAAAAGAACCACTGCATCTCGTATTTCTTCTATTGCTAAATCATTTAGTCCACCTTTACTTTTACCCCCCACAAAAGATTCACATGCTAAAACATCGAATCCAGGGAAAAAACTCATGAAGCAAGTATAAAATATAAAACACTTCATTCTATAAAAAATAATGCACCACAATCTATAAAAGACAAAACAACAAAACATACAAGTATTGGGTCCTATCAACAACCACCAATACACTCACAATTGTCACTCCAGTTGGATCGAGATTTGATAAATGAAGAGGAGAATACATATGAGCATAGGCATGAACTTGATCATCTCGAGCCTCAGGTTGATCATCATTTACATTCAAATCCAACAGATCTTGGGCATGGTAATATTGATGAATCAACTCTCATTTTTTATTTAGATTCACTAACTTGAAATGTTTTAACACTAAGATGTCAAGTAATATGTACATGCAAAATTAAGAAAAGGACACGTGGTCCAACCACTGGGATTGGATGGTCTAAGAGAAAATATGATTCTACTGAGAAGGTTGAAGTTCATCTTCCCGCTGACCTTCACAGATTTGTTGGTGATAGATCTCAAGAGCTTATCACGAGGAGTGGACGCATTGTAAGGCTTTATGCTCCTTTGAATGTGGAGAGATTGGCTCATATTCCAGTTGATATAATCGATAAAATAATTGATATCATCTATGTAAGTAATGAAGTTTTTAAAGTAAATACATGAATTGAACATGTTTTTTACACATCAACATTTTAATATGTAGTATCTTGTTTTAGTTCGAATTCAGTCTTCCAAATGAGAATCATGTTATGTATGACCTTATATCTTCACTTCGTCGAATCTATAATGTTTGGCGCGCTCGTTTGCATAACGAACATTATTTAAAATGGAGTACTGATGCACAAAGGCGTGAACATTGCCCTAAAGATATCGATCCAGAGCAATGGAGTTGGCTAATTGGATATTGGGGCAGCGCTAAATTCAAGGTGTGGACAACATATATTTTTAATAGACTTATTTATGTTTTAATTATAAAGTGTTTGTTAAATTAAATATTCCTAATATATTGATTTCTCTTATTAATTCATTGTAGAAAATTAGTGATGTGAACAAAAAAAATAGGAGCCTACAAAAAATAAAATCTCATGTTGGTACAAAGTCTATAGCGAGAACAATACATGAGCTGGTAATATTTTTAACGTTCCTATAATTATTTTTTAATTTATTAGTTGTCAACTTCAATTTTATGTTTTTTGTTTTCATAATGTAGAGACAAGTTGCACATGAAGATCAACAATTGCCTATATACATACAGTTGTGGGAGAAAACTAAAAAGGGAAAACAAAATCAGTGGATTGATGAGGCTGTAGAAGAGATATATAATAAGCTTTTGAAACTTCATGAGGAACAAAAAAAGAGAAAGGGGAAGACAAATTAACCATGAAAGAAGCTTATACAATCGTGCTTGGTAAACAATCAGGTTATATTCCTGGCATGGGCCCAGGACCAAAACCTTTGGAACGTGAAAGTAGTAATGGACAACGTCTCAAAGCACAAATTCGAGCGGAAGTAGAAGCAGATATGAGCGCACGTTTTCAAGAAATGGAGGACAAAGTGGCTCAGAGAGAGGCACAAATGGAGCAAAGAGAAGCACGCATGGAGCAAATGGAGGCACGAATGATGGCATTTATAGAACAAAGACAAATAGAGGATCAGATGGATAGTACTAACTAGAGAAACTTTGGCTAATTATGAATTTTTTTATATTGAATCTTTCTACTTTTTTTGACTTATCATAGTTGATGCACTTATCCTTCCATTCAATTGTCTGGAACGGTTCATCCTTCAATGGTTCTTTCTTTTTAAGTTCTCATAGTAGACTATTACTACTCTTCGCTCTTAATCTTTGGAGAACTACTGTTGTAGATTTATTTCTCTCATTTACTATCGCTATTTCTTTGGAGTACTACTGTTCTTGCTATTTTTTGTATCACACTATAATAAGACACCTTGGCTATTTTATGTATCTCTATGTCCTATGTATCTCACATATGAACACATGCTTGAGCCTGCAACAACAGTTACAGCTACCACAGTAACAACGATTACAGATTGTTAATGACAATGTTATGCATTTTTCATGGATGACGGGACTTATCTATCAGGCTAAGGGATAGTATGAGAAGGCTGCTGCACACTTCTCTCACTTGCTGCAATCCGAGGAGGCATTTTGTTCAATGCATGCTGGCAAACCATATTCAGGTGCTCTCACTGCTGCTTAAGTTGAACCTGCTGCATACAGAAAAAAGTTCAAGAGCATGTTTATATCATTACATTTTACAAATGTAATGTTTATTCCTTCTATCAAGTCTTTGTAGGTGGAGATAGGCTCTACTGCAGGTCATTCAAAATCTGAGAGGCCTTCTGAAATTAGCAATTTAGATGGTATGATGTCTTATTGCTCTAGTATCATCGATTTCACATTATGCATGTTGCTTCATCTACTTTATAGCGGTGAACTATTTTTAGTTTTCTTGTGTCAATTGGAGGCACCATTCCAGGATCACATCAGTTATCTTATTTCCCAAATCTTCCTGACATGTCTCCAAAGAATGTTTTCGGTGCTCATAATGTTTATGTTTCTCCGCTAAGATCATCAAAGGTGTAATGCTATTGTGCTTATATCGCAATGTAAGTTAATACATTGATGTAAAAGGGTGACTGAGATCACTTTTTTATAGGGAAAATCACAACTTTAGGAATTTTTTTGTCATGTAAGGTTAGGTGGAACATATATTTTTTGTTAAATGCTTCCTTCGCTTCCAACAACAATTTGGTTTTTCTTTCTTGAGCTACTGGAAATAACAATTCTTGAAGATATGTTGCACTGCATATACCTTTCTTAAACTCTCAAGTATCCTTTGTTTGTTATGCCTATTTATATGATTTCTATGGGAAATAAAGAAACTGTAATTCTTATTCCCTATGAAATTTTCTTATGACTATGCATTAACCACCAATATGCATCTTTGTTTATAATTTAATTATACATTGTTTGCCTGTTTGGGTTAATTTTGCACTAGGCTGATTTACTTCATACTGATAGATTTGATGGGGTGAGAGAAGTTTGAAGTATGGGCTATCGGAGGTTCTTTTCCAACATAATATAGTCGCAACAATTCTCTTCTCATATGTTGTTTTAATTATCATTCAGAGTTAGATGAAAAACTAGCTCTTTTCTATAAAAGGGATCTCTTACTTTTTTGTATGATGTTGTTGTTAATCTGTCATTCAACAATCAATCATCTCCAATTCCATGCCCATTTAATGAATTAATGCATCTCTGAGTCAATATTTTTCCTCACAGATACAAATCAAAAGGCAAAACTAGAATGGGCCGGCCGTTTTCAAACAATTGAAGGAATAGCGCAGAGATTTCTTAATCTTCACAAACACTCCAGACTCGATCACCATTATCCACAGTGACTTGAAAGCAAGAAACGCCCTCTTAGATGATGATTTCAAACCAAAGATCTCAAATTTTGGCATGGCAAGAATTTTCTGTTTAATTAAATTGGAATTAAACACCACTAATAAGGTGGTGGGACATAGTAAGTTCAAATTAATTCAAATGATTGTATGCTGATGGGATTTGTTTGAAAGCATGCAATTCATCACTTTTTGATGTTTTTATGCACATTTTCAATGGATATATATCTTCTGAGTATGCTATGAAGGGGCAGTTCTCTACAAAGTCTGATGCCTACAGTTTTGGTGTCTTGATGCTTGAGATTATAACTGGGAAGAGAAAATCTAGATTTCATCAGCATGGAAGCTCTGTCATCCTCCTAGCATATGTAAGAATCAGATATCTAGTATTAGGTTTACGTTCATAATACTTTGTTACATTCCGCGATTTTCCCATAAGCATAAATAAGAGCCATTCTCTTAATGATGGGTTAAATCTGGATGTGAGTCTTATATCATGTGTTGCATTTGTTGCTCTTCTATGGTTGCTTGCAATGACAGGTTAAAGTTGTTTTCAAATTAAATTTTGTATCATTCTTGTTTTGACTATTAAATGAGTTACTCTCAATGTTTCAAATCAGAAAACTTATGTATTCATCATACTAATATGATAGGAATTGATATGATCTCGATTATATGAATGAGAGAAAGCTAACAGTGGTCGAACTGATGAAAGAACTCAAGAATGAGAAATCAAAGGAGGCACTAAAGAAGGATGAAGGGAAGAAGAACAAGACAAAGAAGAAGAAAGTGATTAATCCTTATGTGCAGATCGTTTATTATAATTTTTTTAATGTATTTAATTTAATAAAAATAAGTGCTCTATTGATTTGTATTGAGGGGTTTGAGCTATCTCCCACCTTCCTTTTTTATTAATAAAATTAAAAGCAAAATTATCTTTTCATTGAAATTCTTTCAGAAAATAGAAGTTCAATTTAGTTTCACTAAATTTTGGTGTTTAATTATTTTTATTGTATATTTAAATTTGTTTTCTTCAAAATTTCTAGTGTTCAAAATTTTTAGTGACTAAAATTTTCAGTCACTGGTAAAGTACATTTAGTGACGAAATTAGTTGTCACTGAAAAAAATATTTAGTGACGAAAATCAATGGTCACTAAAATTGCACATTTAGTGATGAAAATTAGTTGTCACTAAAAGCATACTTTTAGTGACGAAAATTAATTTGGTTTCTAAATACATTTAGCGACGAGCCTTTTGCAACCATCCTGTGACAGATAAAATTTGGTCACTAAATATCTTTAGTGACCAAGCCGCAATATTTAATGACTAAAATTTTCGTCACTAAATGTCAATTTTCTTGTAGTGATATATGTCCCCGACGGCCAGCCGGTCGTCTGGGACTAATGATAGCACGAGGCTATGTGGGGGCCACAGTGCATGCACTACGGGTCCTACGACGACGATCCTCAGCCTCGTGCAAAACCGAGAAAATTATCGGATCTAGCACACTGGCCATGAGGGTTTGGGATGATAATTGTTGGCTTATTATTGTCATCATAATTATTAAAACTTATAATGTGTAAGGAGACTAACTATAAGGTATTATTTTGCACTGTTGTCTTCTCTAGTTGATAATAATTGATAGTAGGGATCGAAATGGATAATGAGACAGAAGGACTCGCATGGCAGAGGATTCCAGTCCCATCAATGGCGGAGACATGCACGTGAGGGTGCCCCCCAACATATTACAATTTACAAACTTTGATATATATGTATATGTGTGTGTATATATATACGAGGAGATATCATATGCGGGCATACGAGCAAGAGTCAAAATTGTCTCAAATCGAAAAGTGATCATCATGAAAGTTATAGATCTCGGCGAGACGAACAACTTTCTTGTTGATCACTTTTTGATTTGGAGCCGTCTTGGCTCTCGATTTGGGCCCCGAAATCTGGGGCGACGAGATCGCTACTGTAGGACTCTCGCTTCCCCAGATTTCGGGGCCCAAATCGAGGGTCAAGACGGCTCCAAATCAAAAAATGATCAACATGAAAGTTGTTTGTCTCGCCGAGATCTACAACTTTCATGTTGATCATTTTTCGATTTAAAATTATCTTGACCCCTAAAATACTCTGTCCGTACGCCCGCACGCAAGCTTGCCCACAGCTGATATCTCCCCTATAGAGAAGAATTTTGAATTAATTAGATGTTTATTATTTTACACTTTAGTTTTTTTTTGTAAAAAATTTAAAAATTTTAAAAATTGTTGGCCTGCAAATATATAATTTAGACTTGGTGACTTTGGCTCTGTTTGTGAGACTTATTTTCACCGACCAAGCGGTTACGAACGCATGAATTGGACCTTAAATTTAAGGTCTCGTAGCCATTTGACTGGTGAAAATAAGTACCCCAAACAAAACCTTTATTGTTGTAAAAGCAACTCGCAAAATGGTGTCTTTGACAACATTAAAAGTATTAACTCAGTATTAACATCCAGCTAGAGCATACACAACAACATAGGAATATGATTTGAATATTAACTCCTTATTCGTGCTCCCATGTTCGCCTCAACAACTATGTTCTTCTCATTCTAAAACCTATTGGTGAGTAAAATAAAGTCTTAACTCGATCTCATTCCACTCGACGTTTTAAAAATCTTTGATTTCTCAAGATACTTAGTAATCTGTCAAATTTTAGTCCGCTGGATTAGCCCTATCCAAAAAGCCTGATAGGCACGGAACGGGACCGGGCCTATCTGGCCTAGACTATTGCCACCTGGGCCTACACCTGGCTTTAATCGGGATATCAGGACCCTCTCTATTTCGTCAGAAATGGAGCGGATCCATTTCACAGACAGGATTACCTGCTTTAACATCTAACAGGTTCTATTTTCCCATTCATTTTATATTTTTTATTCAAAAAATTCTTGGTCACTAGATTTTTTTTGAACTTATTCTATCCATTAAGATATCAGTGACTCATTTGAAATCTTCTATATGATTATAAAAGCTAGAATAAACAAAACAATAATCTAATGTAACTCTCAAATACATTTGTTTTTCTTTTGAGTTATAAATGTATATGCTTAAACTGTTGGAGTTCAGCCCCTAAAGGTGCAGTTTTTGTGCAGTTTTTTCAGGAGTTGCAACCTGGTTTTTGAGGTGGCTACTTTTTTTGTGCTGGTTGCTCTTTGGGCTAAATGGGCAGTTTTTATTTATTTAAAACTGCAGCAGTTTTTATAAAAAACTGTGCGTGCCTTTGTTAAAAACCTGATTCCTCCCGATTAGAAGAGGCTAGGGTTATTTTCTTTAAGAGAGCCGAAGCAGCCAGCCCGCCCCTTCCGCCGTCCGCCATCCCCGCGCCCGGTCCGCCGGTTCGCTGTTCGGAAAGGGGGGAGTTCGCCGCCGGTGTGCTGTCCCAGTTTGCTGCTGCTGTAGGTGCGGCTTCGCCGCTTGAAGGAGGTGTTTCCTCGGTGCTATTGGAAGGAGATTTCTCTACCGTTTCAAGGGCTTCTTCGTCTACGGTTTCAGGTGTTCCCTTTCTTGTCTTCGTTTGCTATTTTGCTTGAAGAGAGAGTAAGATTTTTATCCTTGTTGTAGAGAAGTTGTGGCTTGATCTTGGTGGTAGAGAGGAGTGGATTTGTGTGTCAAATCCGGAGGGCTTTCTAGGTTTTGGGCAAACCTAGATAAATTTTGTAATCCTTATTTATTATAGTGGATTTTCGTTGTGCCGTGCCCCGTGGTTTTTGACCTTCAAGTGGTGAAGGTTTTCCACGTATATCTCTGTGTTCATCTGTGGTGTTGTTTTGTTTTGCTTATTGTTTTAACTCTATTGATCGGTGGGGGTTGTCGTTATCTTCGGACCCCCGGTTCCCTAACAAGTGGTATCAAAGCCAGGTTCTTTGGCTAGTCGTTTTTATTTCTCGGTTTCTAACTTGGTGCGGTGGGTGACGACCATCGGTCCGCTCCCTATCCTCTCTTGTTAATCCCTTGAAATAAATCGACTTGTGGACCGTAATAGAGTTGTTTGAGAAAGCAATGGAACAGAACACAAGGATGGTCAGTATGAATGGCAAGAATTGGAGCATCTGTAAGCCTCGGATGGAGGATCTCTTATATTGTAAAGATCTCCATGCTCCGTTGACGGGGAGACCTGCTTCAGTTAAGGATGATGAAGAGTGGAAGAAAATGGATCGAAAGGCAGTAGGGTTCATTAGACAGTGGCTCGATGACTCTGTTTTTCATCATGTTTCCACGGAGACCTCGGCTCAGGCCTTATGGAAAAAGCTTGAAGCCTTGTACGAGCGGAAGACTGCAGGGAACAAGACATTTCTGATTAGGAAGCTTGTCAACTTGAAGTATCGGGAAGGTTCACAGATGACTGAGCATCTGAACCTTGCTCAAAGTATTATCAATCAGTTGGAGTCCATGAAGATCACTTTGGAAGATGAACTCCAAGCTCTGATGATCCTTAGTTCTTTACCCAAGAGTTGGGAGACTCTAGTAGTGTCGTTGAGCAACTCAGCACCTGATGGCGTGGTAACCATGGAGATGGTGTCTGGTTGTCTCTTGAACGAAGAGCTAAGAAGGAAGGATTCTGGATCTTCCACTTCGGGTGTTTTTCTCATGGAGGGAAGAGGTCGGTCTGTGAAGAAGGATATGAAGCACAGGGACAGTTCCAGGAGTAAGTCCAGGGGCAAGTCTAAGAAGGATATCGAGTGCTACTATTGTAAGAAGAAGGGTCATTTCAAGAAGGATTGCTTCCAAATGAAAAGAGACCTGAAGGGAAAGACCAAGGAGGTTGGAGAATCCAGTGGTGATGCGACGACTTCGATTGTGGAGGCAGAGCCGTTATGCTTGCAGTGCAGTGGGTCGTCTTGCCAGGACTGCGTTGACACAGACTGGATTGTGGACGGAGGTGCATCCTATCATTGCACTCCTCACAGAGATTACTTCTATACCTATTCTGCGGGAGATCTTGGTGTGATCCGGATGGCAAATTCCGGTGAGTCGTTGATTGTTGGCAGTGGTGATGTCCATCTGGAGACTGAATTGGGGAAGATTATTCTCAAGGGCGTCAGGCATATTCCTGACTTGAGAATGAATCTGATTTCCATTGGTAGGCTTGATGATGGTGGTTTCACAAGCATTGAAGGTGGAGGGACCTGGAGGTTGTTAAAGGGTTCTTTGGTAGTAGCCAGAGGAAGGAAGTGTTGTGGCCTTTATCGTACTAAAGCCAAGATCTGTGGTCCAAGTGTGAATGCGGCAGAGGGCGACTCTATGGAGTTATGGCATCGCAGACTTGGGCATATCAGCGAGAAGAACTTGAAGATCTTGGTGAAGAACAAGGTCCTTCCGGAGCTATCAGGAGGGCTTCCTGATACGTGTACGCACTGCTTGGCCGGTAAGCAGAAACGTGTTTCCTTTGCTGATTCTGAACCAAAGAGGAAGGCGGAGTTACTATATTTGATACACACTGATGTGTGTGGTCCTATTGAGCTCAAGTCTGTGGGCGGAGCCGCTTACTTTGTGACATTCATTGACGATCACTCCAGGAAAGTCTGGGCATATTCTGTGAAGCAGAAGAGTGATGTTCTAGCAAAGTTTGAAGAGTTCAGAGCGAAGGTGGAGAAGATGACAGGGAAAGAAATAAAGCGAGTTCGATCTGACAACGGGGGAGAGTACACTGGTGCCTTCGACGCTTACTGCAGAAGGCATGACATAGTACATGAAAGGACAATCCCGAGGACGCCGCAACAGAATGGGTTAGAAGAAAGGATGAACAGGACGATTATTGAGAAGATCAAATGTATGATTTCTCAAGCTGGCATTAGCAAACAGTTTTGGGCTGAGGCTGTGCAAACTGCTGTACATCTGATAAATCTGTCTTCTTCTGCACCTCTGAATGGTGATATTCCAGAGCGTGTTTGGTCCGGAAAGGAAGTGTCGTACGGATATGTGCGGGTGTTTGGGTGCAAAGTTCACGTTCATGTCCCCAAGGAAGAGAGATCGAAGCTTGATGAGAAATCCCGGGAATGCATCTTGATGGGATTTCCCCATGAGCAGTTTGGCTATAGACTCTGGGATCCTGTGAACAAGAAAATGATCAGAAGCAGAGATGTGATCTTTGTTGAAGATTAAGTGGTTGGTGATCATTATGCTGCGGAGTCACAGGTTCCACAGTTTCCACCTGCGGAGGAGAGACTCTATGCTGATGATGGGCCAGTAGAGACTGTTGCTGATGATGGGCATGCTGAGGAGGAAGTTGGTGAGCTTATTCCTGATGAGGAGATGATTCCGGATGTAGGGGGAGCTCTGCCAGTTGATGTACCACCTGTGGTGGAGGTTCCTCTTGTCAGATCTGAGAGAGTCAGAAGGCCCAATACCAGGTATTCCCCTCATGAGTATATTTTGCTTACAGATAGTGGAGAGCCTGAGTCCTATGTGGAGGCTCAGAGTGCTGAAGATCGTGAGGCTTGGACAGCTGCTATGGAAGAGGAGTTGTACTCCCTTCAGAAGAACGAGACGTATGATTTAGTCTCATTGCCCAAAGGGAAGAGAGCTTTGAAGAACAAGTGGGTCTTCAAGCTAAAGTTGGATGAAAGTTGCTCTCAGCCAAGGTATAAGGCGAGACTTGTGGTGAAAGGTTTCAGTCAGAAACAAGGTGTCGATTTCGACGAGATTTTTTCACCAGTGGTGAAAATGTCCTCTATCAGACTGGTGTTGGGTATGGCTGCCTCCATGGATCTTGAAGTCGAGCAGATGGACGTCAAGACGGCATTTCTACATGGCGATTTGGAGGAAGAGCTATATATGGAGCAGCCCGAAGGCTTTGTGGCTAAGGGGAAGCATCATCTGGTCTGCCGGCTCAAGAAGAGCCTTTATGGGTTGAAGCAGGCACCCAGACAGTGGTATAAGAAATTTGACTCTTTCATGATGAAGAGCAAATTCCAACGGACCAGGGCTGATCACTGTGTGTATGTGAAGAGGACTGAGAAGATGTTCACTATTCTGCTGTTGTACGTAGATGATATGCTGATTGTTGGGGATGACAAGGCCAGCATAGCTGAGTTGAAGAAGGAGCTCAGTGAGTCCTTTGAAATGAAGGATTTGGGACCGGCAAAGAAGATCCTTGGAATGAAAATTACCAGGGACAGGAGTGCTGGTCAACTATGGCTGTCTCAGTCTGAGTATGTGGAGAAAGTGCTGAAGAGGTTCATAATGGACAAGGTAAAACCCGTTGCTACTCCTCTGGCCGGGCACTTCAAACTTTCTAGTTCTCAAAGCCCCTCATCTGAGAAGGAGGTGGAAGAGATGAGCCAAATTCCTTATGCATCCGCAGTGGGGAGCCTGATGTATGCTATGGTCTGCACTAGGCCAGACATAGCACATGCTGTGGGGTCTGTGAGCCGTTACTTGGCAAACCCAGGGAAAGTCCATTGGAGTGCTGTGAAATAGATACTTCGCTATCTCCGAGGTACCTCAGACCTTTGTTTACAGTTTGGTGGAGGTCCACCAGAACTTAGTGGGTACTCGGATTCAGATATGTCAGGAGATGTTGACACGAGGAGATCTACTTCTGGATTCGTGGTCACTTTTGGAGGGGGAGCAGTGTCGTGGCAGTCAAGGCTTCAGAAGTGCGTGGCACTGTCGACGACGGAGGCTGAATATATTGCGTTGACTGAGGCGTCAAAGGAGCTTATTTGGATGAAGAAGTTCATGCTAGAGCTTAATCTCCGACAGGACGTGTACACAGTTTCTGTGACAGTCAGAGTGCTATATTTTTGGCCAAGAATCTCGCCTTTCACTCCAGGACGAAGCACATTGACGTGAAGTATCACTGGATTCAGGATGCTGTGGAGGAGAAGTTGTTGGTGGTGGAGAAGATCCACACAGATGAAAATCCCTCGGACATGATGACGAAGGTCGTCACAAGGGAAAAGCATGATCTCTGCCGGCGGTTGATCGGCATGATCCCCACCTGAAGGAGTCAAGGTGGGATACTCTCCTTTATGGTCTGAAGGGGGAGTTTGTTGGGGTTCAGCCCCTAAAGGTGCAGTTTTTGTGCAGTTTTTTCAGGAGTTGCAACCTGGTTTTTGAGGTGGCTACTTTTTTGTGCTGGTTGCTCTTTGGGCTAAATGGGCAGTTTTTATTTATTTAAAACTGCAGCAGTTTTTATAAAAAACTGTGCGTGCCTTTGTTAAAAACCTGATTCCTCCCGATTAGAAGAGGCTAGGGTTATTTTCTTTGAGAGAGCCGAAGCAGCCAGCCCGCCCCTTCCGCCGTCCGCCATCCCCGCGCCCGGTCCGCCGGTTCGCTGTTCGGAAAGGGGGGAGTTCGCCGCCGGTGTGCTGTCCCAGTTTGCTGCTGCTGTAGGTGCGGCTTCGCCGCTTGAAAGAGGTGTTTCCTCGGTGCTATTGGAAGGAGATTTCTCTACCGTTTCAAGGGCTTCTTCGTCTACGGTTTCAGGTGTTCCCTTTCTTGTCTTCGTTTGCTATTTTGCTTGAAGAGAGAGTAGAATTTTTATCCTTGTTGTAGAGAAGTTGTGGCTTGATCTTGGTGGTAGAGAGGAGTGGATTTGTGTGTCAAATCCGGAGGGCTTTCTAGGTTTTGGGCAAACCTAGATAAATTTTGTAATCCTTATTTATTATAGTGGATTTTCGTTGTGCCGTGCCCCGTGGTTTTTGACCTTCAAGTGGTGAAGGTTTTTCACGTATATCTCTGTGTTCATCTGTGGTGTTGTTTTGTTTTGCTTATTGTTTTAACTCTATTGATCGGTGGGGGTTGTCGTTATCTTCGGACCCCCGATTCCCTAACATAAACAACAGTGGCTACAATGCTACATCATTAAAAAAACAAGCTCCTAAATAAATTTCAAATATGTTCAACACATATAAGTTAAATTTTTTTTTTCAGAAGTTATCTAAAGCATGGGATAAAGTAATTGAATAATAATAATTATTAATTCTATTTATTTTGATGTCAAGTATACAATGAGCTATACCTAAATTTTTCATATCAAATTTATTTAATAAATAAAATTTAAAATAATTTATACATTAATAGAAGTTCCAAAGAATAATATATTATCAATATACAAACATAATAAATATTGATGAGCTCAACCTCAATTTATAGTGAAACCGGGCTGCACGTAGTCGAACCGTGCTTTCCCCCATTAAAATCATGGGAATTAAACAGATAACCTCCACACGCGCATGATTTGCACACCGATTGAGGAGAGAAGCACTTGCAGTTTGCTTCTAGAGGCGAAGGAGGCGACTAAGGAGACGACCGAGATGAAGGCTAAGAAATTTGAAAGTCCTGAGTCTGACACCTGAGTCCTGAGTCTTGATGCAGTGACAGGTCACGAGAGATTTTGATTTAGCAAAATCCAGCGGGAAAGACAAAATCACCGGAAAGTCATTAAGAAAAAAATGGGGACATTATTCACATTTCACAGTACCAAACTACCAATATTGCACCAAAAGTTGTTTTTTTATTTATAGAATTGTGTGTGTGTGTGAGTGTGTGTCTATATATACATATATATATACACACACACACGCGCGCGAGTGTCCGACATGAGGTGTTGGGTGTGGCCCGCCATCCAGGTGTTGGATGGGGTGCCTCCCGGGCGCATCCGGGTTAGCTTCTGGCATGGGTGCAGAGAAACTTCATGGTACGGTTTAGTGCAAGGGAGTCGGGTTGGCTTCGGGCATGAGTACATGAGAGTTCGGGGCACGGTTTAAGTGCGAGGGAGTCATGCGAACAGTTTGACCGGTACTGCTAAATTAATATAAAGAAATAGGTAGCGCCCTTCCTAACACTCCGGGGTTTTGGGAGAGTTGGTAGGTGTTGTGAAATTGGGACCGGATCCGCGACTACGGTGGTTCGCCGCGGATCTAGCAACGGAAGCTAATCTGAGCAATAATATGATAAACGAAATTTAAATCCAAAGCCAAGCAAAATCACAGACGACAAAATATATACGTGGTTCGGAGTTGGGACTCCTACTCCACGGGGAGAGCGCGCCAGAAAGATCCACTAAAACTGATGAGGTTTACAAGATACAACAAGAGAAAACAGAAAACACTGAAAAGAGAACATTGTCTATCTTCCCCGCTGGAATCATCGCCTGCTTCTGCCGCCTGATGCCGATCCCGCCTGGATCTGCCGCCTGAAGTCGTCGAACGCCTGGAGTCAACTTCTGGAGGCCGGCCGGATGTCGCCTCGCCTGAGGTGACCGGATGCGCTGCCTCCGTTAGCTCTGCCTTTATCGCCGCCTCTGCGCCTGCTGCCGCCGTCGCCGCGTCTGATTCCGCCGAACCTCTGGGGCCTACTGCAGGTGGCCGGCCGGATGTCGCCTCGCCTGAGGTGACCGGATGCGCCGCAACCTTGCGCGCCAGATGCCGCCGCCTGCTGCCGCCGTTCGCCGGAAGAACCGCCTGAAAAGCTCAAAGCTCTCCCTCTCTGAATTCTCACTAGTGTTTTATATTTCTAATCATTCCTCATGGCTAAGGGAGGTTGACCCATATTTATAATAGGATCAAGAGTCATCAATATATGGAGATGAACACATATGGAGGGGGTTGCCAAAACAGGACTCAACCAAATAGGAAAAAGATCCCCTATATTATATCTCCCTCATAAAGCATTTCTATGTTTAGAACTCCCCCAAAAAATCAGCCCCCCTCACTAAACCACTTCCTAATCAGGATTAGAACAAACTAGGCAAATAAACCTCCCTAGGATCGATGACGTGGAGCGATCCTGACGGTCCGAGATTTGCGATGAGGTGTCATAATCTCAACAAACTCCACCTTGACGCCTCACGCCACAAACGAACTCCACCTCGAAGCCTAACAAACGTATCTGAACCTCCAACCTGGATCTCCCATACTGGCGACTACAAGCCCCCTCTCCCTGGGGTCCTCACGATCAACATGCATCAGTCTGAGTCAAGTCAAGACCGCTCTTGAACTTGACTTCTCTCACTGATTTCTCTCGCATGCTCGTAACATTTTCCTCCGTAGATATCTCCCGCAACTCCACGCCTCCACCTCCAGTGAACTCCCTCGACTCCTGATGGCGCACACTACTGTGCAGCTCCACCTTCTTATGAGTAAACCTGAGTTTCTTGGTGGGACTCCTGAGCCAGATGGCTCCCTTTGCGGAGCCTGGGTACTCCTGAGATGACTCTCTACCCGTCTCCTCTACGGCTGCGAAGATTCTACCTCCGCCAAGGTCCTCTCTCCGAGCACACGCCCTAGCCACGAATCCTGCCCCGCTCCTCCGCTGGTCCTTCCTAGCCTTTCGCTGAGAACGATCTCTGATCTCTAAAGCTCTATCAAAGGAACCGCGATCTGAGGAGATCGCCTGAAATGCATACGCTACTGTATCCTGAAGCTCGAGAGACGGTGTGACCTCTCTCCTCGCATTTCCCTTGGCAATCGTGGTGCCAATCAGTCTATAGAGCGATCCAGAACGCTCTCCTCTCAAAACTGTCTGCGCGCCTCTCCTGACCTCCAAATACCCGCTGCTACTGGTATAAGAATACCCGGCAGCCTCCAGAGTGCCTAGAGAAAGCAAGCTCTTCCTCAACTCGGGCACATACCGAACGTCGGTGAGGGTCCTAACCACTCCATCGAACATCCTAATCCCGATGCTCCCGACTCCAGATATCTCGCACTCTGATCGGTTCCCCATCCGAACACGACCACCTCCACATTGCCTAATACTGGAGAACCATTCAATGTTCGGGCACATGTGGAACGAACATCCTGTATCCATGATCCAGGAACCTGTGGTCTCAAGACTGGGTGAAACATGAAGAACGTCAGCGTCGTTCTCATCCTCAGATGCCACCGCAGCCTGATGTGGCTCATGCGTCTGTTCTCTAAACTTCCTCTTCGGGCACTCATTCTTCCAGTGCACCTCCTCCTTGCAGTAGTGACATTTTGTATT
Source organism: Platanthera guangdongensis (assembly GCA_039583875.1). Taxonomy (NCBI): domain Eukaryota; kingdom Viridiplantae; phylum Streptophyta; class Magnoliopsida; order Asparagales; family Orchidaceae; genus Platanthera; species Platanthera guangdongensis. Next base: position 16,793,982 of record CM077158.1, on the reverse strand, counting down.
CCTGCCCCCGGACTTAAACCTAAGTCGGTCTTCCTCCTTCCCTTTTCCTCTCGATCTACCCCGGGTGGGGTCCTTGCTCTTCACGAATAGGCCCTCGTCGGCTCTAGGGCTCGACTTGCTTCTCGTTTCGTTCGAGAGCAGCGTTGTCATCACTTCTTCCATCTTCAGGGTGTCCTTCCCATACAGGATCGTGGTGACCAGATGATCGAAGGACTTCGGCAATGAAGACAACAAGAGAAGAGCCTGGTCTTCCTCCTCGACCTTAATGTCCATACTACGCAACTGAGAGATAAGTTTATTAAACGCATTCATGTGATCAAGAAGCGGAGTGCTGTCCAACATCCTCAGGCTGTAAAGTTGTTTCTTTACGTACAGCTTATTCGTGAGGGATTTTGACATATAAAGCTCCTCCAACTTCTTCCACAGATCCGCTGTAGTCTCAGCATCAACTACATTATACATAACCTCATCGGCCAAGCACAACTGGATTATGCTGATGGCCTTCAGATCTAGCTCATCCCACTCGTCGTCCTTCTTCCCAGACTTCTCCTTTCCGAGGAGAGCCTTATGAAGACCTTGCTGGACGAGCACCGCTTTGGCCCGTTTCTGCCACAGACCAAAGTCAATTTTGTCATCATACTTGGGGACTTCAAATTTCGTTGTCATTATTGCTCACCGAGGTCCGAAGGGTCGAACCTGACTCTGATACCAATTGTTGTGAAATTGGGACCGGATCCGCGACTACGGTGGTTCGCCGCGGATCTAGCAACGGAAGCTAATCTGAGCAATAATATGATAAACGAAATTTAAATCCAAAGCCAAGCAAAACCACAGACGACAAAATATATACGTGGTTCGGAGTTGGGACTCCTACTCCACGGGGAGAGCGCGCCAGAAAGATCCACTAAAACTGATGAGGTTTACAAGATACAACAAGAGAAAACAGAAAACACTGAAAAGAGAACACTGTCTATCTTCCCCGCTGGAATCACCGCCTGCTTCTGCCGCCTGATGCCGATCCCGCCTGGATCTGCCGCCTGAAGTCGTCGAACGCCTGGAGTCAACTTCTGGAGGCCGGCCGGATGTCGCCTCGCCTGAGGTGACCGGATGCGCCGCCTCCGTTAGCTCTGCCTTTATCGCCGCCTCTGCGCCTGCTGCCGCCGTCGCCGCGTCTGATTCCGCCGAACCTCTGGGGCCTACTGCAGGTGGCCGGCCGGATGTCGCCTCGCCTGAGGTGACCGGATGCGCCGCAACCTTGCGCGCCAGATGCCGCCGCCTGCTGCCGCCGTTCGCCGGAAGAACCGCCTGAAAAGCTCAAAGCTCTCCCTCTCTGAATTCTCACTAGTGTTTTATATTTCTAATCATTCCTCATGGCTAAGGGAGGTTGACCCATATTTATAATAGGATCAAGAGTCATCAATATATGGAGATGAACACATATGGAGGGGGTTGCCAAAACAGGACTCAACCAAATAGGAAAAAGATCCCCTATATTATATCTCCCTCATAAAGCATTTCCATGTTTAGGACTCCCCCAAAAAATCAGCCCCCCTCACTAAACCACTTCCTAATCAGGATTAGAACAAACTAGGCAAATAAACTTCCTTAGGATCGATGACGTGGAGCGATCCTGACGGTCCGAGATTTGCGATGAGGTGTCATAATCTCAACAGGTAGGCGTCATTCCTAACAATGAGGCTCCATCCTTATGGCCAAACGCGACAGTACCAGCCCGACAACAGCGGGCTTCACTCACCCCCGCAAGCTCTAATATAATTTTAGAATATATAATAGTTATTTATAATAATATATATAATATCCTTGGATTATTTACAAATATTTAATATATAATATGTTAATTTTAACTTAATTTCATTAGTAATAGTACATATAAAACTGCGGCTATAATGTAATGTGAAAGTGTTCATGACCTAGTAGATAAGATATATGGCTGTGAAGGTGGCGGTCGGGGGTTCGAATCTCACTCGGGCGCGCCTCTTTGTTTTTTTATTTTGTTCTTAAAGTTGTTCAAAATTAGTCTCACGTCGTGGGTTGAAATTATCTATCCATGTATAAATTTTAAAAAACTGCATTCATGGTTGAAGTATTTCTTTTATAGTTGATGGGGATGAACCCCCATTTTATGTAGAATTGGTGTGCACATAGCCACTCCCCCTCCCCCATGATCTCCACTAAATTAGTGGAATCATGGGTTTGGTCGCGCACGCGATCGACTCGCCTGATCCCCTCACGCGCTGATCCCACTACGCATGACATCCGAACAACCAAGGACAACGCCTCACCGGCGTCAAGCTGTCGGCGTCATCTCCGGAATTAGTCAAATAATATATCATTTTATAGCCAAGAACAAGATCTACAACTTTCATATTGAACTATTTTCCAAAATTTGCACGGTTTAACAGGAATCTGACACGAAATATTGCAAGCTCATATTTTGAAATTTATTATTATTATATTCATTTCGATCCAACAACCTTTCAGGCAAGATTCTGACCAAACCCTGCAAATTTTGGAAAAATGTTTAATATGAAAGTTTTAGATCTCGTTCTTGACTAAAAAATTCATATATTATTTACATAATTCCGGAATGTATTGTGGGACAACTAGTTCAAGTTTTTTTAGAGTTAAACACACACACACACACACACACACATATATATATATATATATATATATATATATATATATATATATATATATATATATATATATATATATATATATATATATATATATATATATATATATATATATATATATATATATATATATATATATATATGAGAGTGTAGATGATTCATCAAAGATGAGAGAGACATGAAAAACTAGATGAACTTTTCGAAAAAGCGCCGTACAAAACCTAAGTCTCGAAACTTGAAAGAAATCTATTCGCTTAGATATCTATTGTAATGCTTTGTGAAGTAAGCACCACCTGTTTTTTTGAAATATTTTCCTCCAAATCAAAATCTATTAGTTGTTGATAAATTGACTCAAAATCTATCACATGCTAATCATTTCGATCGATATCATTTGTTGCAATTATATTACGCATTTTTTGCATGTAGTATGAAAATATACTGCAATTAATAATATTACAACATTTGGTCTCATTTAAGAGATACGACAGACTGATGATGTGTAACGATATGGCCAGAGGGAGAGTTGAACTGTTGAACAAATGATGATGCTATCCCGGTCATTCAGCTTGCCGTCCGAACAATATAAGCATGCACGGGAGCATCCAAAATGGTCAGCGAAGGCAGTGAAAACTTCTAATATATTAAAGGTCAGTATATATAATAATTAGAAGTCTATAGATATTTCCCACATATAAGATGACAGTAGTAGTTCTGAAGAGGAGAAAAAAATGAGAGCGAGACATCAAGTCTGCCACTACTAAGTACATTGTATGCTAGTATATTCAGTTGCGAACCCAGGATTTTCTTCTGACCCGGGCCCAAGTGTAACTTTGGTTTAAATCTATCAATTTCACAATTTGTATGCTCGACAAAGCTTACCCTATATTTTTATTGGTATGCTATCTACTCGGCTACTCTATTATAAAAGCAAATTCCCATCAAAAGTCAAACGTCCTGTAGGTTTGGAGCAAACTGCACCTGTTGGCTGTTAGTTTGGACTTTGGAGTTTAGGGCATATTGATATGGGTACAATTTTTTTGATAATTAATTGCTTATACTGTTGGGTGCTATCTACTCGGTTTTGATTGAAAAAAAAAGAAAGAGATATGAAATCTAAAAAAATTGTGGGTCAATCCATTCTCATCAAACTCCTAGCAAGCAAACACAAAGCCTAACTGATCAGATAAGCTAATCTCAAATAAGACAAACCACATCAAATACAACTATACAAGAGACCAACAATTGTTGGGTGTGGTTCCCATCCGAGGCGGTAAAGACCACCGGGCGCGCCAGATGCGGCTCGTGATTTTGTTCTTGTGTTTCACATATATATATATATATATATATAACAAAAAAAAGGAATGAAAAAAAACGGCATTAGGGTTGAGAAAAAGCCGGTCCCCGCTCTCCCCTTCTCTCCTGTTCGCGAAAACCGCACGGTGCTCCCCCCCTTTTCGCGATTTCTCCTGGAACCGATCCGCCGTCTGGCGCTCGCTGGAACCGCCAGATCCGGCCGCCCTCTTCCCGTTTTTGGAGCAGCAAGGATCGGCCGGCCTCTCTCCGTTGATTGCTGGAGCCGCAGTAACCGACCTCTCCCCGTTTCCTGCTTGCAGAAGCCGCCGGCCACTCTCTTCCTCGTTTGCTGGAGTCGCAGCGAACGAACCGCCCTCTTCCTGTGCTCGCAAGTTAGCTTAGAACTGAATCGAATCCAAGGAATGGTGCTCAGAAGTTAAAGAAAGCTATGTTAGGAGCAGGTATAGGACAAAGTGCTAGAGATCTGAATCGAATCCAAGGAAGCAAAGACTTGGATATGAAGAAGACGGAGTTCAAAATGCCGAACTCTTCAAAGTCTGCGTACAGTAGGTGGTATAAGAAGGCAAGGACTTCGGGTCCAGCTCCTTCTTCTGGTGCTTCTGGGGCGACTACGGGTCGAACCCCGGGCGCATGTTTTAATTGTGGAAAGCTGGGGCACTTTGCCCGAGACTGCTGGAGCGGATGTCCCAAGTCCGAGAAGAAGCACGCTGTCATGATGACAGGTATGGTTTAAAATTATAACATTTTAGCTTTAAATACATGTTGCCCTTGTGCATGTTAGCTTAGAACTGTTTGTGCTAAGCTTTGTTCTGATTTTTTGATTAATCCGGCGAGAGCACCGTTTGTTTAGGGAGCTTCGCATTCCCTTTTGACCAAAGGATTTGTATTGCGCGTCGGAGTACCTCCTTCGTTGACAAAAGACAAATTGGATGCGTTGTGGTCTAATGGTGCTCAATGCGCGCGAGTAGAATCTGTTGCGTTTAGGTGCGGATTGGGAGTCAAGAGTTTGACTTACAAGCGTCGTTACTACCGCTAGGGGAGCTCGACGTGATCTTTGGTGTGGACTGGCTCTCGGAGCGGCAAACATACATTGATCGAAATCGCAAGGAAGTCAAGTTGGGAGCTGGTCGTGAGGCGACATTTGTGGGCTTGAAAGGGGTCGAGCATGATATTGATGCTCTTCAGGTGGTTAAGGCGGTTCGGTGTGATGCCAAACCGGTGATACGCTCTTTGTATCGGATAGAGCCTAAGGAGATGACGGAGCTGAAAGTATAACTTCAAGAGTTGTTGGAGCAAGGTTATGTACGTCCAAGTTCTTCGCTTTGGAGCGCACCGGTCCTTTTTGTGAAGAAAAAGGACGGAAGCTTGAGACTATGTATCGATTATCGAGAGCTAAACAAGCTAACGGAAAAGAACAAGTACTCGATCTCAATGATTGATGATCTATTTGATCAGTTAGTCGGGTCATCGGTGTACTCTAAATTGGATCTCAAGTCCGGTTACTATCAGCTGAGAATAAGGGAGAGTGATAGCTCTAAGACAGTGTTCAGTATGAGATACAGGCATTATGAGTTTACGGTCATGCCGTTTGAGCTGACTAATGCGCCGTCGGTGTTCATGGATTTGATGAACATGACTTTCAGGGAGTACCTAGACCACTTTGTGATCGTCTTCATCGACGATATTTTGGTGCACTAGCAGTGAGGAGGATCACTTTAAGCATCTACATTTGGTGTTGGAGATGCTGAGGAGGAATCAATTGTACGCCAAGTTCTCCAAATACGAGTTTTGTTTGTCCTCAGTTGCGTTCCTTGGTCGCATAGTCAGTGGAGAGGGAATTGCGGTGGATCCGGCGAAGATTGTTATGATACGAGAGTAGCATGTGCTGTCTACAGTGTCGGAAGTCCGAAGTTTTCTGTGGCTTGCCGGCTATTACAAGCGCTTCGTGGAGATCTTCTTGCGGATATCGTTACCCCTCACGACTTTGACGAGGAAAGAGCAGAAGTTTGTTTGGACGCCGGAGTGCGCACGAGCTTTTGAGGAGTTAAATTGTCGGTTGACCACGGCGCCGGTCTTTAGTTCGCCGAATGGGACCAAAGGCTTTGAAATCTACAGCGATGCTTCTAGCAGTGGCCTGGGTTGTGTACTACTGCATCATGGAAGTGTGATAGCATATGGCTCGAGACAGCTGAAAGTGCATGAGAGGAATTATCTGGTTCATGACCTGTAGTTAGTGGACGTGATTTTTGCCTTGAATCTGTGGAGACACTACTTGTATTGGGTGAAGCTCGATATCTATACCGACCACAAGAGTCTGAAATACTTGTTGGATCAGAAAGATCTAAACATGTGACAGAGAAGATGGATGGAGTTCCTAGGGGACTACACGTTCAAAATTCACTATGTTTCTGGGAAAGGCAATGCGGTTGCGGACGTGTTGAGTCGCAGGGCCCCAGCTCAAGCCAATTGGTTGTCAGTCCATGACGAGCGGTTGGTTCAGGAGTTGGAGGCGTTGGAGATCTCTTGCGTAGACAAGCAATCTAGTGCAGAAGCGGTATTGAACTGGACGGAAGTTCAGTGTGACCTGGCTGATCAGATTCGGCAGGCTTTAGTTTTGGTTGACCGCATGAAGCAAGTAATGATTAAGGCTTTGGATGAGTCAAATTCTCAATTCGTTGTTGAGCATGGATTGCTTTTGAAAGACGGTCGTCTGTGCGTCCCAAACATGGGCAATTTGGGGGTGGAATTATTGTACGAGGCGCATCATACCAAGTACTCGATTCACCCGGGGAGCACGAAGATGTACCGCGATGTGAAGAAATTGTTCTGGTGGCCAAGAGTTAAGAAGGATGTGACACTGTACGTGGTGAAGTGTCAAACATGCGCCTTAGTGAAGGCGAAGTGCCAAAAGCTGGGAGCATTCTTGAAGTCCTTGTATATTCCAGAGTGGAAGTTCGACGACATCACTATGGACTTTGTTCATGGGTTGCCAATGTCGTAGAAGGGAAACGACACCATCTGGGTGATCGTGGATCGTTAGACGAAGCTGTCGCACTTCATTCCGCATAAGAATGACGATTCTGTGGAGAAACTGGCGAAGTTATATGTGGATAACATAGTACAACTTCACGGTGTGCCCCTCATCATCGTTAGTGATCGAGATGAGCGTTTCACGTCCAATGATTGGAGGTTGGTGCAGCAGATGCTGGGAAAAAAACTGAGTTTCAGCACAGCCTTTCATCCGTAAACGGATGGGCAAACCAAAAGAGTCAATAGGACAATGGAAGACATGCTTCACATGTGCGTCCTGTACTTCGGGAAGCAGTGGGAAGACCACCTATACTTGGTGGAATTTACGTACAACAATAGCTACCAGGCGAGCATTCAAATGACGCCCTTCGAGGCCCTTTATGGTAGAAGATGTCGCACGTCGTTGTCTTGGTTGGAAACGGGTGAGTCAAAGTTATACAAGCGTCACGAGGTGGAGGATGCAACGTCGTTTGTTCGAACGATTCGAGAGAGAGTGCTAATTGCTCAGGACCGTCGGGTTAAGTACTATAACGCCAAGCATAGGAACGTGGAATTCGCTATCGGCAACTGAGTGTACTTGAAGATCAAGTCGTTCAAGGGTGTCTCGCGAGTGCGGCGCTTGAAGAAGCTAAGCCCGAGGTACCATGGACCGTTTGAGGTTCTGGAGTGGATTGGCGAAGCAGCCTATCGACTGAGGCTATTAGTGGAGCTAAGTGGTCTACACGACATATTCCACATATCCGTGCTGCGGAAGGCGGTGCAAGAGCCTTCGCAAGTGATTGCGGTCGACAAAGTGTCGGTCGATAATGGGTTGACGACGAAGGTCAAGCCTATACGCATTGAGGACTCAGAAGTCAAGCGGCTACGCAACAAAGAGATCAGGATGGTCAAGTTCCGTTGGGACAATTGCGGTCGGGAAGAGCTCTCTTAGGAGCAAAAGCAAACCATGCTTGAGGAGTACCCGGAGTTATTCCAGGCAGGTACTGTTTAGTTTTATATTGATTTCTCGTTGCTGTAATTTCGGGACGAAATTCTTTTAAGAGTGAGAGAGCTGTAACGCCCTGAAACTCAAAAAGGCGACGGGTAGCGTTTCAGACCAAGTTTGGAACTTGGTAGGGGTTACACGGCCTGGAACACGGGCGTGTCTCAGGGCGTGTCGTGCTCGGGTAGACGATCTGGCCGAGAGGTCGACGAATTTTGGAGTCGACGATCGGCGAGCAGCGAACACGGCCTGAGACACGGCCGTGTCCCAGGCCGTGTCCTTCACGGGTTGAAGCCGGGCCGTGGCGGGGGTGATACACGGGTCGTGTTGGGTAGACACGGGCGTGTCAAAATGCGACACGGGTGTGCCGGGTACCCGTGTCCCTTTCAGGCGTTTTCGGTCCTGTGTCGATGGAGTAACACGACACACTACACGATCGTGTACTGTATGACACCGGCGTTTCAAGTTTGACAAGGGCGTGTCGGGTGCTCGTGTGCGTTTCGGGACGCATCGGTTTCGATAGCGAATGGGGAACACGGCCCTAGACATGGGCGTGTCACAAGCCGTGTTCGGCCCAGAGTTTGGATTTCAAGTCCGGATCGTGGCCGTCCGTTTCCTTATTTTGGGATCCGACGGCTGGCGGTTGTTCTTGCTGGGATATACCCGGGAATAGGGTTTCAAAGCCCTCATTTATCTTACTCAATCTCTTTCTAAAGTTCTAGAGAGAGGGGAGAGCAAGGAAGAAGAAGGAGGCTAGATCCGGTCACCGGCAGAGCTTCAGAGCTCCAAATCGCAAGCCGACTTCGGATCTACGGAGGCGAGGACAACGCGGTGGTTTTCATCTGCATAGATTTTCATGGCGTCAAGGAAAAATGCTAGGGTAACGATTCTCATCATAGGACATGTGAAGTCCTCTTTTTCTTTGCTTAGCAAGCCCGCTCTTGCGAGTTTGCTGTCAGTAATTTAGCAAAGTTAGAGGGGAGGTCCCGGTAAATGGCCCTATATAATAATCAGATGTCTATATATACTAACATACAATGTATCTAGTAGGGGCAGACTTGATGTCTCGCTCTCATTTTTTTCTCCCCTTCAAAACTACTAATGTCATCTTATATAGAGGAAATATTTGGGTTTGGGTTCCCGACACCAGCTTGCGTCCGTGACCATTAAAAATACAAAAAATATTGCAGTTTAGTGGGTCATGCGGTGTATAGTTAATTTGGGCATTGTTGGTCGTGCTGTTTTTTGCACTTTCATCGGTCCCGCTCGGTGTCTAGGTCACGCACTCAAGAATTTTTGCCTTATATAGAGTCATCTTTTCATATAATTATTAATAATTAGATAATTTATATATAGGTTATGAAATAAGTGTATAACTCGTAACTCGTAAAGATCAGAAATGTCTAACAAGACGACTATTCACAAATAATCATTCAGCTCAACACTTTAGTGGTTATTCACAAACCTCATGGAAGAGAAAAGTGGCAAGTAATCCTTGTAACTCGCGAGTATGAGCAAGTAACTTCCGAGTACGTGGTGGAACATCCATGCTTAGGCACTTGTGGCGTGCTTGTAGCTAGAAATTTCTCTTTCTTACTCTAGTCATCCGAATCATGGCATTTAACCGCCAGATCAGTAACATTAGGCTACATCTAAGTTCAAATATTTGGAGTTATAATTTTTCTGACTTCAACAATAATGCTATAAAATCTTCAAATATTATTTTGCATTGATTTCTATTTTTGATCATTTCATACTAACTTTTATTTAATATAAGTAGTAAAAGTGTAAAACATTATATTCTACTTAATAACTTAATTAAGACTTAGAATTTCATATAACCTTCAAGGAATGATTTCTTAAGAGCCCTTCCTCTCCAAGGAATTATATTCACACTCAAACATAATATTCATACCCCAACTGTTGCGAGTCAACTCGATGCTCTAATGGAAAGGTTTAAATCATACCATCTTAGCTCCAAATCAACTTGCAGGTTGGCGAGTTCCAGACAGTGAGCTCCAAATCAACTCGCAGGTTGGCGAGTTCCTTTATTGTTCGCCCATAGGCGAGTTCCATTTGGCGAGTTCCTTTGTTACCCGCCTCTGCTCCCCCAAGCTCGTCTCTGCTCGCACAAGCTCGTCTCTGCTCGCCCAAGCTCGCCTCTGCTCGCCCAAACTCGTCTCTGCTCGTCCAAGCTCGCCTCTACTCGCCCAAGCTGGTCTCTGCTCGCCCAATGGTCTATGAATAGTCGTCTTCTTTGGTAAATCTGATCTCAACAAATTATCAGTCATACAAGGGCAATGTTAGGGCAGTCATAAAATGAGGTATTTTGTCGAGTGAATGATTTTCGTTTTTTGTTTCTTTTTACACTAATTTATCTTGCATTTTATTTCATATTATTAGAATAATTATCATTTATTTTACAATAAGCTAAGCCAATTTGTGAGGTGCCCTCCGTTGATTGTGGCTTCGAGAGTGTGATGAAAGGATTAGAGCATGGAGCATTTGGCCATCTTAGATTATGTTTGGGAGTCCGTTTTGACTCCATTCCTTTCTAAACGGATTGGAGGAAAGATGTTTGGGAACAACTAATATGTTGTCGTTTTAAAATGGCCGGTTTAAAACCTACTTTTTCATCCGTTTTGAAAAGGTCAAGGAGACCTCCATTTTCCCTTTCAAAACGGCCGTTTGGAATATTTCTTTTTAATTTAATTTTATTTAATCAATTTAACCCCTATAAAATATATAATTATATTCATAAATTTGTAAAAAAAAATCTCAAATATAATACTTAATTTTATTTTAAAAATTCAGAGAAAAATTGATCCGAAATAATAAAATTCATGTGAATATAATTTTGAAAATAATTTAAACCGTATCGAAACAGAGGTTACTCAAACAAAGCTTTAATTTTAAAACCACAGTTTTTAAAATATGATTTAGCATCTGTTTTTTGAACTTCCCTCTTTTAAACCTGCTCGGCTCGAGGAATTAAAACTTATTTGGGCGCATCATTACTTCCGTTAATTGTTGGGCTGCGCCTAGCAATCCCGCTGCCAAAGGCATTCATCTCTTTTTTGGGGGTCTGCTTGGGCCCAATCTTGTGAGCTCAGCTTGTGCCCGATTTACACAGGTTCGATAGGAAAAAAGCCTGGGCCCAGGGTCCAGCGGGCCTTTTCTTGCACCCCTTTACTATGGATGCGAATATAAAAAAACAGGATATCAATAACAACACGTTTCTTAGGCCTTGTTTGGCGGAGCGGCAGCACAGCGGCATGCCGCTGATTTTGCTGCCGCTCCGCCAAACAATTTGTTTGGCGTGGGCGGTGGCAAGAAGCCACCGCCCACAGCGGCAGCAGCAGCGCTGCAGCCCTAAAGGGCTCAGCGCTGTTTTTTATATTTCCATATATTTATTAATATAAATTTTATATTATATAAAATTTATATTAATATTTAATAACATAATTAATTAATATTTAATGAATTATATTAATATTTATTGTTTTTTTGGTAATTAATTAAAACATTAATATAATAATTTTTAAATGTTTAATAATTATTAATGTTTAATTATTTAATATTTTTTTTGCCACACGCAAGAAGCTTCGGTCTCCAGCTCGTGAGTGAATCGAGTGCCATACGTGCGTCCTATCGTTTGGAATCGAACGTACTCGAAATTATGGAGAATCGGGTGAAAACACCTTCTAGTACTGCAAAATGTTTATTTATGTATTAATATTTTAATTAATATATATTAATATTTTTGTCCGTCCGAACATATTTTGGGGAACCCCACAATATTAATATATTTAATTTTATAATGAAATAAAATAAATGCGAGCAATATTTTTTATTTTAGATTTCTTAAATACTCTTGATTGTTTAATTATTACTATCATTGTTTAATTCTCTGTTTCACACAGCACTCAAATACAGTTTTCAAACAGTTTCTAAATTTTTCCACCACTGCAAAACACCACAAAACAAGCTTTACCAAACAGACCGAACATATTTGGGGAACCCCATCAATATTAATATCCAAATTCCACGCGATCAATATTTCCACCCCATTCCTCCAGCCCAGATCGGTCAGGGCTGCACCTGCAATCCCAGCCACCGAGTACGGGCTCTGATCGATGAGGACCACAAAACAACCGGCTGCGAGCCTTCAGGGAAATCCCGTCGAGAGGAGGCCAGTGCGCCGGCGATGGAAATCGGCGGTCACGACTTGGATGATCGAGGCAAGGTTTTCTCCTCGATAGACTTCTCCGAATCCGCCTCGACTTCGCCGGCCCTCCCCACTCCGGAATCTTTCTTTCCGAAGAGGGCCGCCGTTCTTGTCTGCCTCTTCGAGGGCGTGAAGGGAGACTTTAGGGTTATTCTCACCAAGCGCTCGTCCAATCTCTCAACTCATTCTGGTTTCTTCTTCGTCTCCACTCACCTCTTCTTCATTCTCGACGGAGGATCTAATAGCCTTTCCTGATTGATTTGTGTTTTGGGGTGTTTTTTTGGTGGATTTTCCAGGAGAGGTGTCCTTACCTGGTGGAAAGGCCGAGCCGGAGGATGCCGACGACCGTGCAACTGCTACCAGAGAAGCTAAGGAGGAGATCGGACTAGACCCTTCTCTAGTCACCGTTGTGGCGATCCTCGAGCCCTTCCTCTCCAAGGTACTTTTGTAGGTGTAAATCTGCACCTCATAACTAGGAGCAATTAGTAACAATAAAAGAGTATTAAGTATTAATTTGATGTAACTCCCGATCCTCTAACCATCACTATAATGATGTTAGTCCAGAATGTTCTTGTGTAAGAGTATAAGTATATAATGCTACAGTTTCATTTGTGTAAGTAAAAAAAAAGTAAGAATTAGGCTTCGTTTGATGTGGTGGTTGCGGTTGGGAACACGGTGGTCATGAACCATTGTTTGTGAACGCCCAATTTCACTTAAAAATTCATTCATTTTATGCTCAAAGCTAGTTTATTTTCTTGGTAGCGGTCATAACTTTCGTCTTGCTAAACATACATTCTATGATAATCGTGTTTTTGATCAAACTCGCAGAAGCAAATAAGCAGAGCCAAACGAAGACTTAGGCTCTGTTTGAGAAACCGGTCCGTTTTAAAAGGGAGAAGTAAAAGGAGATGCTAAACTGTATTTTAAAACGTTTTTAAAACTGAGGGCTTGTTTGGTAATTTCAGTTTCAGTGATGCTTTAACTTATTTTTAAAATTATCTTCATGAATTTATTTATTTCAGGTCAATTTTTCTGATTTTTTTTTAAAATTAGGTATTATATTTGTGATTTTTTTACAAATTTATGGATATAATTATTTTTTATGGGGTTAAATTGATTAAGTAAAATAAAATTAAATTAAAAAATATTCCAAACGACCGTTGGGGAGAATAGAGGTCCCCTATTTTGTTCCAAAATGACATTTTAGTTGTTCAAACAACTTTTCCGGTCCGTTTAGAACGAATGGAGTTATCCAATCAAAGTAAAACCCGTTTCCTTTCCACCTCATCTCTTTGCCTTGGCCTATTTTTTTCAACATCACTTTTTGGAGTTATCCAGATCATCAAGTTCCTTCCATGGCTTCATCATCTACCTACAATCCACCTAACTTTAGCCACACTTCCATTCCCGTCTTCAATGGAGACTGTTATGAGTTTTGTAGTGATAAAATGGAAACGCCGTTACACTCCCAGGACTTGTGGGAGATACTCAAAGAACTCAAGCCATCTTCCAAAACTGCAAAAGGCACAAAACCAACATTCTCTGAGGAGGAGAAGATGAGACTCTCTGGCATTGCATTTCATCCAACAAGGTGTAGCCATAAAAATATATCTCGTAATTATTGGATCAAAATCAGCCCATTAAACATGAAGTAGGCTCGAGAGTAAAGTACAAAGGGACCAAAAAGTTAATTAAAATCAAGTTTACTTCATTAAGGCAAAATTTTGATTCTATAATGATGAAAGAAGGAAAAATTATCCAATTTTTTTTTGGGAAAATAACAAGCATTGTCAACCAAATCCGAACTCTGGGAGGTGTCATTGAAGAACAACAAATAGTAGAAAAAATAATCAGGTCAATGCTAAATATTCATAAGCACATTGTATCTGCTATCTTAGAATCCCATGATGTTGATATTCTTGCGGTTACTAATATTTTAGGATCCTTGCAATTTTATGAAGACTTACTTTCATGAGATTTAGAACCCTTAGATATGATCAGGCATGCCCAAAAAGCCCGGCAGGTTCGGGCCGGGACCCGGCCTATAGGGCCCGGGATTTTTCCACCCGGGCTCAAGCTCGGGCTTGGCTTCAGTCGGGCTCAAGCCCCCTGTCCAAGAGGAGGCCTACCAAGGACAGGCCCAAGCAGGGCCCGATTAGGCAGGCTGAAGGATTTAATCCCTCCCATAGGCGGGATTTAATCCCTCCTATAGGCGGGATTTAATCCCTCCTATAGGCGGGATTGTCAGGCTTTGGTGCCATGTCTGCTCTAGGTCCAGGCCAGGCCTACTCTAGGTCCAGGCCAGGCCTACTCTAGGTCCAGGCCAGGCCTGGTGCTAGGGCTTATCCTGGGCTAAGCACCTGGCCAGGTTTCTCCCTCATATCGGGGCCTGTTAGGCCCCTAGAGCCCGATCGGGCCTAGGTGGGCTATTTTTGGATCCCTCCCCCCTCCCTCGCTACCTATTAGGAAGCAAAGAAACATGAGAAATGGAGAAAGGCCATGTTGGAAGAATTAGCGTCTATTAAGAAAAATAAAACCTAGACTGTAGTCTCCAAACCACACAATTGAAAAGTTATCGGACTAAAATGAATTTACAAATAAATGCAAGACGAGCATGGCCATCTTTTGAAGCACAAAGCGCGACTTGCAGTAAAAGGATAATCGCAGAAACCAGGAGAAGATTTCACCGAGACTTTTGCACCAATTGCAAGGATGAACACAATAAGATTAATACTTGCCACAACAGCTCATTACAGCTACCCCATCTTTCATCTTGACGAAGAATCACCATTCCTCAATGGAGAATTGAACGAGGAAGTATTTGTATGCCAGCCTCAAGGTTTTGAAATTCCTGGAGATTGGAGAAGGAAAAGTATGCAAACTACACAAAGCTCTTTACGGAATTAAACAGACACCAAGAACTTCGCACAACAATATTGATGGATATATATTTCCAAAGGGAAGGCTTTGTGAAAAGACCTTATGAGCCTACCTTATTTATTAAAAGGGAAGGAAAAGAGAAGATCACTGTAAGTCTTTATCTTGATGATCTTATAGTCACTGGCACTCAGCTGAGCCTCATACAATAATTTAAATAAAATATGATGAATGAATATGAGATGATTGATATGAGACACCTAAATTTTTTCTAGCATGCAAATCATACACTATTCAGACACATGTTCTTTCACAGTATCTTTATGTTCAGGCTCTGCTAAAAAGATTTTAGCTGGAGAGCTGTAATCCAACAACCACTCCCATGTCTACAACAAAAATACTAAGAAACAAGACTCAAGAAGAAGAAGAAGGCATGATAGAGAGGCATGTAAGAGCTTAGTTGACTCCCTTTTATATCTCACTAATACAAGACCTGATATTGAAAATTCAGTCAATATCATCGCCAGATTTGTGAGCAATCCATCCACGACACACCCTTAGTTATTGAAGGCGCAAGGCTCACCAAAGCGCAAACGAATCTCGGAGCTTAGGCGCAAGGCTAAAGGCGCAGATGCGCACCTGACGATGGCAAGATGCAACCACATACATTTTAAATAATCAACATCAAACATCATTTCAGCTTCTCGATCAAATTTTTCATCTAGTCTACTAATTAATCATTTTTTGCTATCGTTTATATCTCTTAAAAATAGAATTAATGTGATCACTTGCATCATATCTAAGTCTAAACACACAATTATCTTTCATAAACACTCAATTGATAAAATTTTTTTGAGTTCTTACATTATATTGTTCTTAATTTTTGAGAAAAAAATTACAACAAAAATCTCACTCAGACAAGTCTTTTATATTCTAAAGGCGTAAATAAGGCGCACAGAGGCTGATGCAGGCCAATGCGGAGGGGTATGTGTGACAATTCCAACGATGGTTCACTCAAGCCCTATTCACTCAATCACGTGCACGCAAGAATTTTTAACCACTTCGATATTCTTAACTTAATCACAGTACATGCACAATACACATCAAGAGAAACCCGACCAAAAAGGCGATTCAGAAAAGTGGTCGTATTTACTTCCAAAAGAACGAAAGTATAGGATTACACCAATCCTTTTAGCGTCAAAACAAGGAGTTACCCACTCCAATCAACGTCACGATAAGGATTTACCCAATCCTTTAAATCACAAGAACGATCGGAAAACACGCAAAAACATTTTCGGACAAATCCCGCGAAGAAATCAAGCGCTTCGAAGGCAACGCCGGTCTCTTTCACCACACAAAATCACGTATAAGGAAACACACACGAGGAGAGTGGAGAAATCGTTACCCAAGCTCTCAAGGTAAGTTTTGTGGAGAGTCTCTCTACCACGATTCCACCTAAGTCACATCGAGCGGAGGAGAATACGAGTCAATACTTCAACAGAGTCACACCGAGGAAGGAAAGGAGGCGCGACGGTCGGATTCGGATCCGTGAGAGGTAGCCGACGGGTCGAAGGTTGTGGCTGCGCACGGGGCACGACACGGGGACGGAGGCGACGGGGACGGAGGCTTCTGCTTCACACAGAGGCCGCGACACGGGAGGGAAGGGGCCGAGTGGTGCCGACGTCGGCTGCGTCGCGCATGAATCGCCGCACAGAACCTGGGAGTGGCCTAACACTAGAAGAAAAAAAACAGTTCTCAGTTTTTTTTGTTTGTCTAAAAACATTGTCCTCATTTCTCCACTAGGAAGCATATTAAATATTGTTTTACAATATAAAAATATCAAATGAGACATAGACTTAACAGAGTTATGCGGCCGAATTAACTTAATATGCTGAGTAGAGAAAATGCAACTTAAGCTAAAAATTAAACTAATTAAACTAAAACAACACTAGTAAAGACTATCCAAAGAGCTATGCGGCGGTAACACAAGAGCTATGCGTCCGAACGTGGCCGTGTGCGTAGCTCGTAACGACGGATATCTTTGTTTTCTTGATTGTTGCTGCGACGCGGCCACAAGCGTAGGTTGTAGCAGCAGATATCTTCATTCATTGGCGGGTCGGCGCCATCATTCCTCCCCCGATCAAAAGCACTCATCATCGGTGAGTGGTCACGACAATAGTGTTGGAGTTCAACATCCAAGCGTTCCAAATCAGGCTCGGGAAGCCAAGAATCATCCGAAGTGGGGCGGTCACGCCAACGAACAAGATAGCGGTGGAGACCACCGTCCGCAGAGGTAACAACTTCATCGTCCAGAATCCTGTCAGGCACAAAGGAGGTTTTGGGAAACCTTGGAAAAACGTTAGCATCAGTGAAATATTGGTTGTAGAACCACCATCCGATGTAATCACGGTAGGATCCGTAGGCAAGAGAGACACGGGAACACGCTCACCCCCCAACCCCATAGAAGAAGACGACACATTGGAAGAAGAGAATGGAGAGTGAAGTAATTCTGGTGGTGGAGAGATATACGACGTTAAATCCGAAACATTGAAAATAGGGGAAATACTTCAATCAGTGGGTAAATCTAAAACACAAGCATTGTTTCCCAATTTCTTGATAATTTTAAAGGGATCAGCTCTCCTATATGCCAACTTCTTGACGGTACCCGAGGGCAACCTCTCCGGGAGCAAATGGACCAAAATCAAATCATCAATATTAAAAGTAGAAGCTCTACGATGGATAACTTTTCTTGAATGCTCTTGTGGAGATCGTGAACGTGTTGAGCGAACTCTTGTGCAAAGTGACTTGATTTGTACGTGGGAGGTAGTGGAATCAAATCAAGTGGCACGGGTGCTTTGTGACCATGCACAACCTCATTCGGCGATAGACCGGTAGATCGATTCTTAGAGTTGTTATAAGCGAGTTGAGCGTGAGGAAGGAGTAAATCCACTAAAATCCTTAATGAAACGGCGGTAAAAAGTGGCTAAACCATGAAAGTTTCTCACGTCACGGATGCACTTAGGCTCAGACCAGTCCTTAATGACTTGGACCTTTCCCGGGTCCACCTTAATACCATCCGAACTCACAATATAGCCAAGGAACTCTATAGTGGACAAAGAACGCACACTTCTTAAGATTCACAAACAACTTCTCTTCACGCAAAGTAGAGAAAACAATTTGTAAATGAGAGTAGTGATCCGACGGGGAAGTGTTATACACTAAAATGTCATCAAAGTATACTACGATGAATTTTCCCATAAAGGGTTGGAACACGTGTGTCATCATACGGGAAAACGTACTTGGGGCATTGGATAAGCCAAATTGCATGACGAGCCATTCATATAACTCATCTTTAGATTTAAATGTGGTTTTCCATTCATCCCCTTCACGAATCCGTATTTGGTGGTAGTCACTTCTAAGATCCAATTTAGAGAAAATTGTGGCACCGGCTAGCATGTCCAATAAATCATCTAAGCGGGGAATCAGAAATCGGTATTTAATGGTAATCTTGTTAATTGCACGACTATCTACGCACATTCGCCAAGATCTGTCCTTTTGGGGGGCAAGTAAAGCGGGGACAGCACATATGCTCTTACTATGCCTTATAAAACCCTTTTGTAAAAGTTCCGTAATTTGTGTTTGTAATTCTTGGTGTGTCGCGTGATTTAACCTATAGTGTGGGAGGTTTGGTAGAGACACACCCGGATGAGATCTATAGCGTGTTGGATCTCTCTTAGTGGTGGTAACGTGGGTGACAACTCATCCGGATAGACATCCTTAAATTCTTCAAGCAACGCTTTCAACTTCGGCGGCAAATCTTCCAAATTAGGAGCATCGCCCTTAAATTCGGGCGCTTCACTAGTAGGCTCAACTAAAGTTAAAGTCTTAGTCTTAGTTGGGCACTATAATGACCGGCTACCCCGCAAGCATAGCAAGTGACATTAGTTTTGCTAATCTTGCTCGCGGGAATGCGTTCACTGTTGTGATTCTTGGCATTTCTAGCCGTGATAACGATATTGGTGGAATCCGTGGTCTTAAATTTTCCCTTGTCCTTATAGGTAGAGGTGGAATGACTAATTTTGCTTTTATGTGAAGTGTTTTTACCCTTGTACTTAGTGGCCAAGTATTTTTCAATATCTAGAGCGGCGTTGAAGGTGATGTTCAAATCGGTGTGACCGTAACGAAGGAGCTTTTTTTGGATGTCGGAACTAGGACCCTTGCGGAATCTAGAGAGAGTAACTTCTGGCATCTCTGGAACCTCACATCGGACCATTTTGTCCTTTAGATCTCACATGTAATCGACAACGGACCTATCGCCTTGACGAAGGGGGGCTATTTCATCAAACATTTGGGTACGATGATAAGCGGGAACGTATTAATCCTTTAAAAGATTTTTCATCGCTTGCCAACCGACAGGGGGGACACCATTCTTGGTTCCTAATCGTCGCTTCCCATTTAACCAAAAAACTTTGGCTCGTCCCGTTAGCTTCATCCTAGCAACTTGAACCTTCTGCGGGTCCAACAGGTGATGTCACTCAAAATAACACTCCATATCCAATTATCCATGACCCAATTCAGAAAAATTTGCGGTTTTCCTAAACCGTCGTAGGTGGGGGCATTTTAATGGTGCGGGTAAGGTCGACGTCTCGTTCAGGTCGACGTCTCGTTCAGGTCGACGATGTTGTGGACAAGCACCTGGAGACAAATCATCGTGGTTGTCATCCTGTGGTGGTGACAGTTGGGTGGCCTATGACCTCTATGTGGTGAAGGGGTTCGGTTGGCCAAAAGTTGGGCCAACATTCCCCAGAGTTCCCCCATTTGTTGATTCATCTCATAGCGAAGATCATCAACCGGAGAGGAGTTTGGATTTGGTTGTCGTTCGTCGGTCATACTCGAAGAGGAGGCGGTGTTATACTCGTGATCAGAATTGGTGTGATACTCGTGACCGGATCTAGTGGGCATGTGATGTGTAAGAAAAATTTTTGTTGTTATTTTATATAAAATAAATTTGTGCGCACGTGAATCCTATCGTGAAATAGTATGGATCCGGGTCAAGTTAAGAAATTGGTCAGCCTCCCTCTGATACCAAATTGATGCAGGCCAATGCGGAGGGGTGCGTGTGACAATTCCAACGATGGTTCACTCTAGCCCTATTCGCTCAATCTCGTGCACGCAAGAATTTTTAACCACTTCAATATTCTTAACTTAATCGCAGCACATGCACGATACACATCAAGAGAAACCCGACCAAAACGGCGATTCAGAAAAGTGGTCGTATTTACTCCCCAAAGAACGAAAGCATAAGATTACCCCAATCCTTTTAGCGCCAAAATAAGGAGTTACCCACTCCAATCAACGTCACAATAAGGATTTACCCAATCCTTTAAATCACAAGAATGATAGGAAAACACGCAAAAACATTTTCGGATAAATCCCGCGAAGAAATCAAGGGCTTTGATGGCAACACCGGCCTCTTTCACCACACAAAATCACGTATAAGGAAGCACATACGAGGAGAGTAGAGAAATCGTTACCCCAGCACTCAAGGTAAGTTTTGTGTAGAGTATCTCTACCATGATTCCACCGGAGTCACACTGAGAGGAGGAGAATACGAGCGAATACTTCAACAGAATCACACCGACGAAGGGAAGGAGGCGCGGCGGTCGGATCCGGATCCGTGAGAGGTAGCCGGCGGGCTGAAGGTTGTGGCTGCGCACAGGGAATGACATGGGGACGGAGCCGACGGGGCCGGAGGCTTCTGCTTCACACAGAGGCCACGACACGGGAGGGAAGGGGCCGAGTGGTACCGGCGTCGGCTGCGTGGCGCAGGAATCACCGCACAGAACCTTGGGAGTGGCCGAACCCTAGGTGAAAAAAAAACAGTTCTCAGTTTTTTCTTTGTCTAAAAACATTGTCCTCATTTCTCCACCAGGAAGCATATTAAATACTGTTTTACAATATAAAATGATCAAATGAGACAGACTTAACAGAGTTATGCGGCCAAATTAACTTAATATGTTGAGTAGACCAAATGCAACTTAAGCTAAAAATTAAACTAATTAAACTAAAACAGCACTAGTAAAGGCTATCCAAAGAGCTATGCGGCGGGAACCCAAGAGTTATGCGTCCGAACGTGGCCGTGTGCGGAGCTCGTAACGGCCGATATCTTTGTTTTCTTGATTGTTGCGCCGACGCGGGCAAGAGCGGATGTTGTAGCGGCGGATATCTTCATTCAATGGCGGGTCGGCGCCATCAGATGCGCAAATTTCTGAGTCTGGTGAGTCTGGAGCCTGAGACGCGTCTTTAATAACATTGGACACACTTTCTTGCAGCCAAGCGAGCGCTTTGTTATGTGAAGGGAACGAAAAACTATGGACTCTGGTTTGAGAAAGGACAAATACTATTTTATCGCACTTCCTTGCAGCCTCATATTCAAGGTTTTAAATTCTATTTTATCCTCAAATACAGAAATAAGAAAGCTGAGGTGAATATGACATACATATATTTATGCCATTTGTTGTTTTTGTTCTTTAAGAATGAGAGGAAACATTTTTCCATTGTATTTATATCCTCAAGCTAATACTCATCTTTCTTCAATTCATTTGCCAGCATCTTCTCCGGGTAGTCCCTGTGATGGGCGTACTATCAAATCAACAAGCATTCATACCTGTTCCTAATATTGCTGAAGTAGAAACTATATTTGATGCCCCCTTGGAAATGTTCCTAGAGGTTCTATTTCTCCCTCTCTCTCTCTCTATATATCTTTCTATCTTTATTTATTTCACGACAGTTTTGCGATAATCATAAAAAAAATAATGGAGAAATATCGCATGTTCGATCTCCCTGATCTCGCACATGACAATTACGTAGAAAAGGCAGCCTGGTGCACAACGCATACCCTCACAGAGACGGTCTTGAGAAGAGTTTCATCACAAAGGTGAAATGCAGGCAAATTTTATCTTGCATTTTTGAGGACTTGAACCTGTGACCTCAAATTCACATGACAACACCTTAACAATTACATCAATTTTCATTTTACAAGCAAAAGATCTACTGGAAAACAACATGTTTGGCACTTTTCTCTTTAGTTTTTGTAGAAATAGAAAATGTAGTGAATTTTTCTAATATTTTTTAAGGAATGAGAGAAATAAATGAAGTCAGATTACAATTGATGCAGGATGAAAACCATAGAACTGAGGAGAGGGAATGGATGGGGGAGAAGTATCTGATACACTATTTTGACTACGAAACCGAAAAGAAGAAGTTCCTCATATGGGGTTTAACCGCTAGCATCCTGATTCATGCCGCTTCGGTCGTGTACCAACGGCGGCCTTCCTTCCCTGAAATGAATCCCAAATT
The DNA here is from genome assembly GCA_039583875.1 of Platanthera guangdongensis. Lineage (NCBI taxonomy): Eukaryota > Viridiplantae > Streptophyta > Magnoliopsida > Asparagales > Orchidaceae > Platanthera > Platanthera guangdongensis. The sequence continues at coordinate 16,771,532 of CM077158.1, read as the reverse complement.
CAAATTCCCTACCAACATAAAAGGAGAAATTTCAATGAGATAAACCAGGATTCAGTGCTTAGGGGCTGTCATATTTTCTTGTATACTAACAAAATTTGTTTAAAGTATTTTTTTTTTGCTTTAAGGTTGAAATCAGGGGTGGACCCACATAGGGCCTAGTGCCCACACTGAATTTTGAAAATATTATTTTCAGTACTAGAAAACTTGTTAATTACACTTGACCGACGAAAATATATTATAAAATTTATATATATATAGTTTCTTAGCTCATTTGGTGGAGATTATTTACTTTTAATCAAATGGTCTTGGGTTGAATTCCTAGTGATAACAAAATTTAATGTTTTTTTATTTTATAAATAATTTTTTATTATGTTAGTTTTTTTAAAAAAATTTGTAGAGTTTAGATTTTTTTTTCTTACAAATAAGTTGTGCTGTTGTTTAAATTTTTTGTATAAATTTGTTAAGTGTTATGTTTTTGCTTAAATTATAAACAAATATGTTATTATGTTATTTTTTAAAACTTTACAAATTCGTGATTATGTTATTATGTGAAAATATCAAAAGATATTTCAAATGAAAGGTGTTATTCAAATAGTTCATAAACGTCAATGAATTGAGATTTGAATTTATAATCTAAATTATATGTGGCAACATCGTCAAAGGTGTTTATAAAATTCTATAAAGAGTTTATTACTTATTAGTTTATTGTTATTATTATAAAAGTTGATCACTCTCTATTTGTAATTGGAACCTAGGCCATATGTTTTTGGGTGCATTTGGGCTAGTGCGGTTCCATTTGCCAATGGCATGGTGGCAGATGGAGGTGCCCCCAAACAAGGTGTAGGGCTTTGGTGGCGTTCCACGCTCGGTCTGAAAGGAGAGAATTTCTAGTGTGGCTGCATTGCCCACAGAAGAGAAGGGCCTCAATGAACCATCGAGCTCCATTGGCCATCAAACTGGAGCTCTGCCAGTGTCTGGCCTATAACATAAATAAATCTCATCCGAAGCTCAATTCTTTTGTTATAATAACACATTCATTTACTTTTTTTAGACAATAATCTTTAATGATACCTATTTTCAGTAGTTAAAATAAGATATCAGGATCATTTTAACAATCTCTAACATTAATTACATGAAAGGAACTTAGATTATTTGTTTCTTACTCTCAGGCCCTGTTTCGTGGATCCGGATCCTCTGGAGTTTGTGCGGGAACTCCAGGGTGGAGTTGAATCCAACGGCGCGAGAACCTCCCACTCCATCAATCCAACGGCTTGACTTCTCGCGCGCTAAAAGACAAAAAAAAAGTTAAAATATAAAAAATGCAACCTCGCTCGCCGTTGGATTTCATCCAGACGAGCGAGCTTGCCGCGATTACTCCAGAGGATCTGGATTCCCTTTGGTGCGGTGGTGGCAGTCGTAAATGCATGGATTAAACTGTCATCCTTAAGAATTATCAAAGAAAATCATCCGTTTCAACATAAAAGTGGATGAAGTTCTTTAGGTGGGCGTTAACGAATGATAATTTAAACCCTCAGTCTTGACCGTCACCACCATACAAAGGGAGCCTTAGAAGTAAATTGAGGAATCCACATACTCTATCATTACATACAAAAAAACTGCAAAAGTATATCATATTCCGCATTGCTCAAAAAAATTGTGATCTAGCAAAAATTTCATGCGTATTTAAATAATTTGGGGCTCATCATTTTGCTTCCTTCATTTTCGCCTTTCCACTACTGTTCGCGCCAGTTGAAAAGAAAAACTTCTGTCATTGCCAAGCTACAACTATTGTTCTCCATTATCATTGTCAAGCTGCAACTGTTTCTTCTTGCCATTACGAAGCTGCAGTTGTTCTCCCTCTCCATTGCCAAGTTGGGAAGCTCCACACCACACCCTAGCTTGTACTTGTCCATCCCTCGATCACGAACCGAAAACCTTGAGGTCTGGAACCTGCAAGGACAAATCCCGTTGAAGCTCTATCTTCTCTCCTCTGAATCTAAAGATGAACTGAAATCATATAAAGAATTAAAATAGGGGAAAACGGAAATCAGATTGCATATAAATACACAAAAATTGGGACTGTAAAGTTGCTCCAAAATGAAATGTATAACAACTAGCAGAAATCCGAATGTAAAATTGCTCAAAAAAAGAACTGTATATGAGTAGTGGTGCAAGTTGAGTTGAGCCGGTTCGAAAAAACTCGACTCGAGCTCGTCTGCTTTTGTTCATGAGCTCGTGAATTGGCTCATGATTTTTTTTTTGAATTTTTTAAAAATTTATATAAACATAAAGAAAAAAATGGCTAAAGCTTGGGCTCAGTATATTTGTTTTGAGCTCAAGCTCGAACCATGCAAAATGAGCTCCTCAAGCTTGAGGCATGCAAAATGAGCTCGAGCTCAAAATGTTTAGCTCATGCTCGAGCTTAAAAATTTTGTCAAGCTCGACTTATTTACCCTATATAAGGGAGTAAAAATCCAGCTGTAAAATCTCAACAAAATAACTGTATAAGAAATATGATGTACCATCAGCTTCAACAGCAGAATGGAAGGAGACAGAGTTGGCAGCTTAATGGAAGGGCGAGGAGCCTGTCAGCGGAATGGAAGGGGCGGAGCATTCGGCAGCGGAGGTGGAAGCGTTCAGGAGGAAGAATCACCAAGAGACACAGTCTAATTGAAAATTTTAGAAGTCACGGTGGTGACGGTCAGAACATGGGGGGTAAATTGTCATTTCTTAACCCCCACCTAAGAAACTTCTCATTTTTATGTTCAAACCAAATATTTGTAGATGATTCTTAACGAATGACGGTTTAGCCGAGTTTACGACCGTCATCACTGTGCCAAACGGAGCCTAAAGCAACGAATGATGCACATGGAGCCATGGAGGGAGAGTAGTGAAATGCTCGCATTTCAAGCACGAGCAAAGCCTGCACTGGTTGATGTGCTCAAGTAATGCCTAACGGAGATCCTCAAGGCATCTGAACGCTGTCCAATCATGACTGAAATCTTCCAATTTCCCCTAAAACAAACGGAGTAGATCAGGAGTTTTAAAAAATTTCGGTCGGTCGAGCGGACTTAAAAAAGATACGTTCAGCCAATGAAAATGAATGAAAAGTGGGTCACAGTATAAAGATTTATTGTGCCATTGTGGATCCCACAAAATTACATGCTTCTAATGTTTGTGATTGGTGGAGACCTAAAAAAAGATCCGGTTTAGGGTATTTTTACTCGGAATATGATATATTTCTACAGTTGTTTTTTTGTATGTAATGATAGAGTATGTGTATTTCTCAATTTTCTCACTCTATGTCTCTCTTCAGAATGTTAGACTGCCACGCCTTTGGCTCTCCCATTGTAAACACATGTCTTAAAATAATTGTGTCATGAATAATAATATATAATAAAATGGACGTTGTTATTAGCATTGTAGTTTTGACTATAAACACGCAGGTGTTGCACTTTTTTAGTTTTTTTAATTTCGTATTAGCAAGCACTTTTAGTCTTTCGCGTCCTCCTCCAGTGGTCGTTGTCTCCTCCCCAGCTTCGTTTTTCGACGATTTGTGTTCCCTGCTTCGTTTTCCCCACGATTTCTCCTCCCCTACTTTTTTCCGACAATTTCCTTTCTCCTCCCATGCTTCGTTTATTCCCGATTCCAAACTTTTTGTACCTTTCGATGATCGATCGTTTGGTCGAAAAAGGTTGAGGATGTCATTTGTTTCGGGCTAACTCGATGCTCCGGTCGGACCGGATTCAATTGGACCGTCTTAGCTTGTGGAGTGGTCGAGTGCGCACACAGTCAGAGAAAATGAAAGGTTGACTCAAGATGTGATGACGTGGAAAAACCCCTCAACTGGGTCAAAACCACGTGACCGGGTCTGTGTCGGTCAAAGTCCACTAGCTGCGTGTGATTACAATGTGTTCGGAGAAACGGGGGCGACAGACAGCACCCCGTTACAGCTTGGGGGAGAGAGAGAGAGACTTCAGCTCCCAGCGGGCAACAGGCTGCCCCGCGGGAGCGACTTGGACACTGGAATCCGAGGTGTGGCTCTGGAGCTTTGAAGTTTGGAGCGCGGCCTCGGGCGCGCGTCTGCTTGCTCGGGTCGTCTTCCTCCTTCGCTCACTCCGGGACTTAGGCGTTTTCCCGCTGGTGGTACGCTGGTGGTACACTGGTGGCTCGAGGTGGCCGGAGGATGATCCGAGGGAGCAGCCCAGCAGAGCTCTCGCCTGAGGAAGATGACTGGGAGCCAAAAAGTCCCTTATGAGGAGGCCTTGGGGCTCCTTTTATAGCCTCCTGGAGAGGATTATGGCGGGTCTCACCACTAACTTAGTGGGTTAGTGAGTGGTTACCCACCGGATCGGACGGCAAGGAGAGCTCACCACGATCAGACGGCGGGCAAGCCGTCGACGGTGGTGGGGCGGCGGGCGGCGGCCTGGCTGGCGGCCGCGGCTCGGCCGATCGCGGCATGACCGGTGGCAGGATGCGGCCTGGCTGGCGATTTCCCCCCAAAGGGGGCGGTTTTCCCAAGTGGGGAGAGGGAGTGGGCCCCACCCCCATTTTCCCTCATTATGGGGAGTTCATGGGAGGTGGGGTTGACTAGTCAACCCCATGATCTCCATTTTGGGAGGAGATTATGAGGGAATTCTCCCTATAAATGGTGGTGCAACCCATCACAATTACTAGCGTATTGATGTGTACTTGTGCAAAGATGGAAGTACAGCTATTGGTCTGGGCTTCATGCATGGGGATTTCCTCTACCTTCTGGTTGGAATCTAAAGGATGCAAATAAAGTCAATATCTTATTGAGTTCGAGTTATTCAGCATTTCAGTCTAACAAAATTTAGTTAGTTTGAGTTATTCAACATTTCATTATTTCCAAGTTACAAAAGTTTTGTTTATCGACGAGTGCTAATAGCGAAAAGTATAATGCAAATAAATAATTACTTGCAGATTGTGGTGGGCAAAAGGACCGGGCCCAGTGGGCCGGCCCGGTAAAAGCCCTTATAGGTCGGGCCTGGGCCGAGGCCGGGACCAGTTTTAGAGCTATTGCCCGGGCCGGAGAATGCCCGATTTTCGGGCTGGCTCGGGTCCGGGCCTGGGCAAAGCTCGGCCCAAAAAAACTAACGACTCTAATAAGAGCCGTTAACTGCTAACGACTAATAAGAGCCGTTAGTTGTAGGTCGGCAGCCAGCAATAGGCCCAGCTGGCTGCTGGCCCCACTGTTGTACAACAGTACAGCAGGGCTGTTGTACTGCAATCAGAGCCTAGGGCCTAGGCTGGCCTGCCTAGGCCCTAGGCTCTAATAAAAAAAACTATTTTTTATAAATCCCCCTCTCTCTCATTATCTCTCTCATTCTCTCCCGAACCCGACTCCCCCTTTCTCTCTCTATCTCCCACTCTCTCTCTCTCTCATCCTCTCATTCCCATTCCCTAACCTGACCCCTCCCCTCTCTCTCTCTCCCACTCACTCTCTCTCACTCTTTCTCATTTTCCCCCAAGGCTCCCACTCACTCAACGATAACATAATGTCGTCCTCCTCAACGCCAGGAACGTCTACTCAAAGTACGTCTGTAGTGGTGGAGCACAATCGTAAGGAGTCAGTTTGAGAGCATTTCAATAAGGCTCAAGTTGATGTCAAATTCAAGGTGCGATGCAAATTATGCTCGAAGCTGCTAACCCTTATCAGGAACTCGACACTATCAAGACACCTTAAGTCTTGCATTTCGAAACAAGCTCCCGAGTTCAGTCAGACCCAAATTTCAGGAACAGGACAAATTTGGACATACGATCAACTTCGCCATCGAGACCTGCAGATGAAACATGTCTTCAAACATGGGTTGTCATTCAGCCACTACGACAACGAGGATGCGATAGAATATATACATGGAGGGCTTCAACCCAAATATCAACAGGTAAGTAGAGCTTCTCTTAGGCATTTAGGCACGACGCCATTAAAGCCTATTTAGAATCAAAATAATTTTTAATAAATTTTTTTGAAAATTTCGAGGGTCGTGTAAGTTTAACGAGTGACGTTTGGAGCAGTAGCATAAAAGTAGGATTATCGTATATATGTGTCACTGTATAACCCGTATTCGTCGAGGATGGGTCCTACCACAACCGGGTTAGCAAAAGTCAAGGTCAACGAGTCAAGACAGGAGTCAAAGGCAGCATACAAGATCGTGGAAGGCCTAGGCGAGTATAGGCGAGCTCCCCTCGCATACTCGCCAGGTAGGCGACTAGGCGAGATACTCGCCCAGCCCGTGCGAGTTCCTCTGGAAGTCGCCTAGTTGCCAGGGGGTGGGGTATAAATATGACCCCCCCCCCTCCTTGGATTTGCCTATAAATAGGACCCCAGGGGTACGAGGTGAGGCACCTGGAAATCCTCGGCAGGATACTCGCGCGCTTCATTTTCGAGATACTAACTGAGTCTTTGGATTCCTTTTCCTTATAGAGCAACTCACGACCTTACGACTTTGTCAGCTAGCTTCCCGCGTACCCAGTTCGGCCATCTTTGGTTGAGAAGGGGTTGCTCCTTTCGAGCATCCGGGTACGTGGTGGGACCTTCCTGCGGCAACATCTGGGGTCCTGTTTGACCTGATTCTTCATCCCAGTCACCCTAGCCGTCTGATCTAGCTTCTGAGCCGGTAACCTTAGGCGGCATTGGTCTGAATTCTGAGGTTAGGATTTTTCGTGGCTTCAACACTTGGTGCGGTGAGCGTGGATCGCAGCCAAGGAGGAAAGTTTGGAGGTTGAGTGAGATGGTCGTTGGTGGCGAGCAAGGAGAGTTGGTCGGCAACTCGGCGGTAGGAGGAGACGCCGCGCGAGGTGGTGAGTTTGTGACAGTGTCCGCATTTGAAGAGTTCGCGAAGAGGATCGAGCAAACCATCCTCACCGGGTTCACTCAGCGCCCCGAGGTCACGGCGACTTCTCCCCGTCGCCTGACACCGCTGGAAGAGGAAGCGCCGCCAAGGCGAGCTGGAAAGGAGCCCGCTTGGGCAAGGGAAGAGCGACCGATGCAGTCGCGACATTATCCGACGAGCAGCCAAGGAGTCCTCTTTTGAGATCCAATGTCGTCGGCGAGGTGCAGAGATACTCGGCACTACATCGAGTATGACGTCTCCAGCGAGGATGAAACTCGCCACCGCCAGGGAGGGAGGAGCCCCTTCTGTGACGAGATCTTCGCTGCCCTAGTTCCAGAAGGGTTCAGGGAACCCGTTCTCACTTACTACTCCGACAGAGACGACCCTGTCAGACACCTCCAGTGGTTTGAAGACGTCATCTCCATCCGCAACATGTCAGATGCCTTCAAGTGCAGGTTCTTCTCCATCACCCTCAAGGGGAATGTTAGGGATTGGTTCCATCAACTACCGACAGGGTCCGTGTACTACTTCTCAGATCTGCGTCGGGGCCTCATGGCGAGGTTCACGACATCGAAGAAGAGGAAGAAGGAAGCGACGACCCTCTTCAAAATCGTCCAAGGGCAACACGAGAGTTTTGGTCACTACATCGATCGCTTCCAAGAGGAGATTTTGGAGGTGGAGGAGGTGGACAACTTTACCCTGATGGTGGCCCTGAAGTTCGGGTTGAAGCAAGGACTGTTCAGTATCGAGATGAGATCCAATCCCCCGAGATCTTTCGAAGATATGATAGAGAAGGCGAACACTTTTGTTCGGTGGGAGGAGAAGAACAAGGACTTCCTGGCAAGGCTGGATGGGGAAGTTGCGACGGAGAGGGGTAGAGCAGAACCTTCGGGGTCGAAGACAAGGAGTACGCCGGAAAGGCGGGAGGAGAGGAAGGAAGAGACAAGGAGAGAGGAGAGGAGAAAGAGAGATGAGCCCAGAAGGGTTGAAGAGAGGAGGCAGGAGAGGCCTCGAAGACAGGAGGAGAGGAGGCCAGCGGAGGCCCGAGAAGGAGGAAGGGGGGAAAGGCGATTTCAGTATCCGGAGAATCGCCCCCAGTGGAAACCACCAGTAAGGCAGCACTACCAGGAGGAGAGGAGGAACAACAACCGACAAGAGGGAGGCCGAGGAGGAGGAAGAAGGGAGACTATGGCCATCACTCGCCAAGTCAACAAACAGCGTCGGAGGGAGCAGCGAGCGATGCGCCAGGAGGCGGAGATTCCCCTCTACTGCGATATTCATCGGGTAGAGGGGCACGAGACCTTGGCTTGCCCCGAGTTCTGGGAAGCAAGGAGGAGGCTGGAGGCGGGAACGACAGAAAGAGAGCAGCAGAGGCAGGAGGCCCTGGTAAAGCAGGTGGCATTCCAAGCTCCAGCGATGAGGAGGAATGAGGACCGAGTCGACCTGGGAGGTCGCGGGGAAGTGATACATGGCCCAGGAGGCGGACATGTAGGCGTGATCAATGGAGGGGCCGGGCTTGGAGCTTCCCGCAAGGGGAGTCTCCACCAGATCTATCGGAAGAACGTCGCCTTGACGTCACAGACTCCGCCTCCATTGGAGGAGATCACGTTCTCGGAGGAGGACATGTTGGGGAACGAGAATCCTTTCCATGATGTCTTGGTCATTCAAACCGCCATCAAAGACTTAACCGTCGACCGGATCCTTGCCGACAACGGTATCTCGGTGAATGTCATCTTCAAAAGAAACTTCGTCGGGCTTCAGGTGGAAGCGTCCCGAGTCCGCGAGGAAGGCAAGAGGCAACTCCCTGTCTATTATGTTAGTAGAGTGTTGCGGCAGGCGGAAACGAGATACCTTATTTTGGAGAAGCTAGTGTTTGCGTTGGTGGTTTCGGCTCGTAGGCTCTGTCCATATTTTCAAGCTCACTCCATCAGGGTCGTCTCCGATCACCCTCTACGGAGAATCCTGGATGGAGTGGAGCATTCAGGCAGGTTGGCAAAGTGGGCAGTAGAGCTTAGCGAGTTCGATATTTCTTACTCTCCAAGGGTGGCAATCAAGGCGCAGGCAGTGACAGATTTCCTTGCCGACTTCTCGGCCGAGGTAGAAGGAGAGGAAGGATCTTCTAGCACAATCTCCTGGAAGATGTTTGTGGATGGGGATTCAGGCAGATATTTTGTGGGAGCCGGAGTCGTGCTCGTTGTAACGCCCCTAGCCGATACAATGTGATAGTATCACGACTCCGCTCTAGGCGACGCTACCGGGCTGCAGCCCAAGCACCCCAACCCCTCTCCAGCCCACTGGCGGGTTGTTGGTGGCCACAGCCTTCCTTTGATGAGCGAACTCGACAATTAAGCTGGGCCGTACGGGGACTTCCCGGGAGGTCACCCATCCCAGTACTACTCTCGCCCAAGCACGCTTAACTATGGAGTTCCTTCAATTGGTGATGAGAGTTGAAGGAGACCAGAGGAAGTTTCGTTATAAAGCCGCATACTATCTGCTTCAAGAAGGAGAGCTCTACCGCAAGACCATCTCAGGCCCTCTGGCTCGGTGCCTGTCAAAGATTGAAGTACCTCGTATCTTGTAGGAGATTCATTCAGGAGAGTGCGGCAGTCATTTAGGGACGCGCACTCTGGAACAAAGAATTCTAAGATATGGGTACTTCTGGCCCACCATTAGGAACGATGCAGAAGCCTTCTCCAAAAAGTGTCTCCAGTGCCAACTCTTCGCACCTCTTTAACTACAACCAGCCCAACATCTTCGCTCGATCACTGCTCCATGGCCCTTCGCCATCTGGGGGATGGACTTGATCGGCCCTTTTCCTCAGGACAGCGGACAAAAGAAGTTCGTGCTTATCATGATCGATTACTTCTCCAAGTGGATCGAGGCAAAGGCTCTGGCCAAGACAACGTCGCAGATTGTAAATAACTTTATTTGGGAGGAAATCGCATGCAGGTTCGGGATTCCTCTCGTCATTGTCACCGACAATGGTCCGTAGTTCGCCAGCTTGGAGTTAGAGGACTTCTGCAAGCAGCTAGGGATGGATCTTCGATTCGCCTCCGTACATCATCCTCGCAGCAACGGACAGGTGGAAGCCGCCAACAAGTTGATCATCAACCTTCTAAAGAAGAAAGTCACCAACTTGAAAGGCAATTGGACGGAGCAGCTCCCCTCGGTCCTCTGGGCCCTGAGAACAACTCCAAACTCGGCTACGGGGGAAACTCCCTTCAAGTTGTCCCACGGGTCCGAGGCACTCATCCCAGTGGAGTTCGAGGTTCGGAGCCCGAGAGTCATAGCAGTTGGAGATGGCAGCGAAGAATGGCGCTTGGAGAATGAAGACGCCCAAAGACTCTCGCTGTATTTCGTAGAAGAGCTTCGTGACTTGGCCTCCATCCGCCAAGAGGAGATCAAGCGGCGCATGGCGAAGCACTTCGACAAAAACGTCCGCCTAAAGCATTTCCTCGCGGGGGATCTGGTTATGAAGAAGGTGGACGCCGCAGGAAGAGGAGCAACAGTTGACAAGCTACATCCAAATTTGGAAGGTCCCTTCATTATCCAGTAGGCCTTGGCCACCGGAGGCTATTATCTCCAGGATCAGGTTGGAGAGAAACTGGGAGGTACTTGGAGCAGGGATGACCTGAAAAGGTTCTATCCCTAGCGATTCATGTTGTACTTGTACTAATACATGCTTTCACATATATACAATGACAACTATTCTGCTTCTGTTCATTCTTTTTTCATCTCAAGTTTTCTGGGAACTCAAGGTTTTGCTCCAAGATCGATCCGAGAAGTAGGCTGTCAAATTATTCCCCCTGGATAGCCCAGTGCGGACAATGGGACGATGCCTCGGGATATAAGCATCCTCATAAGACCGGACCCCTGCATTGACGGTCGAGATCAGCTCCCCCTTGCATATCGGTCTAGCTACCCCCAATTGCATCTCTCCTCCGACTGGAGGAATTAGTGGGAACAGGTTTGGACTCCAACCTCTTGGATTTGAGGAAGGATCAACCTTGCCAAGCTCTCCTTTCGGGCAATGACCCTTCAATTATTTTTCAAAGGCAGGATAACGAGTCACAGAGCCAGGATAGGTCCAAGGGAATATGTTAGTCGCGAGTACGTCCTAGAGGACCCTCGGAAGAACATTGCCCCTCGCTCGTGCGTTTATGCTCGTGGCCAGGTGGCAGAGCTGAGAATGATTTCCACGGTTGGATTGGGAAACATGCCTTCGACCTGTTTCTCCTAGATAGCCCAGTTCGGACGATAAGACGATGTCTCGGGATATAAGCGCCCTTGTAAGACCGGACCCCTGCATTGACGGCTGAGATCAGCTCCCCTCTTGCATGTCGGCCTAGCTACCCCTGATTGCATCTCTCCTCCGACTGGAGGAACTGTCAGGAACAGGGTTGGACGCCAACCTCCCAACTCGACCTCGGCAAGATCATCGCTTTCTTTTCAATTTCTTCATCGTCAAAAATACTGATGCACGTGATTCATTATCAACCTCTTAAAGCAGCAGGGAAAAATAACTCCTATAATGTATCAAGTCCTCGAGTGGTAGTGTCGCCGTAAGTCCAAGTCCCTGCGCGAGATTCTCTCCTGCATATTGGCCAAGAACCTCCTCGAGTGAGATCGACTTCCTCGTTGGAGTGATGTCGTAGTCCGAGATCTCTGTACGAGCTCCTCTCATGCAGACCGACTACTTGCCTCCCCGAGTCGACTTACACCACTCTAGTTGAGCAAGGCTCCTGAAAGCTGTCGACTCAAATCTATCAAGTCCTCGAGTGGCAGGTCGCCGCAAGTCCAAGTCCCTGCACGAGCTCCTCTCTTGCATATTGGCCAAGGACCTCCTCGAGTGAGATCGAGTTCCTCGTTGGAGTGATGCCGTAGTCCGAGATCTCTGTACGAGCTCCTCTCCTGCAGACCGACTACTTGCCTCCCCGAGTCGACTTACACCACTCTAGTTGAGCAAGGCTCCTGAGAGCTGTCGACTCCAATCTATCAAGTCCTCGAGTGGTAGTGTCGTCGTAAGTCTAAGTTCTTGCACGAGCTCCTCTCCTGCATATTGGCCAAGGACCTCCTCGAGTGAGATTGAGTTCCTCGTTGGAGTGATGACGTAGTCCGAGATCTCTGTACGAGCTCCTCTCCTGCAGACCGACTACTTGCCTCCCCGAGTCGACTTACACCACTCTAGTTGAGCAAGGCTCCTGAGAGCTGTCGACTCCAATCTATCAAGTCCTCGAGTGGTAGTGTCACCGTAAGTCCAAGTCCCTGCGCGAGCTCCTCTCCTGCATATTGGCCAAGGACCTCCTCGAGTGAGATCGAGTTCCTCGTTGGAGTGATGTCGTAGTTCGAGATCTCTGTACGAGCTCCTCTCCTGCAGACCGACTACTTGCCTCCCCGAAACGACTTACACCACTCTAGTTGAGCAAGACTCCTGAGAGCTGTCGACTCCAATATATCAAGTCCTCGAGTGGTAGTGTCTCTGTAAGTCCAAGTCCCTACGCGAGTTTCTCTGCTGCAGGTGCGATAAAAATTGGGCGAGCATGCGAGTATGACATAACAAATGTGCGAGTATGACATGGCGAGTACATGCGCAAAATATAGGCGAGTATCGAGATGCGAGTTGATGGAACGATTACGATCGCGCAAGCAATGACAACACGATTATGATGGTATCGACGTGAAAGTAAAGCGTCGCAAGCACTCGTTCCCCCCGAGCCTATGAGCCTAGTGAGTATCATCAGCAAACAAACATGAAAGTAGAAAACGACAGCGTAGTAATTTAGACTTGTATATATATATTTCTTTCAAAAATGTTACAAGTTACAAAAGTTGTCTATTACAAAAAATGTCGTTAATTTCCTTGTGTGAGTATGATAAATATCGGCGAGCAACTAGGACTCATCGTCGCCAGTATCAGGCCAATATTCCTCATCTCTAATGTTGGCATCCTCCTCTTCCTCGCCGCTCTCCTCGCTCTCTTCCTCGGCACTGCCACTGCCACCGCCGCTGCTGCTATCGCTGCCGCTGCTGCTGGCGCCCGACGACGATGAAGGTATGCGATTTGGCGAGGTTGTTGCCTCGACGAGCAGCTCAGGGATAAGCTCGTCCATAGTGAACTGCTTCTCCCCCTCGTCGAGTTTTTCGCTGATCCTCAACCTCACGAGCACGACATTGCCTGCCACACGGGCTATCTCTCGACAGACTGACGACCTCTCCTCCCAAAGAACGCGAGATCTCTTGATTGCATAATGAGGGTCGTCCTCCGGCCGCGGCGGAGGAGCAGAAAAACTCGTGCCGGCTTCTAGAATAGCTAGGCGAGATTCCATCTCGGCTGCGCGAATTTAGGCTGCCTCCAAGTCAACCTGAGATTTGGCGAGTTTCGCCTCGTACGCAGAAAGTTTCTTGGCGGTTTCTATCTCGGCAGCCTGCGACAAAGAACGGAGAATCAGCAAAAAGAATCCAAGTCCGACAACATCAACGTCGCACGCAGGAAGCGACTTACCTCATAATCTCGTCAGCGGGCGAACTCCATGTCGAGATCAATCGCCTTCTTGCTGACGATCTTCAAGGCCTTGGTCGTCTCCAGCAGTTTCCTCGCCGCGAAGTGGTTTAGTTCGATGGCTCGTGCGAGCGAGCAAGATGCCTGCTGGGCGATTTCCTACTCGCTGAGGTCCAGCATCGACTCGGCGTCGCCTCGCCCATACAGCGCATGGAGGACGGCGAAGGCCTCCCCCTTATCCTCCCAGTCCTCCGACCAGGAGGGGAGGTTGGTGCTCAGCGTTGTTGGATCCCTAGTAAGATTTGGGCTAGGTTCACTAAGTTAGGATCAAATGACCCACAATGTATAGCCAGGGTCATGGTTGTGTCCTAGAGTCTAGGTCAAGTCCTTAGAATCCACATCACATGGACCAGCTATCAACAAGACTGTCAGAGACTCAAGACTTAGAGTTTTTCTAAAGACCAAGTAAAATGAGTTCGACGTTCGTCGAACTCAGGTCGACGATAGTCGTGCTCTGCTCGGCGATCTCAGAGTAAATTCTCTGAGCTGAACTCGACGAACTTGGTACTCAGGTCGACGAACTTTGGACACTATACTTCAACACTTCAAGATCAGAAAACATCTCTTTATTCTAAGTCCAGAGTCAGACTTTGGTTGACGAACTTGATTCTCAGCTCGACGAACTGTGACCACAATAGCTAGAGTTATCCAGCAGCAGTTAAGTGGTTCTCAGCTCGACGAAACCAATTCTTAGGTCGACGAATTCTGGATACTTCACTTCAACACCTTCATCCAGAAGCATCTGAAGTTATTCTAAGTCCCGAAATATTTTGGTGAACTTAAGTCGACGAAACCAGTTATCAGTTCGACGAACTCCATACACAGAAAAAAGCAAAGTTTCTAGAGAATATTGTTCTGCTCTCTGCTCGACGATCTTGGAACTCAGCTCGACGAACAGAAGTCATCTGGTCGACGAACTCAGCAACTCAGCTCGACGAACTGTGAACTCAGCTCGACGATTTCTGTTATCAGTTCGACGAATACATACTTAGTTATTTTCCATCCTTCTGTCCCCTTCTTACTACAATAATTCCTGAGTAATTAATGCTCAGATATTCTCTGGAATATAACCGTTAGACAGAGCATTGATTAAGGTCTTCTCCAGGATTATTGCCTGTCGTTTTTCCATGGGACAGTTGAGGAAATAATTCAATGTCATTTATTCTCATGCCCGTCAGCATTGATTGCAGAGGATTTCAAAATTTCGAAAGACCATTTTTGACAGGAAATATAAAAGAGATTTTCTCTCTTCTTCCCTTAAGAAGTGAGATAGACATAGACAGACAGATAGAACAAGATACACAATACAGAGAGACGACATATATAGAAAATGGTCAGTCTGAAACAAGAGATTCATTGATGTCTGTCAACATAGAATTCTGATACAACAAGAAGCCATATTCTTGAAGATCATCAGCTATCTGAAGAAGAAGAACACCTAATCACAATCAAGAGTCTTCTGTCTTCAATACTCCAGGATACTTCAAAGGACAACTACATCACTGTCTGTCAAAGAAGTTCCTAAACAGCTGCTGATCAAGGCTGTACTACTGAAGGCCTATCACCCTGCATCAAGGCTTCTTCTACCTGAACCATTCTATATCTCAGGGGGAGCCTGTGCTAAAATCAAATATCCACTAGTCTTCTCAGTTGTATATTGAGAAAGAGAAGACATCATCATCTCTCACCCCCCCACTGTATAAAAGGTTATAACTCCCTTCAAAAGTTATTTCTGGTTGCAAGTCACCCGATAAAAAGACTTGAGGATTGGTTTTTGAGCACCTGATCAAAAGCTCATTGGTGTCAGACACCTGATCAAAAATCTGAGTGGATTCCTACCAGGGTGGTAGAAGAGTGGATGTACCCAAGTTTAGGGGAACCACTATAAATTCTTGTGTTGTCTAGATTGCTCATTTCTTTTGTTTTTTGTGTCGTGGCTGTTTGTTAGGATTGCTGTTTTATTTTGTTCCTGCACTAGATTAAATTAGAAGAAAATTTTATAAACCCTGAATACTTTATTCACCCTCCCCCCCTCTAGAGTATTTCTGATCTAACAGCTCACTTTCAAGCGTCACCAGGTGTTCCTCCGCCGACCATGTCACCTGCGGGTGACCATAGGCGTCAACCGTCCATCGCCCCAAATTGAAGTTGGGGTGGAATTGGGGAAGTCGAGCATCTAGCGGCGGCGATTCTTGGTCGTCAGGTTGCGGCGACGATACCTTCGCCTTTTTGGTCGCGGGGCTCGGCGACTTGGCCTTCCCCTTGCCCTTGGCAAGCCTTTTCTTCTCGCCGACATCAGCCGGCGGGTTGGTCTCATGCAGTGAGGTGGCGACTTACTTCGTCGGAGGGAGTGGCTTCTCCGGCAGCTCGCACGACACTACATAATGACGCGTAAAAATCAGGATCAAGCCACAAAGAGCGAGGCGAATATGCGAGAGATGATCCTCGCTAAGAACTTACCCTCCTTGGAATGAATCTCCATCAAGGAGTTGACATTTAGTCGCCAGAATATCACGTCGAACCGGTGACCACAGAACGACTCCACCAGCTGCTCGCGGACGCCCTCCAATATCGGCAGGAGGAAGACGACATCGGCAGGTTGGTGCGGCCTTCCCAGGACGACATCGAAGTCGCCTTGGACGATGACTAGTAGCTCGCTCCAGCGGTGGACTTTATTCGCCGTTCCCACCAAGGTGCAGACGTGGCTGCTGAAGTACACCACGCCCTCGGCAGTTGCAGCAAAGGCGAAGATCTTACGGAAGACGGAAAGGTCGAAGGCGACCCTCTCCTCGCGCAAGTAGCAGAGGAACCCCATGATGATCGCCACACCATTAGGGTTAATCTTCGCGGGGACTATGCCGAAGTATCGCAGGATCTCGCAATACTCCGGCTATAGTGGAAGTCGCAAGCCGGCGTCGAAGTGGCGGAGTGGCAGGACCAGCGCGCCCTCAATATAAGTATTTAGTTGCTCGCTGCGACTAGTGAGCCTGGCCGAGTATCCCTCAGGCAAAAGTTTCTCCCTGAAATTCTATAAGTCTCGTTCTGTTGTGATCGATTTCTTAAAAGCCGCATCAGCGAAGTTGACGGCATGGGCTTGGCGGCGAGCATTGGCGTCGTCTCCAACCATTTTTGCAAGTATGGCAAGCTGAAGAAGATTGACAGGATGAAGAAGAGCGAAGGGTGAGGAAGAAAGAAAGGTCGAAGCACGCGAGCTAGGAAAGATACTCACGAGCTAGGGGTTGGAAAGCGTAACAACGTACTTATGTCCTACCTACCCCCTCTATTTATAGGCACCGGCAAGGGGGGGGGTATATCTTCATTACGACGAGTATCGATCCAAGGCGCGCTTTAAGCGAACAAGTGGATCTCGTCGCGTAGATCGCACGGTGCAGAGGAAGCATATCGCAACGACAATCAAAACCTGCATAGTAAAGTCGGCACATCACAGAAGATATCGGAAAAACATCAGAAAGAATCGCAGGAAAAACGAATAAAATGTGAGATCCAAGCTCGTCTATTACAAATAATAATTGTTCAATACAAATCGCACATGGCGAGTTTCAAATAAACAGGAAAATGTCTAAGTCCTTGGAGGTCTCTTTGGTGGATGAGGATGTCGCCCAGCCCAGCACATCTCGCGCGCTCGCCTATAGTGCTTCGTCGCCAGCGACATGGCATCATCGCCAAGCCGCAGTTGTTCCTCCATCCTCGTCAACCGACCAACGGAGCCCATACTCGCGCGGATGTCAGCCAACTCATCGAGGACCAGCTGGAGGCGATGATTGTTGATCACCAGCTGGCGATCATTCTCCTTCACCATGTTGAAGCGGGCTTCATAGCTCTCCAGAGTACTCCGGAGCTCTTCAATCTTCGCCATCCGCACTTCCAGGGATGATATTCGCCGATGAGGTTCGCAGATCGCCAGCTGGTCGAACTTGCTCTCCAGCTCCATGTAGGCGCGAGCAGCGGCGTGGCGATATTCGATGCCTGACAACCCAATGACGTCGATGAAGGCCGCCCTTGGAGTCGCCGACCGATCTGTCAGAAAAAGAAAGTCGCCGGATTAGGAATAGGACACTTAGCCTGTAACGCCCCGAAACTCAAAGGAGCAAAGGGGGACGTTTTGGGCCAGTTTTGGTTTCTGGCTGAAGGCACACGGCCTGGGACACGGGCGTGTCCCAGGGCATGTCAAGCGTGTGTCGACACTTAGCCGCGAAGTCGTCGAGTTATTCTCGACGATTCGTCGAGAATGGGCACACGGCCTGCGACACGGGCGTGTCGCAGGGCGTGTCGACCACTTAGCCGTGAAATCGTCGAGTTATGCTCGACGATTCATCGAGAATGGGCACACGGCCTTCGACACGGGCGTGTCGCAGGGCATGTCGACCCGTGTCGACGGTTGTCCCGGGGAGTCGTCGAGATTCACTCGACGATCGTCGAGACAAGGCACACGGCCTAGGACACGGGCGTGTCCAAGGCCGTGTCATCGAGTCGTCGATCTTCCCTCGACGAAATGTCCCGTGTACACGGCCTGGGGGCCCAGGCGTGTCAATATGACACGGGCAAGGACACGGGCGTGTCCTAGAACCCGTGCAGTGCTCGGGTTGCAAACGGGAGAAAATAATGGGGTACACGGCCGGCTACACGGCCGTGTCAGCTGGAACACGGGCGTGTCAGCTCGAACACGGGTGTGTTCGATACCCGTGTGCGGGTTCAGAAGATTCGATTTTGACGGCGAATGCGGCACACGGCCCTGGACACGGGCGTGTGCCAGGCCGTGTTCGGTCCAGATTGGACATTTCAGCCCCGAATCAAAGCCGCTCGTTTTCTTAGGTTGAGATCCGACGGCTGGGGTTGGTTCCTGAGAGGATATACTCGGGTTTGACTTAGAAAATCCTTCACTTTTCACCCCTTTTCATCTCTCCAAACCCTTGGAGAAAGAAGAGCTAAGGCAAGAGGAAGAGGAGCTAGATCCGCCATTGGAGGAGCTTCGGAGCTCCGAATCGCAAGCCGACTCCGGATCCACGGAGGCAACGCAAGTGCGGTGATTTCTATCAGATTACTTTTCGATGGCGCCAAAGAGGAACGCAAGGGTAACGATCCTCATCTTGAGCTTGAATCGCTCCTTTTCTTAGCATAGGAAGCCCCTCTCGCGAGTTTGCGGAGAGTTGGTGGCGTTCCTTCGGGTAGATATGTAAAGTCCCCGTTGTTTAGAGTCCGTATGCGAGAACGGACGTAGGCATTTTGTGTGAAGCCTACCCGGACATGTTAGTCCGGATCGGTGATGTTGCATTGCATAAGGCCGGAGAAGACTCCGTGCTATTGGGTGTTTTCGGGTTTTCTACGCGGTAGATTGCAGCAGGGAGCCTTGGGGACTAACCCAAAGGTGCACCGGAAAACTGGGCGGATACGAGATCTTGCCAACTTGGTGGCCTGAGAGCCAACTTGAACATAACGGGGTTACGTGACTTGTGTTAGAATGGGACTCGGTGAAAGTTTGACCCGCGCATATGACTTAAATTGTCATTGCGATGTGAGCACGGGTTAGATGGAGCCGTACCCGCTTTATGTCGTTCGGGTTAGAGAGACCTAAAGTTACATGGCACTCGCTGTTGGCATAAATGTGAGTCTTCGGCGGTCTATGGCTTAAATTGTCGTGACCAATGTCAGGAAGACGAATTGCTCATAGGAATGGCCGTCTAAGTGGCGGTGGTGAGTCCGGAATGTTGGTGGCTTAAGTTGACGCGACATGGACCGGTTCACCGAGAATGTGCCCTGAGTGCACGGGACGTGTGGCCGTACGAGCCAACGTCTGTGATGAAATGGCTATGGTTATATGCATTGCTCGCTTGTGCTAATGAAATGCAGGGAAGGAGCATCGCCGCCCCGAGTTGGGGGCGGGATCGTTATACTTTGGTCAGCATTGCTGACCGTTGCCTTGTTTGCCACCGTGCGGTGGTTTGTTGCTTGCAGGTGCAGCTGGACCAAGCGGTCAATAGCGGGCTAAAGTCCTTTTTGCGAAGCTGGCCCTCGAAGGCCCAAATGGAAATGTTTTTCTGTTTTATTCATGTATGACCGGCCTGCGTGCCGAGGTTTGTAAAACATGTATTAAACAAGTGGAACGTTTTGTAAGGCCTTAAGGTCGACTTTTGAGTATTTTGTAATAACATTCCTTTTGGTAGTAGTGGACATTCATGCTTGTTGCTGGGTTCTTGAGTACAACTTATTTAAACTGCTTCCGTTAGAATGCTCTGTGTAGGACGTTAAGATTGGTTGGATGGTTTCCATACGTAACCACCCGGTCTGTCTGTGGTATATGGCGTCGGGCCCCGGCCGGACCTACTGCTATATGCTATGCGACGGATAGGGGGTGTTACAATTTGGTATCAGACTACTGGTTTTGGTCGGGCTTGAATGGAATTCGTGGGCGAATTCTTTTTAAGGGGTGGTGAGCACATTGTGTGCGTCATCGTTATAACAGTAAAAAGAACCCATGAATGTCCACTTAGGAATGAAAATACTCGTGTTTGAGGAACCTGCGTGTTCCTATAATTGCTGTCTGCAATTTATTTGGTCGCTTAACGGTGTTTTGTACCACTATAGGTGACCCGAAGTGGTGTTGGGCCGTCAGAACGCCGAGTTTCTGAGGCAAGTAGTGCACCGGAAGTTGCTCCCGCAACACCTTTGTCGGCTGAAAATATACGATTGGTGGCTGAAGCGGTGTTGGCCGTGATTAATGCGCAGCCTGGAAGGCAAGCGCAGCAGCCCGCTCCTGTGATGGAGCAAGTACCTCTTCAAGAGGCTGAGCCGAGGAGGATGGAGCAAAGGGTTGTGGAACCAATAGTGCCAAGGAGGGCGACTGAGAGGCAGTTGAAGCATGTAATGAGCTTTAACCCTCCGTTATTCTCGGGGTTGGGAACCCCATCTCAGGCTGAAGACTGGCTCTCTAGGGTGAAGAGAGTCATGACAGCGACGGAGACGGAGGAGTGGCAGATGACCACCATCGCTACGTTCCTGCTGGACGGTGAAGCGAGGATGTGGTGGGAAGGTTTGGAGCTGCATCACCTGAGAGGTAGACAACTGATAGACATTCCGATGGAAGAGTTCTCGGAATTGTTCTTGGCAAGATACCTCCCTTCGACTCAGAGGATTTCAATGGAGAATGAATTCCTGAAGTTGGTGCAGGGTGAGAGAAGCGTGGATGAATATCTCCACGAGTTTACGCGGTTGAGTCGTTATGCTAGCTCCACCATCATGGATGAGGAGCGCAAGACTAATCGTTTTTATGAAGGCTTGAGGGATGAGCTGAGATTGTTACTGTCGGGGCCAATGACGCAGGGTTTCTTAACCTTGGTCAATACTGCCCGGTCCTTGGAGAAGGACATGAAGAGTGTGCAAGCGAAGAAAAGCTTGAGTGAAAAGAAATCTGAGTTCAGAGTGCCGACTGCTTCAAAGTCCGGCTATCGGAGGGCTTTCAAGAAGCATAGGACTTTGAGTCCAGCTCCTCCTGGTGCTTCTGGGGCGACTACGAGTCGGACCCCGGGCGCGTGCTTTACTTGTGGCAAGACGGGGCATTTCGCCCGTGATTGTTGGAGCGGACGTCCTAAGTCCGAGAGGAGGCCGGGAGCTACTTATGAAGAGAAGGGAAAGGCGGTGGAGTCGACCGCATCCCACTATGCTCCGGCCCAACCAAGGGTCTACAATCTTGGCCAACAGGAGGCCATTAAACAAGCTGACGTGGTGACAGGTACGGTTTAATTTATAGCAAGTCAATTCCTTTATATGCTTGTTATGTACATGTTACCTTACCACTGCTTGTTTAGGATTCGTATTGATTTGTGAAAATCCGGCACGAGCACTCTTCGATACGGGAGCTTCACACTCCTTCTTGTCCGAAGGATTTATATCACGCATCGGAGTCCCTTCTTCGATGGCGAAGGATAAGTTGGATGTGTTGTTGCCCAATGGGTGTTCGATGCGAGCGGTTAGGATCTGCGATGTTAAGATTCGTATTGGGGAGCAGGAGTTCGACCTGCGGGCGTCTTTACTTCCGTTAGTGGAGTTCGACGTCATATTTGGCATGGACTGGCTCTCGGAGCAGCAGGCCCATATAGATTGCGGTAGCAAGGAAGTCAAGCTGGGAGCAAGTCGTGAGACGACTTTTACGGGCTTAAAGGGGTCGAGCAAGACGTTGATGTCTGCTCTTCAGGTGGTGAAGGCGGTTCGTGCGGAGCAGAACTGTTCTTTACACTTGTGGAGGTTGCAAAGCCGAAGCCCGCTTTGGATTGTATTTCAGTGGTATCGGAATACCCTGATGTGTTCCCCGCAGATCTTCCTGGAGCCCCGCCTCAACGGGAGATAGATTTCACGATCGAGCTAGTGCCAGGTGCAAAGCCTGTGTCACGATCTCCGTATCGGCTAGCGCCTAAGGAAATGGCGGAGCTGAAAGTTCAATTGCAAGAGTTGTTGGAGCAAGGTTATGTGCGCCCGAGTTCTTCGCCTTGGAGCGCACCGGTCCTCTTTGTTAAGAAGAAGGACGGAAGCTTGAGATTATGTATTGATTATCGGGAGCTAAACAAGCTGACTGAGAAGAATAAGTACCCGATCCCTAGGATTGATGATCTCTTTGATCAGTTAGTCGGATCGACGGTGTACTCGAAGTTAGATCTCAAGTCTGGGTACTATCAGCTGCGGATAAGGGAGAGTGATATCCCGAAGACAGCGTTTAGTACGAGATACGGGCATTATGAGTTTACGGTCATGCCGTTTGGGCTGACTAATGCGCCGTCAGTATTCATGGATTTGATGAACAGGACGTTCAGGGAGTACTTGGACCATTTCGTGATCGTCTTCATCGACGATATTTTGGTGTACTCGCAAAGTGAGGAAGATCACTTCAAGCATCTTCATTTGGTGTTGGAGACGCTAAGGAGGAACCAGTTGTATGTCAAGTTCTCGAAGTGCGAGTTTTGGCTATCCTCAGTGGCGTTCCTCGGGCATATAGTGAGTGGAGAGGGTATTGCTGTGGATCCGGCGAAGATTGTTGCGATACGGGAGTGGCCTGAGCTTGCTACGGTAGCAGAAGTCCGGAGCTTTTTGGGGCTTGCCGGCTATTATAGGCGCTTCGTAGAGAACTTCTCGCGGTTAGCGTTACCTCTCACTACTTTGACGAGGAAGGATCATAAGTTCGTTTGGACGCCGGAGTGCGCGCGAGCTTTTGAGGAACTGAAGTGTCGGTTGACCACGGCGCCTGTGCTGAGTTCGCCTGTTGGAACCGAAGGCTATGAGATATATAGCGATGCTTCGGGCAGCGGTTTGGGTTGCGTGCTATTGCAGCACGGCAGCGTGATAGCTTATGGCTCGAGACAGCTAAAAGTGCACGAGAGGAATTATCCGGTCCACGACTTGGAGTTGGCGGCCGTGATTTTTGCCTTGAAGCTGTGGAGACACTATTTGTACGGTGTGAAGATTGATATCTACACCGATCACAAGAGCCTAAAGTATTTGATTGATCAAAAAGATCTGAATATGCGGCAGCGTAGGTGGATGGAGTTCCTGGGGGACTATACATTCAAGATCCACTACGTGCCTGGCAAAGGGAATGCGGTTGCGGACGCGTTGAGTCGCCGAGCCCCAGCTCAAGCGAATTGGCTATCAGTGCATGATGAGCGGTTGGTGCAGGAGCTGGAGGCGTTGGAGATTGTTTGTGTGGATAGACAATCTAGTGCTGAAGCGGTGCTGAATTGGACTGAAGTCCAATATGACCTGGCTGATCGGATTCGGCAGGCTTTGGATATAGATGCTCATATGGAGCAGTTCATGATAGAGGCTCTGGATGGGTCAAATTCCCAATTCGTTGTGGAGGACGGATTGCTTTGGAAAGACGGTCGTTTGTGCGTCCCAAGTGTGGGCAATTTACGGGTGGAGTTGTTGTACGAGGCGCACCATACCAAGTACTCGATTCACCCGGGGAGCACGAAGATGTACCGTGACGTAAAGTAACTGTTTTGGTGGCCGGGCTTAAAGAAGGATGTGGCGCTATACGTAGCGAAGTGCCAAACTTGCGCCTTAGTGAAGGCGGAGTGCCAAAAGCCGGGAGGATTTCTTAAGTCCTTGCCTATTCCGGAGTGGAAATTCGACGACATCTCTATGGACTTTGTGCACGGTTTGCCAAGGTCGCAAAAAGGGAACGACGCCATTTGGGTGGTGGTCGATCGATTAACAAAGGTGTCGCATTTTATTCCGCATAGGAAGGATGATCCGGTGGAGAAGCTGGCAAAGCTTTATGTGGATAACATAGTGCGGCTTCATGGTGTGCCCCGCAGCATCGTGAGTGACCGAGATGAGCGGTTCACGTCCAATGATTGGAGGCTGGTGCAGCAAATGTTGGGAACAAAGCTGAAGTTTAGCACAGCCTTCCATCCACAAACGGATGGGCAGACCGAGAGGGTCAATAGAACGATGGAAGACATGCTTCGCATGTGTGTCTTGGACTTTGGAAAGCAATGGGAGGACCACCTTTATTTGGTGGAGTTCGCATACAACAACAGCTACCAAGCAAGTATTCAGATGGCGCCTTTCGAGGCCCTTTATGGTAGAAGATGTCGCACGCCGTTGTCTTGGTTAGAAACGGGCGAGTCAAAGTTGTATAAGCGATCGGAAGTGGAGGATGCTACTTCTTTGGTAAGAACCATTCGGGAGAGGTTGCTTATCGCTCAGGACCGGCAAGCAAAGTACTACAATGCCAAGCACAGGAACGTGGAGTTCGCTGTGGGCGATTATGTATACTTGAAGATCAAGCCGTTCAAGGGTGTCTCGCGGGTGCGGCGATTGAAAAAGCTAAGCCCGAGGTACCTTGGACCGTTCGAGGTTCTGGAGCGAGTAGGAGAAGCGGCCTATAGGTTGAAGCTTTCGGTGGAGCTAAGTGGTTTACACGATGTGTTCCACATTTCGGTGCTTCGGAAGGCGGTGCAAGAGCCTACGCAAGTGATCGCGGTCGATCAAGTGCCGGTGGATAGTGGGCTAACGACAAAGGTCAAGCTCGTGCGGATTGAGGACTCGGAGGTCAAGCGGCTACGCAATAAAGAGATCAGGATGGTCAAAGTCCGGTGGGACAATTGCGGTCGTGAGGAGCTCTCTTGGGAGCGAGAGCAGACTATGCTTGACGAGTATCCGGAGTTGTTCCGCTCAGGTACAAATGTTGTTTTTGTATATCTTTCCTTTATGTAATTTCGTGGGCGAAATTCTTTTAAGAGGGGGAGAGTTGTAACGCCCCGAAACTCAAAGGAGCAAAGGGGGACGTTTTGGGCCAGTTTTGGTTTCTAGCTGAAGGCACACGGCCTGGGACACGGGCATGTCCCAGGGCGTGTCCAGCGTGTGTCGACACTTAGCCGCGAAGTCGTCGAGTTATTCTCGACGATTCGTCGAGAATGGGCACACGGCCTGCGACACGGGCGTGTCGCAGGGCGTGTCGACCACTTAGCCGTGAAATCGTCGAGTTATGCTCGACGATTCGTCGAGAATGGGCACACGGCCTTCGACACGGGCGTGTCGCAGGGCGTGTCGACCCGTGTCGACGGTCGTCCCGGGGAGTCGTCGAGATTCACTCGACGATTGTCGAGACAAGGCACACGGCCTAGGACACGGGCGTGTCCAAGGCCGTGTCATCGAGTCGTCGATCTTCCCTCGACGAAATGTCCCGTGTACATGGCCTGGGGGCCCAGGCGTGTCAATATGACACGGGCAAGGACACGGGCGTGTCCTAGATCCCGTGCAGTGCTCGGGTTGCAAACGGGAGAAAATAATGGGGTACACGGCCGGCTACACGGTCGTGTCAGCTGGAACACGGGCGTGTCAGCTCGAACACGGGCGTGTTCGATACCCGTATGCGGGTTCAGAAGATTCGATTTTGACGGCGAATGCGGCACACGGCCCTGGACACGGGCGTGTGCCAGGCCGTGTTCGGTCCAGATTGGGCATTTCAGCCCCGAATCAAAGCCGCTCGTTTTCTTAGGTTGAGATCCGACGGCTGGGGTTGGTTCCTGAGAGGATATACTCGGGTTTGACTTAGAAAATCCTTCACTTTTCACCCCTTTTCATCTCTCCAAACCCTTGGAGAAAGAAGAGCTAAGGCAAGAGGAAGAGGAGCTAGATCCGCCATTGGAGGAGCTTCGGAGCTCCGAATCGCAAGCCGACTCCGGATCCACGGAGGCAACGCAAGTGCGGTGATTTCTATCCGATTACTTTTCGATGGCGCCAAAGAGGAACGCAAGGGTAACGATCCTCATCTTGAGCTTGAATCGCTCCTTTTCTTAGCATAGGAAGCCCCCTCTCGCGAGTTTGCGGAGAGTTGGTGGCGTTCCTTCGGGTAGATATGTAAAGTCCCCGTTGTTTAGAGTCCGTATGCGAGAACGGACGTAGGCATTTTGTGTGAAGCCTACCTGGACATGTTAGTCCGGATCGGTGATGTTGCATTGCATAAGGCCGGAGAAGACTCCGTGCTATTGAGTGTTTTCGGGTTTTCTACGCGGTAGATTGCAGCAGGGAGCCTTGGGGACTAACCCAAAGGTGCACCCGGAAAACTGGGCGGATACGAGATCTTGCCAACTTGGTGGCCTGAGAGCCAACTTGAACATAACGGGGTTATGTGACTTGTGTTAGAATGGGACTCGGTGAAAGTTTGACCCGCGCATATGGCTTAAATTGTCGTTGCGATGTGAGCACGGGTTAGATGGAGCTGTACCCGCTTTATGTCGTTCGGGTTAGAGAGACCTAAAGTTACATGGCACTCGCCGTTGGCATAGATGTGAGTCTTCGGCGGTCTATGGCTTAAATTATCGTGACCAATGCCAGGAAGACGAATTGCTCATAGGAATGGCCGTCTAAGTGGCGGTGGTGAGTCCGGAATGTTGGTGGCTTAAGTTGACGCGACATGGACCGGTTCACCGAGAATGTGCCCTGAGTGCACGGGACGTGTGGCCGTACGAGCCAACGTCTGTGATGAAATGGCTATGGTTATATGCATTGCTCGCTTGTGCTAATGAAATGCAGGGAAGGAGCATCGCCGCCCCGAGTTGGGGGCGGGATCGTTATAATTTGGTCAGCATTGCTGACCGTTGCCTTGTTTGCCACCGTGCGGTGGTTTGTTGCTTGCAGGTGCAGCTGGACCAAGCGGTCAATAGCGGGCTAAAGCCCTTTTTGCGAAGCTGACCCTCGAAGGCCCAAATGGAAATGTTTTTCTGTTTTATTCATGTATGACCGGCCTGCGTGCCGAGGTTTGTAAAACATGTATTAAACAAGTGGAACGTTTTGTAAGGCCTTAAGGTCGACTTTTGAGTATTTTGTAATAACATTCCTTTTGGTAGTAGTGGACATTCATGCTTGTTGCTGGGTTCTTGAGTACAACTTATTTAAACTGCTTCCGCTAGAATGCTCTGTGTAGGACGTTGAGATTGGTTGGATTGTTTCCATACGTAACCACCCGGTCTGTCTGTGGTATATGGCGTCGGGCCCCGGCCGGACCTACTGCTATATGCTATGCGACGGATATGGGGTGTTACATAGCCGCCATATGCAACATCAGTAGCGGCACGTACCTCGGCGAGGAGACCTAGATCAGCGAGGAGAGGATCCATGAGTTGGTTCATCTCGCCGGCTCGAAGATGGCCCACCAGCGTGCTCGGCCGTCTTGCCTTGCCCGCATCCCCCTTGTCCAGAATCTGCAACTCTCGGCGGGAAGTAGCTCGGTCGCGGCTTGACCGGTTTTCCAACTATTGTCTGCGAGGAAGGAGGCAAGGGCAGCGACGAACTCGCCGGTTGCTGTGGGTTCTTCAGTAGAGGAGGCAGAGTAAGTCGCGTCGTGGAAACTTGGGAAGGCGCGACAAGTGGCGACGGCAGCGGCAAAGATGCAGTTACCGACGGGATAGTTGTGACATTCGAAAGAAGAGGCGGCGGGGGCAGCGCAGAACTCGCTGCGGGCAGCGCAGAACTCGCTGCGGGCAGCGCAGAATATCGCGCGAAGACGGGTGGGGTCTTTCTCGCCGGAAGATCCTTGCTCACCGGCGCAACCTTCTTTGGCAGAGGATCCTTCGACAACGGATCCTTGATCGCCGGGGTCACCTTCCTTGGCGGAGGATTCTTCAGCGATGGTTCCTTGCTCACCACAGGAACCGAGGCCTCAGGTGTCCTCTTGGCGCCGTCATGGATCTGCACCTTGTGCGCGGTCTTTACTGGTCTCTCGGCTGAGATGGCAAGTAGTGGTGCGATTTTAGCGGGGTGGCATTCAGAACAGCGTCAGCACCCCCCGGTGGGGAATCTGCGAGTATCAAAGCAAAGTCAGTGAGAAGTGGCAATGACCATCAATGTAGGAAATAGTATCTCGGTAATATGACAACCTGACAGGTTGACGACTTCAACCTGCTGCGACACCGAAGTGGAGGCGATTCTCGGGGCCAGAGTGGAGGCGAGTTCCGGAATGTTGAGCGAGCCGAGGAGGCTTTCATCAGGGAAGACGACATTGGGGATGTCGTCAAGCCCCAGGTCGCTAAGCAGTTGCTGCGTGCTAACAAAGCGCGCGTGATTGCTAGTGGAAGCCGCGACTTGCTCAGGAGATGGCGGCGAGTCAACCACGTCAGAGGCGGGCTTCTTCTTGGGTTTCTTGGTCTTCTTGTTCTTTAGGGGGGGGGGGGGGGTAAGTCGGCGACGGCGTCTTCCTTGCGCGGCCTTTTTAGCTTAGGAATGCCGCGAGCATCAGTTAGCGCGGCGAGGCTGTCATGAAGAAATTTCTCGGCGCCCGACATTATGCGCGAGTTCTAAAAATCCGGCTAAAGAACCAGGCCCCCCTATTTATAGAGATCGGCAGGCAATTATCATAGGCGAGCAACTCAGATACTCGGCACAACAGCTCGCTGAATAGGTGTTGGATGTTTCTTTCCGAGTTTATACGTCGTTCGAAATAAGCGGGGATTGTGTACAACCTGTATTCGTCGAGGATGGGTCCTACCACAGTCGGGTCAGCAGAAGTCAAGGTCAACGAGTCAAGACATGAGTCAAAGGCAGCATACAAGATCGCGGAAGGCTTGGGCGAGTATAGGCGAGCTCCCCTCGCATACTCGCCAGGTAGACGACTAGGCGAGATACTCGCCCAGCCCGTACGAGTTCCTCTGAAAGTCGCCTAGTCGCCAGGGGGGTGGGGTATAAATATGACCCCCCCTCCTTGGATTTGCCTATAAATAGGACCCCAGGGGTACGAGGTGAGGCACCTGGAAATCCTCGGCAGGATACTCACGCGCTTCATTTTCGAGATACTAGCTGAGTCTTTGGATTCTTTTTCCTTAGAGAGCAACTCACGACCTTGCGACTTTGTCAGCTAGCTTCACTCGTACCCAGTTCGGCCATCTTTGGTTAAGAAGGGGTTGCTCCTTTCGAGCATCCGGGTACGTGGTGGGACCTTCCTGCCGCAACATCTGGGGTCCTGTTTGACCTGATTCTTCATCCTAGTCACCCTAGCCGTCTGATCTAGCTTCTGAGCCGGTAACCTTAGGTGACATTGGTCCGAATTCTGAGGTTAGGATTTTTCCTAGCTTCAACAGTCACGTGTCATTGGATCGATCCCGTTTCATGGGAGCGAAATAAGTACGTAATATGTTTTGAAGGTTTCGAATATCCGCACACAATTAAAGCTATATATAATGTAATTATGAAATGCATGCAAGAATTTAAATTTAAAGATAAAATAATGAGTATTTTTTTGATAATGCCTCTAACAATAACACAACTATTGATTGGTTAAAACACGATTTAAACCCAATGCTATGCGGTACGTTTTTTCACACTCGCTATGTTTGTCATATTTTAAATTTAATGGTACAAGATAGTTTAGATGCTATGGAACTCTATATTAAAAAAATTCGTCTAATGGTTAGAGTCATTTATAGTTCTAGGTAACGATCTCAGGATTTTTAAAATTTTGTAAACGCATGAGATAAAAAATATTTGAATCCTCAATTTGATATGCCTATTAGATGAAACTAACATATAAAATGTTAAAAAAACATTTCAACAAAAATCACTTCTTATGAAATATTATAATATGGTAAATAGTCATGATTTGACTGATGACGATTGAGACGTATTAGCAAATTATATGAATTTATTAAATATTTTTATAGGGCGACTGTTTTTTTATTCGGCGTGTACTATCCGACTAGCTCATTAGTAATTGAAAGTTGTGTAAACATCGCACAAAGATTTAATTATTATAAGCAACATGATGAATGACTTTCATTAATTGAAATAATGGAAGAAATTTTTTTAAAATATTATAGAAAAATATCTGCAGTGTTTTCGTGCGCCGCCGCTTTAAATCCGTTATTCGACGTAGATGGCGTAGAAAATTTGATAGAAAAAATCAATACAAATTTAAATTTAAATATTGATGTTTGTGATGACGTTAGTATTCAAAAATTTAATTCTCTTTTTACCGAATGTTACAATGATTATGATAATTAATACGACTCAAGGTCTCTGGAAGAAATATCGCAATCAAAAATAAATAATACTTTTAAAAATAAAATTTTAGAATTAGCAGCTAGGAAAAAGACGCGCACATCTACTAGTTTTAATGAATTAGTATTGTACACTAAAACACAATTCTGTGATTTTATGAGCACGAAAGAGATTGAAAACTTCGATCCCTTAAAATAGTGGAAAGGTAAAGTTAATACGTATCCTATTTTGACTTATATGACCTGTGATTTACTAACAATCCAAGCTAGTACGGTAGCTTCAGAGTACGCTTTTTCTATTAGTGGTAGAGTTTTGAACAAGCGAAGTAGCCGACTCAACGAAGAATCTCTGAAAATGTGCATCTGTTATCAGGACTACTTGGATGCTATGAATAGGAAGCAACACATTACATCATTAGAGGATAGCTCAGAGGAGATGGAAGATTAGATGGACGCAATAAATTTACCAGATGATTGAAGAGCAAGCGCACATCTAGTAGCTTAAAACTATATTTTTGTGTTTTGTTAAATTAATGAATATTGTAATTTTTAATCTAAAATTAATAATGATAATAAATTTCATTTCCTTTTCAATTAATGTAAATTATAAATATTATTTAATAATAATAAAATTGCATTTTTCTTATAAGGGCTCGGCCCGTTGGGCCCGGTACCGGGCCGGCCCGATCGGACTTCATGTCCATGACTACTTGCAGATATACAATCACTTTAAACAATACTTGATAATATTAGCTAGTGCTAATAGCAAAAATTGCAGTGCTGGACGGGAAAGTGGTACCAATCACCTTCCCGCTCGAAGACGCATGGTGTAATCGAGGGTGGCTCATGAACCTATAAATTAGAGGCCGGAGTCGCCAACTCGCGAACACGGCCACTGCTCTCTCGAGCCCTTCTCTCTCCCAGCCTCCCAGTTGGGAGCATCTGGAATCTCTGGTAGCAAGCGCTTAGATCGCAAGCAAACAAACCCTAGCAATCTGGCTTTCTCTCGATCTAATTCCCTCAGTCGCTCACGTTCATTTTGATTCTTCTCCAGCTCCATCTCGAGCTTTTTTGGTTGCAGGTTACGTTTTCTAGCCTTTGTTTTTCCCCTTCCCAGCACCTTAATCTGGATTTTTTTAGAATGTAGAGGAAGATAGCTTGCTCTGTATATGTGATTTCGCGCAACTGCTTCTCTGAATCAAGAGATTTTATCAGATTGTGCAATCTGAAGGATTCACCGAGATCTGGTCTTGATTTATAGAAAATCAAACTAGAAACAATTGGACGGAAGCTTCAGTTGGGTGAATAGATGTACGATTGCTTTTAGGATCTTGATATTTACCCTTCTAAGTCATGAATGTCGCTAGGCAATCTCTGTTGAAGTTAATATTGGCCTGCGAACTGTTTAATTTCGAAAATATTATTACAGATCATCGGAGGAGGAACTGTCTTCTAAGATTTCCCTTCCCTTTTTCTCCATTCATTGTGCAAGGAAAGTGATTTAACTGGGGTGCCCATTAATAGATTAGCCAACACTAAGTTAAATTCATTTTCCTTTATTATTAACTGCCATTTTCCCCCTGTTTTAATGCCTCTAGAATCTAGATATGAATGTGCTTGGATTGTGGAGCGTGAGAGTAAAACTACAATCAGTTGGTTCTTAACCACGCTGCCTAATTATGTTCTTGATATTGCATTTAAATCTTCAATCGACGGTGTCCCCTAAGGATGCCACATTTATTCAAACAATGTAGTAGTTTAATATGTACAAATAGTAAATCCTTCTTCAGATAATAATTCAAGTAAAGAAGGAAATTGGAGCTAAAGATTACCGATTATGCTATGTTTAAATGACTGGTTGGATCTTGATGGCCCACTTGGCCATCCTAACCCTATCTGATGAGGAAATTTTGTATACGGGTCTTGAACGCCTGCTGGCACCTGAGAACAATTGCAATATAGGATTGCTTGGTTGGCAGTGGGCTCCGTGGTGAAAATTCTACTGTGCGCTGTGGGGACCACACGACCTTGCAATCCTATTGGCCCCGAACTCTGTCCAGGGCGCGTATACAAGAATTTCGCCTATCCGACACCATTTTTGTTATGTATTCTAGACTTCTAGTTCCAAATTTGATTTCATTTTTGTTGTTTTCTAATCCTTTATTGGCTTTTTAAACTTGTATTTAGAATGCTCTTTATTATTGATTAGACATAAGAATGAAATCCAAAATATCGAAGGATTGTTTTCATATATTAACTTCATATGTTCCTTCTTGTACTTTATGTTGAGAATATTGTCCCCAAGATTTTTGATTTGAAGAAGGCTTCAAGATAACAATAAACATCTTGTATTTGATGGTTGTTTTAGTTTTGATGTGACATGTATAACTAAAGTGCTTGGCTGATGTATGGTTAGACAATTGTCACTATTATTGAGAAAAGTCACTAAGGACAGAAAAAATCAAAGACATGGTCAAAGTTTTTCACGGCTAAGTAAAAATTTGACTGCATCGACTTCTTGGCTAAGTAGAAGTTTGATTGCATCGACTTTATACCTAAGTAAAAGTTCGACTCCATTGACTTCACGACTAAGTAAAAGTTCGACTGCATCGACTTCACAACTAAGTAAAAATTCGACTTCATTGACTTCACGGCTAAGTAAAAATTCGACTGCATCGAAGACTGACTCGGTGAAAATTCGACTGCATCGACTTCACAACTAAGTAAAATTCGACTGCATCGACTGCGTGAAGATATGTTGTTGCAAATTTTTGGCTAAGTGTCAG
This sequence comes from Platanthera guangdongensis, assembly GCA_039583875.1. NCBI lineage: Eukaryota > Viridiplantae > Streptophyta > Magnoliopsida > Asparagales > Orchidaceae > Platanthera > Platanthera guangdongensis. The sequence continues at coordinate 16,738,828 of CM077158.1, read as the reverse complement.
GAGTCTCCTTTTAAAACTTCTATATGCTTTGAGTTGATCATACCTATGTCATGTGAACAATTTGACTTTGTCTATGGTATCATATCATGGTCACTTAAAACTACACTCTAGGTTGAGACGTGGCACAACAGTCAGACCCTTAATTTAAGGTGCAGTTTGAGTAAAGAATTCAAATCAGATTGATTCACAGATTGGCCAACAAGGAGAATCATTCTCATTTATTAGAAAATACCACCAAGATTTCAAATTATTTCCTTAATCAAATTTTGACAACCGTTGGTTATTTCAAATTAGGATTATTTCTTAAAGTGCTTGCTGGTCAATTGAAGAGATCCTACCAGAATATTTTTTTGATTATAAATCTTCCTTATGCAGATTTAATATAGCCGTTTTGGGTTTCCTAATCCAGCAATTGTCCAAGGAAGATTGGCTAGCCGTTAGAGAATTCAAATTCAACATCTATTCTCTCTACCGGCCAAACAAAGTATAAAAGAAGCACTGAGAGATTTGAGAAAAAGTTAGTTGTGCTTTTGCAAGTTCAATACTTTGAGAAATATTTACAAACATTCAGAATTCATACAAATTTTTCACTGCCATTCTTCTAAGTTTTGTGTACAAGTTATCTTGATCAAGGAAGCCATTCCAAGAAGATATTCCAAGTGTTGATCAAGACAAGGAAGAAGAAGTCTGCCTTGTGCTTCTACCTGAAGACTCATGCTTTTGAGTGTTGAGTCCATAAACTGTATTCTATTTTTTTGTAGGATTCCTTGTGAATCTGAGTGTAGATCTTTGTGTTTGGAGATTGAGGTAGGGCTTGTTTGAAGCCTGAGGTGTAGGACCTGGAAGCCTGAGTTTGTAAGGCTTGGGGAAAGCCTGAGCTGTAAGATATGTTGGTGAATTTGAGTCTGTAGGGCCTTGTGGTGCCTGAGATTGTAAGGCCTGAGGATAGCCCGAGGCGTATGACCTTTGTGAAGGTCTGAGGTAGAGAACTTGAGTTCCTAAAATTATAAGATCTGAGGATCTGAGAAGATATTTTGGAGAAGTGTTGACCTAGGCTAGCTTACTGTTAGATATGTGTAGAGGAAAAGTGAATGTACCCATTCTTGGGGGACCATTATAAATCCTAGCGTGCTCTGTGTTGTGTTGTGTTTTAATTCTGTGATCTGTTTTCTCATTGTGCTCTAGAGAATTAACTCAAGAAATCTTTAAATCAGTAAATCACCTATTCACCCACCTCTAAGTGAGTAGAAACCCTCATCTTTCAAGTGATATCAAAGCGAGGTTGTTTAAAAGGCTTAACAACTGAACTTAGATATCACTTGAAAGATGAGATTTTCTCATTGTGACTGGTCATGAAGGACCTGAGGTAGGAGAGGTTCAAGGACAAGTTCAGAAAGCACTTGGTCCTCAGTTCACCGCCACTGAGGTACAGGAAGTCTCCACCTTTTACACAAAAAAGGGAGAAGGAGAGAGTCAACCATTTATACAGGTACAAGGTACAATGAAGGGGGAGCCTGCACCCGAGATCTCTGCCCAAGAGACTGAGGTTATTGGATCAACTGCAGAAGTTTAAGGGGAGTCAAGTTTGAATGGCTCAGCCCAAGGAGGAGTGACCCTATAAGTAGTTGAAGAGGTTGTCTGTAAAGTGGTGGCTGTCACAACCAATGAACTTGCTACTGAAGACAACTCTACTGAAATCACCCTCATTAGAAATGAACTTATTCTATGAAAGGGGAAAAGTGTGCTTGTGGAACAAGACACTGACATAGGTACCTCTAAGAAATCAACTCCAGATTTTCTCTATGAGGACTATGTGAGCCCAGCAGTCCCATCTCAGAGAGCTGCTGAGACTGAGCCAGATGTTCCAAGTTCCAACCACCAGTCCCACTGAAGAATCAAGTTCATTTCTGACTCAGCTACGAAGAATGATGGATACTCAGAGAAGAGTATTGAAGTATTTGTGGAGAAAACAGTCCAAGGACTGAGGACTTAAATGACTGAAAGGATTTCAGAAGTTGAAAGGGAGATGCATCATCTGAATACACAATCCTTCCAATTCTTCATGAAAGTTGCAAATGCAGTGGACTATACTGTTGCTAAAATGAAATGACCCATGAGGACATTCAAGCAGTTATAGACAACCAGGATGTCACTGGGAAAATCTGAAACAGACCTTTCTAGCAACACATGTCAGATTGGCTAATAACAAAATGGTCATTATGGAGAGAATGGACTCATGTAATTAGCTAATAGATGAACATCTTCTGCATACCAAAAACACTATAGTAACTGGTGTAAACATGCTGCAAGATAAGGTTGGTGAAGCCCAAGAGGTCATCTGCATAAGAACAATTGAAGAAATCAAAAAGGGGGAGAGTAACATCACATACCATTCTACCCAACAGGCAATCTGGACAACTAACACCATCAGAACAACCTTGGGAATGGATCCACTTGATTATTCTCTTCAACCTCCCATCCCCGAGGTTGACCCAGCCAACCCAGTTGCTGACGGTGATGTTCTGCCACGAGAAGACTATGAGGCAATCTAGGGAGGATATGATCTCAACCCTTCTCCAGCAGAGCAGGGTGAGTCATCCTCAAGGAGGAAAAAGGCTGATCAAGTGCATGAGGAGAGAATGGAAGCAAGACAGAGAAGAAGAATAGAAATTCAGAACATGCCTGAGTATGAAAACTGGAGTCCCATTTCAGAGAATATAATCTTATATACTTTAAACAACTTTGGAAAGCATGACATAAATATCTCCAGGCATTACAACTCTGTGGAATGAAGAAAATATAAAGACCAGGAATGCAAAAGAAGAATTCACAGAAAAAACAATCCAAATGAACCTCCTCCTCCTAGATATATCTCAAATCCCATAAGATATTTTGAGAGGCAGAAGAAGAAAGCAGAAGGAGAAGGCTTATAAAACTTGCTTAGAATTTGCCGAGAACTTATTGAGAACATTAAGATGACATTGAGATGTTTTTGTCTTGCTTAAGTTGTTGTAATCATGCCAGTTCTTTTCTTAATAATATAAATCTGATTCACTTCTCTGTCTACTATTTGTCTTTGAATGTTTTGTTATATCTATGGTTATTGTCATGTGAGGCTCTAACTTCATCAAATAGGAAGAGATTGTTGGAAATATTATCCTCAAGATACTTGATTTGAAGAAGCCTCAAGATGACAATAAACATCTTGTATTTGATGGTTGTTCTAGTTTTGATGTGACAGTTATAACTAAAGTGTATGACTAATGCATAGTTAAACACTTGGTCACCAAAACATGATTTTGCACTTGTATTCCCTCAATGAGCAAAATTCATGTTGACCTCTATACTAATTATATATTAGACATGTCACTATCATTGGAAAAAGTCACTCAGGACAGAAGAAATCAAAGACATGGTTAAAGTTTTTCTTAAGTAAATAATTGGGTGCATAGTCTAAAAAACTAAGTAAAAGTTCGACTGCATCGACTTCTTGGATAAGTAGAAGTTCGACTACATCGACTTTATACCAAGTAAATGTTCGACTGCATCGACTTCACGACTAAGTAAAAGTTCGACTGCATCGACTTTACAACTAAGTAAAAGTTCGACTGCATCGACTTCTTAGCTTGACAAAAATTCGACTACATCTAGTCGTGTACAAAAAGCCCGGGCCAGTAATCCCGCCTGGCCCCGGTCGGGGAAAAGCCCGACTAGGCCCGGCCCGGGCCAAGGCCGGGCTTGGGGGCCTTACCAGGCCCCCATTTTAGTCGGTTGCCTTGCCCGGGCCGGGCTGGGCAAAGCTCGGGCGTCGAGCTAGCCTGGGCCCGACACCCGGGCTATATAGGCGAGATTAAAACCCGCCTAATTGGCGGGAATAAAATCCCGCCTGTTAGTCGGGATTTAATCCTGCCTATCAGGCGGGATTTTAATCCCGCCTGGAAATCAGGCTGGCCCAGGCGAGCCTGAAGGGACTTCCTGAGTCCTCTCTTTGAGAGGAAGCCCGTGCCCGGCCTGGCCCGACCCAGCTCAAGCTGGGCCCGGGACGAACCCGGTTGGCAAAAAGCCTGGGCCCGACCGGCCCGGTCAGACTTTTTGGACACGACTAACTGCATCGACTTCACGTCTAAGTAAAAGTTCGACTGCATTGAAGGCTGACTCAGTAAAAATTTGAATGCATCGAATTCACGTCTAAGTAAAATTCGACTGCATGAGTACATGATGTTGCAGATTTTTGGCTAAGTGTCAGAAGACTCCTTTTATAACATCTGTGTGTTTTGAGTTGACCATACCTATGTCATGTGAACCATTTGACTTTTTCTATGGTATCATATCATGGTCACTTAAACCTACACACTCCAAGTTGACACATGGCACAACGGTCAGACCCTTAATTTAAGGCGCAGTTTGAGTAAAGAATTCAAATCAGATTGATTCACGGATTTTGCTGCTTAAACTCAGGGATCGCCAACAAGGAGAATAATTCTCATTTATTAGAGAATACCACCAAGCTTTAATATAGCCGTTTGAGGTTTCCTAATCTAGGAGTTGCCCAAGGAAGATTGCCTAGCCGTTAGAGAATTCAAATTCAACATCTATTCTCTCTACCGGCCAAGCAAAGTATAAAATGACTTGAAGATTTGAGAAAAAGTTAGTTGTGTTTTTGCAAGTTCGAGCCTTCGAGAAATATTCACAAGCATTCAAAATTCAGAGAGAGTTTTCACTGTCATTCTTCTAAGTTCTGTGATACAAGTTCTCTTGATTAAGTATGCCATTCCAAGAATATATTCCAAGTGTTGATCAAGACAAGGATGAAGAAGTCTGCCTTGTGCTTCTACCTGAAGACTCAAGCTTTTGAGTGTTGAGTCCATAAACTGTATTCTATTTTTTGTAGGATTCCTTGTGAATCTGACTGTAGATCTCTGTATTTGGAGTTTGAGGTAGGGCCTGTTTGAAGCCTGAGGTGTAGGGCCTGGAAGCCTGAGTTTGTAAGGCTTGAGGAAAGCCTGAGCTGTAAGATCTGTTGGTGAATCTGAGTCTGTAAGGCCTGTGGTGCCTGATTTTGTAAGGCTTGAGGATAGTCTGAGGTGTTGGACCTATGTGAAGGTCTGAGGTAGGGAACTTGTGTTTCTGAGATTGTAAGATCTGAGGATCTGACAAGATATTTTGGAGAAGTTTTGGCATAGGCTAGCTCACAGCTAGATAGGTGTCGAGGAAAAATGGATGTATTCATTCTTGAGGAATCATTATAAATCCTGATGTGCTCTGTGTTATGCTGTGTTTTAATTCTGTGATCTGTTTTTTCATTATGCTCTAGTGAATTAAGTCAAGAAATCTTTAAATCAATAAATCACCTATCACTCCCCTCTAGGTGAATAGCAACTCTCATCTTTCACTTTATGAGTCTTTCATTTGTATATTCTCTTAAATGAGAATGTGGACTTCAATGCTATATATTGCAAAGTAACTATAAAGATTACTCAGGATAACTTACATCCTAAGAACAAGTTTAAAGGTTTACAAATTTAAATTCTATGTGCCTTTTGTTGATGGTTTGGAGTTATTCTATAGTTCTTGAGATCTACTCATGCTATGCTTGTTGAGATTGAACTCCGACTCCAATTTGGCCTCATAATTTAATGATAGAAATTGCTAATCTACCACAATGGAGAAGCTATAATCTGTGAATATTCAACATTCTAATTAATCTTATTTTTATTGGGTTATTTATTGAGACCTCCCCTCAAAGTTTGTGTAATTACAGCTTGGGCCCCTCTAACCTTCAAAATTACAAAAACCTCCCCTCCATGTATAAAAGTACCCACTTGGAGTAAATCTTCCGGGGGGGGGGGGGGGGGGGGTAGGTTGTGCTTGGATGTTATGAAATGTAAACATTGAAGGGGTAATTATATTTCTGAAAGTTGGAGGGCTGCAAGATGTAATTACACAAACTTTGAGGGGAAGTCCCTATAAATAACCCTATTTTTAAACTGAACATATTTTAATTTGAAATGTAAATTTTTTCACTAGATAGGCAAATTGATTCAAATCTTAGCTCATTTTATGATTGGATGCAATAAACTTCCTAGAGCTGCAAGTTGACATTAAGTATGATGATGAGAGTCCTGGTGATCTTCCACCTCTAAGAGCGAACTTCTGCATCATCAGATGAATGCACTGTTTTTTTAATATAGTAAAAGAAGCAATGGAAATTTCATTTGCTAAATGTCAATTTACTTGTTTGACACCCTCCAGTTAACAGAAATGTGCATTCCTTTCTGAGAATGACATGTCCCTTTTCATTTTTATTCATTTTTACAAGTGAATGTCTTTTTATTTACAGTTCTTTTTGCTACTCCGTTACATTCTTTTTCTGTTAATAGATTGCAAGTGGAAGACATGCAGAAAGGAGTTTCAAATACTGAATTGAAAAAGAGCGCACCTCCAGGTAAGTTTTCATCGGCTTAAAGCAACTAGTAACTTTTTATTGAAATATTTGTGATTTTGAAGTTCAGTGGGGATAGAACAAATGTGCATCTAAATCTACACTTTATAGCAGTAATAAAATATTCGATCTAAATCCAAATGTGCATCTGATTTTTCCTATCCCTAGATGATGATTTTGGGAAGGATTTCTTCGATTCATGGAAGTCAGAAAAACTGGGAAATGAATCAATGGATTTTGACATGGAAACCGTCCCAAAGAATAAAAAAGCTTCCTTTAAATTTGATGAACTGTGAGTAGTTTGCTTACGAGTTTTTTTTTCTTATTTCTGTAGGCATTGAATGAAAACACTTATGATCTTACACAAGTTTTTTGGGGGATAAAATCATCTTATTTTACTTTCCTTCTAGGATTATATCAGAGTTGCAGTTTCATATAACAAAGAACCTAATAATTATATTTATGCCTTTTCTCCAGCGACAATTTTGAGCTTAGCGGGAACTTTGACAAACTGTCCTCCTTCAAGTTGGATGTGCCTGATCTTGATTTCCCGGGACTATCGAAGAAAATTGAGAAGACACATGAGAAGTCTTCCAAAGAATTTGTCCCAGGAAAAAAGGAATCCAAAGAGAAAAAATTCTCTTTTGATTTTGATTTCAACAAGTACACTTATTTTATTGCTGATATCAAGTATTTTCATTAGACCAAACTGTATGTCAAAATTCACACATGTTTACTGAATTTGATTCTGCTGGCATAGTTTTGATATTGCTTCAAAATCACCGGAGGAAAGATCTAGCAATTTATCTGACAAAAAAGTACAAGAGTGTTCTTCTAAGCCTGAAACAAATCAAGTGTCAACCAGTAATATCTCCACAAGCACCAACATATCAAGAGGTTTAGAAACTCAAAAAACAATTATCACGTTTAAATTTATGACCATTGAAATTCATTCATTAGATTGTCCCTAATGTTGGAAATGGTTATGACTTTCCACCTTCTTTAGATCGACAACCTGATTTTGCTCGGAAGACAGAAGTATTTTTAGGCAAGAAAAATGTTATTGCAGAAGATAATGAGAAGGAAACTACTGTTACTTTGGCATCCCAGGAAAAGTACTTGCCAACAGAAAATTCTGATAACGACCAAAATGTCTGCCTTCAAACTTCATCTGATGATGGTTCCGCAGATGTCGGTTTGCATGGGATTCAAACTGACAATGCTACTTTGGATGTTGTCAAGTTAAGAACAAAAATGGAAAGGACCGATGCTATGCATCTAATCAGCAGTTCACCTTCCAGGAGCTCCAGCCCCGTATATTCCTACAATTCAGTATACCTGACAAAACCAAGCGGGAAAGAATTAACAAATCCTGGCAGTGAGATTCAGAAACATCAGAGCCTAGACCCATTAACCAGGATATGTGGAAGTCTCACTGATTCATTCCAAATCAGAAAGGAGGTCCACGATTCCACTGGCACAAAGAGATCTGTTGAGGGAGTCAAGGATATGGATGAGAAGCAGTACTCATGCAAAAATCTTATACCACCAAATAAACAGAGTTCACTCCAAAATCTTATGCGACCATCAGTTAAGAGGTAGTAAATTTAATTTCCATGTTTTTCTATAGATTGAAGTTTTTTCTTTAAATGATTTTGAAAGTCAAATCACTTAGGTGTAGGGTTGAAGTGATTATGGTTTTCTGTGACTTACATTTGTAGAACTGAACAGTGCTTTGAAACGTATGCATGTTAGTGCTAGAGTAAGCAGAATCTGTTGCAGGTAAATAGGACGGCTTGATTAGATTTAGGATTTGTTTGGGAAAGCGGCATCTTATTTCTGTGATTCCGGGAGAAATGGAGCTTTGGTGAGAAATGGAGCTCTCATCCTTCGATGCAAAGTAGAGCTCAAAATAGAGTTTTTGTTTTTTCTCATCGCACCAGAGCTCCAAAATACAGGTTACCCAATCACTTCAATTTGTCCGGTGTAATGAATCAAAAATTTCACTGGAGCACAAATGGAGAATCAAATAGAGTTTTATTGGAAATTAGATGCATCATTTTAGATGAAATGAATTACATGCTTTACACAGGGAGTTTACAGTCGGGGGTTCCTCAAAGCTGTCTCGATTAATGAACACTGACTTTCAGTTGAATAACATCAGCAAGTTTGGAAGTCGTACTCCTCAGCAATCTCCAGCATTTATGACAAAACCATTAGACTCCATGTTGGAGGCCAGAACAAAGGGCACTCTTGCTACCACCAGCAATGAAAGCAGGTTATTTTGAACTTTGGTCCCTTTTATCTGGATGTAAAATGTGAAACGTGTAGTGATTATATTTTGCATATCATATCTTTTTTTTATTTAAATTAAATGGTTTAAACATAGATGTTCTAAGTTTTCTGCGAGGATGCTTGAAGATAAGTTGACTCGTGACTTATTTCTAATCCATCTAGTCATGTGCTGGAAATAGTTTTTTTTTCCTTCTTATTTTATTTTAAATGCTCACTGTATTCATCCGAACTTGCTAGGTGTGGTTTTTGTACAGTGATTTTCTAATTCATGCATATGGAAATAGAATCAGATCTTGTTATAGACCATTGCTTCATCTTGCTGTTCTTCTTCGATATTAAGCACAATATTTTCTCATGAATTTCTGAAAGAAGTTTTTTAATCAACTTAGAAAATGCTGCAGAATATATAATTGAAACTATAATTGAAAGGAAAATTATTAAATTTTCAGCCATGAACTTTTCTTGTATTTATCAAGCTTTCTTCTTTATTTCATTCTCATTTTGTTGCTTTTATTTTAAAATGCTCTTAATTTTTATGTGATGTTTAATATTTTAACATAAATATACTGTTACATCTTCAAGGTTCATTAAATTAAAATTTGCGTTCCTTATTTGTCTGTGTAACATACTGAATGAAATTTTTTTTTATTTCACTTGAAAACAAAATTACAGTTTATATGTATATTTATACAAGAGGGAAGGACTCTCAAACACTCCATAGGAGATATGGGGCAAATAAAAAGGAGAAGAAAATATAGGCATGTTAGAAAAATCCATGTAAAAGGCCATGTTTGTGGCTCATTTAGCCTTTTATTGTTTCTCTTTATACATTAGTCTCACACCTTGTATATGAGATTCGTCTCTCTTTCTCTCTCCTATATATATGTACTCATACATTGTATTTGATAATGAAGAAGTATAGACAAGGTTCAGTTTTTCTCTACATGGTATCAAAGCGATCGGTCCGTCCTACGGTTTTGGGCGGACATGTCAATTTCTAACTGCCCAGATTCTGCGGTTACTCCCTTGCTATCCACCCCTTCTGTCTAACCACCCCCCTTCTGCGGCTACTCCCTTGTTATCCTCCCTTTTGTCTACCCGGCTTCTCCTCTCCTCTCGTGGAACCACCCCCACTCCGCTTTTATAGCTTTCCTCTCGTGGAACCACCCCCCTTTTTCTCGCACGGTCTTCCCCCTAACCGCGTTTCTCCTCTCGCGCGGTCTCCCCCTAGCCGCGTTTCTCTTCTATTCGCGGCAACCTCTCTCTTCTACTCACGATGACCTTCTTGTCGCTGGCCTCTCTGTTGCGGATTTATTGCCGCTGCGATCTCTTCTGTCTTAAACCGCGGCCTTCTCTTGCACAGACTCCTCTTCTACCCGTCATTGTCTTGTCGCGCAGTCTATCTCATAGCCCCTCCTGTTCTAAGCGCGTGGTCTGTCACACGACTTACCTTTGTCGCTGCTCTTGTCGCTGCGGATTCTTCGTAATTGCTGCGCTCGTCCCTACTTCTTGCCTCTCAAGCCGCGCGAACTCTCCTCGTCTTGTCGTCGCGTGCTTGTCTTGTCGCGCGATCTCTGCTAGTCGCCACGGTCTTGCCGACAACTCTAGTCGCTGCTCATCGCCACACGCGCAACCTTGCTGACCTATCTTGCCACGCGGTCTAGGTTCCTTCTGCTCTTGCCCTTGCCGATCTCTCTAGCTGCGCGGTCTGGGCGCATTGTGCGGCTTGTCCGGTGCTCCTGCTTTGCCGCGCGTTCCGTCCGGTGCTCCTGCTTTGCCGCTGTGACCTTGCCGCTTGTCTGTCCGCTGTCTTGTCGATCTAGCTGCTGTGACTCCATGAGGTCCTCAATTGATTCTTCAGAGCAACCCACACCTCCTCCTCCAACACGATTGCTCCCTATTCCAGAGCTGCGCGATGAGTTGAGAATCACCACCATTTTCCTCACTGGGAAGAACTTCATTAAATGGGTGCATTCTGTCAGACGCGTTCTTCAATCTAAGGGCCTTCTGTAGCATCTCACTACGAATCCTCCTTCTCCACCCACCGATGACTGGCTTCGTCATGATGGACGTGTTCAAATGTGGCTCCTCAACTCCCTTGCTGATGAACCTTACCGTAAGACCATGTATCATGAGACGGCCAAGGCGATGTGGGATGAACTTCATTCTCTGTACTCTGGCAAGGACAGTCTTCAGCACTTATATGACATGATCACCGATCTTCAGACTCTTGACACGGGTGGTACTGTTGACTTGACCTTATTTGTTGCTCAGGCTAAGACACTGGCTGAGGCCTGGATCCGTCATTAGCCCCCTACTATTGATCTAACTGCCTAGCGTGCTCAGAAGGAAGTCGTCTGTATTGCCGTGATGATGGCTCGCGTCCCGACTCATCTTCAGAGCGTTTGGGCTCAGATCCTCTCGTCAACTGCTATCCCCTCACTCTCTGATGTGTGCTTCATGCTACTCAGAGTTTCACCGACTCCTGATACTACTGGACCCCCTCGCCGACCCTCCTTCAGTGAACTTCTGCGCCCTTACTACCTCTTCCTCCTCCTGCCAGTGGAGGGCGTTCAGGCTTTCGAGGGAGGGGTCGTGGTGGCCGACCACGTCCGAAGTGTTCCTTCTGCGGAAAGGACGGACACCTTGAGGCAACCTGCTACTGCCAAAATGGTCTTCCTCCACGTCCAACTGCGTCTGTTGCGGCCGACAACACCTCTGCCTCTCGTGCTGACCTTGAAGAAGTCCGCCTTCAACTCCAGTAACTTCACGACATGCTCAACCGCCCTCCTGCCTCCGTTGCCTCTATCTCCAATGAAGGTATCGCTTGTCTCTCCGCTAGTCCACGTTGGATAGTGGATTCTCACGATGTCACCTCGCTAAAGCCACTTCAATACTTGGATTCTTCGCATCCTAAGTGTATCACAGTGGCCAATGACGACACCGTTGCTGTCTCCGGCTCCGTTGATATCCTCCTCAATTCCTTTCTCACTCTCCGTTTGGCTCTTCATTTCCCGGGCTCCCCGTTTAATTTATTTTATATCAGTCGCCTTGCTACTGATTTGAATTGCTCTGTCACATTCACACCTTCTTTTCAGATGCTGGATCGACGGACGCAAAATATCATTAGTAAAAAACGACTGCAAGATGAGCTCTACCTTCTTGATGTCCCTCCTACCATCTTCTCATCCATCACCTCCGTTGATTTGCATCGGCGCCTTGGGCATGCTCCTCTTATCGTGCTCCAGAAGTCTCCTCCAGAAATCTATCTACCTGTGTTTAAGTGTGATTCATGTATTTTTGGCAAACAACACCGTTCTTCGTTTCCTCCTCACTGTACTCGGAGCTCTGCTCCTTTTATTTTAATACATTCTGATGTTTGGGGGCGGTACAAAATTACTAGTGTATCTGATTATCGATATTTTATCACCTTTATTGATGATTATTCTCGCATGACTTGACTATATTTAATTCTAGATCGCTTCGAGCTTCCCCGTGTGTCCCAGAATTTTGTTCTTGAAACTCGCACACAGTTTTCCACACCAATAAAAACTTTCCGGACGGATAATGCTCACGAGTACACGAGCCATGAATTTGCCACTCTATGCTCTGAATTTGGCATTATTCACCAGATGTCGTGTTCCTATACCCCCCAACAAAACGCCGTTGTTGAACTTAAAAATCGGCATCTTCTCGACGTTGCTCGCTCCCTCATGATTCACATGCAGGTTCCCAAGGATTACTGGAACTTTGCGCTGTCGACGACATGCTATCTCATTAATCATCTCCCTTCCTTCGTCCTTCAAAATGCAACTCCGTTCAGTCTTATCTTCCCCTATTCCCCGCCATTCTCCCTCACCCATCGTATCTTTGGTTGTACATGCTATGTTCACATATTTGGTCCGTCTACAGATAAGTTGGATCCTCGGGCCGCCAAATACATGCTCGTCGACTATTCCCGTACTCAGAAAGGGTATGTCTGCTATTCTCCTTCTACCCGCAAAGTCACGATTTCTGCGGATGTTACCTTCTAAAAGGATAACTGTTCTTCTGCCCTCTCACCCACCTATTCCACCACAATCTTTTCCAAGACCTGTCATCCCCGTTACCTCTTCTGTAACACCCCTTCCCAGTATTACAGAAATCAGCCGTCCGGCCGGGTCAACGATATAAAGAAAACTAGGAATCAGTATTAAAACTAGTAGCAGCAGGTAATAAAAGTTCAAACTAAACAAATTTAATACTTACAGCGGAAGTAAAAATTAAACTAAGGTTAACCACAAACCTGATGTCTGGATTCACAGAGGCACTAAACAAGAATGATATTTGCAATAACTGAAAATCTGAACTATTAAAATAAGTCTGATACAAGATATATAAAATATTAATGAGTTACACTGTCCACAACTACAAGTACATGCTGAAATGGAGTAAACTGAAATGGTAAAAGTACTACAAACTGACACCACCATGACGCTCATCCTAGACGTAGTTTCCCACCTGGGTCACCTGAAAAACATTGCCCACGAAGGGTCAGAGTAAAAAAAAACAATTCCCCTTAGTGACACTAAAATAGATTTACATATGAATGCATGCATGTCTTTAAAACTATTCTCGTGCACTGAAAACATTTTATGATATATGTTATGCATGTTTTTCCTATACTTTCTGGTGAACACACTAAAATTTCATATTCATGACTTTCCGTTCAATTACCCAAGTCCTGACGTTCACTAACTAGTATACTGTCTCACGTCAAGCCTGTACTTGAGTTCTAAGTGGCTTCTAGCCTACACGTTTACTGGGAAGGCTCTAGGCAGAGTAGCTCCTAACGCGCAACTGAAACTGACGACCCGAGACCATCTGACGAACTCAATTGTTCTAGTATCACGCGGACACGGTCTCGAATCTACTAACTGTCTCAAAGGGGAGTCAACTCCCAAGACTGTAACTCATAGGATACCATATGCCCTATGAGGAAGGTAGTGCGCCTCTACCAAACACAAAAAGACTGGTGTGCTACTGACCTTTTTGGTCTGACGCTACTCTGCATGAGATATCTTTTCTGGTGTACTACTGGGCGACCCTTGACTTTCTCGTGGTCGACTTTAAGGGACCTTCGCATCCTTGGTCGGACAGTCTCCAAACTTACGTGTACATGTGAAGTTTCGTACTTAACTAACTGTTCACGACCTTAGTAACGTGGTTATGGAATAAGGCGTTATCATACGCGTTTCCACAATTATTTTCCTACTGTCACACTTCTCTATGCATGCTTATGATGTTGTACGAAACCTACTCATGCGTATAAAATATAATTACTTGATATGTCTAACCAAAAGAGATTAGGATTTCCTTACAGTGGTGCTGCGACGCTCGTATACTCGGCGCGGCGACATTTTCTTTTCCAAAAGTAAATCCTACTGCTGGTCACCTTCAAAAACTGCTCCGACCACGCCAAAGTCCTGCAAATTCAAAGCAGTCCTAATTATCGCATTTTCCCCTTAGGGTTAACCTTTTGAAAAAATTCCAAAATGGTAGGGTAGTCCAAAATTAGTGGTTAACATAGTGTGTACCTTCACGAGGGAGGGATTGAAGCTTCCAATGCGCCCAACTCCAAATTCCACGGTGATGACCGTGCTCCAAAACCTAATTAGGGCACAAGGATGATAACCTAGGTTAAACTGGTTTCCTAAACGAATGAAAACCAAACAGAAAACGAGTAAAGTAAGAGATTCACTCACCGGAACCAAAACCAAACTCTAACTTTTTTCGGTTATGGTTGAATCCGGCACTTCCACGGCCAAGGAAGGAAAAGGAATGTCCACCGGTGCTCGTAGAGGAGGGAGGAGTGGTCGGAGAGGCGCTCTGGAGGAGTATTGGCCGGCGGAGGGCACCGCGGGATGCGTCGGCTTCGTCCGTCGCAGCGTGCGGGAGGCGGAACAGAAAAATGAAGTCGGGCTGCGGTTTTCCCGTGAGAATGAAAGTGCGGGATTTATTTCCTGCGGTTTTACTTATTAACCGCATGAGAGGGGGGAAATTTTGCTATTTGCACCTCATTTCTAATACTTTTGATGATTAACTCATCTTCACCCCACGCGTCACTGAAACAAAATGCGTCACATCCTATAATTTACGCACTTGACTGACTAACAGACACTATCATAAGAAAAAGTAACATTATACCTTGCCGACGCGCCGCCTCGATCAAAATCCGTCGCGACTTGCCCCTACAAATTTAAAAGTTACATTTCGCGTCAAATTTATGGATGTTACAAATCTCCCCTTCTAACAAAAATTTTCGTCCTCGAAAATAGTAACCATACCTGAATCGAAGAGAAAAGAATAGTCTGCATTGCTCTTAAGCTCATCCTCTCGCTCCCAAGTATACTCTGGTCTGCCACAGTTCATGCAAAGGACTTTGACCATGCGAATCTCTGTATTTCTGAGCTTCTGTACCCTTGAATCCACTATTCTGACTGGTCTAACCCCAATACTAAGATCTGTCTCAATCGGTGCTTCTTCGGTACTGATGATCTGACTAGGATCTCTGACTGCTCTTCTCAGATAGGAGATGTGGAATACATCATGTACACCACTCATTTCCTCAGGTGAGGCCAATCTGTAAGCAAGCTCACCAATTCTTTCCAGTACCTCAAAAGGACCAACGAATCTGGGGCTCAGCTTTTTCATCCGCTTTATTCTAGAAACACCTCTGACTGGTCTGACCTTCAGATAAACGTAGTCTCCAACACTGAACTCTACTGATCTGTGCTTCTGATCATGATACTTGGTCTGGCGATCCTGAGCTGTCTTCATACGCTCCTGAATAAGCTTGATCCTATTAGTGGTCTTATCAATCCATGACTCCCTGATTGTGGATCTCTCTTCACTTTCAGCCCAACATAACGGTGTCCGACAACGTCTGCCATAGAGGGCCTCGAACGGTGTCATCTCAATACTTGTCTGAAAACTGTTGTTGTAGGAGAACTCCACTAGTGTAACATATTTCTCCCACTTTCCTCCAAAATCCAAAATGCACATCCGTAGCAAATCCTCCAAGGTCATATTTGTGCGCTCAGTCTGTCCATCTGTCTGAGGATGGAATGCGGTGCTGAAATGTAACCTGGTACCCAACCGCTCCTGTACGTAACGCCACTCCCTGGAGGTGAATCTGCCGTCTCGGTCTGAAACTATAGTCCTGGGAACACCGTGAAGCCGAACTATCTCGTCCAAATATAACTGTACCAGCTTCAGACCTTGATCCGTCTTCCTAAGAGAAATGAAATGGGCGACCTTAGAAAGTCGATCAACTATAACCCACAAGGAATCATTCCCACTCTGCGATCTCGGCAAACCATGAATGAAATCCATGGATATATCTTCGAATGTCCACTCAGGAATGAGAAGTGGCTGCAACTTGCCTCCAGGCCTTTGACATTCGGCCTTAACCAACTTGCACGTCTCACACTTCCCTACGTAATCTGCAACATCTCTCTTCAAGCCTGGCCACCAGACTAACTTCTTGAGATCTGCATACATCTTCGTGCTACCCGGATGTATAAAATATCTGGAATTGTGTGCCTCAAATAAAATATCCTCGCGAAGGTGACTAACATCGGGGATACACACTCTGTCATCAAACAACAATAAATCATCCTGAATAATGAATCCCTCCTTCTGTCCTGACTGCATTGAGCTCCAAATCTCTGTCATCTTTGAATCCAACGGTAGAGCTGTCCTGATTCTGTCCTTGATATCACAGGTAATCTCCATCCAACTCAACCTTGCAGAACCAAAACTACTGCGTGGCACAGCGGTAATATCCAGTCTCTCCAGCTCTCGCACTAACTCCTCCTGCTGAGTGAGGAGAAAGAAACATGAACCTCTACGGTTAAGGGCATCAGCTACAACGTTCGCCTTTCCTAGATGGTACTGAATGTCTACGTCGTAGTCTGATAGAAACTCTAACCATCTGCGCTGCCTCAAATTGAGTTCTCGCTGATCAAAGATATACTTGAGGCTCTTATGATCAGTGAAGATCTCACAACGAACATCATAAAGATAGTGCCTCCAAATCTTCAGAGCATGTATGACTGCTGCAAACTCCAAGTCATGCACTGGGTAGTTCCTCTCATGAACCTTTAATTGTCTCGAGGCATAGGCTACGACCTTTCCATGCTGCATGAGAACACATCCCAAACCCTGACCTGATGCATCGCTGTAGATCTGAAACCCGTCAGGCCCTGATGGTAAACTCAAAATCGGTGCGGTCATCAACCTGCCCTTCAAGTCCTCAAAAGACAACTCACATTCAACTGTCCAATCCAAGCCCTTACCCTTCCTGGTGAGGGAAGTCAGTGGTAAGGCTATCTTCGAAAAATCTCTGATGAATCTCCTGTAGTAACCAGCAAGACCAAAAAAGCTGCGAACCTCTGAAACGGTCGTCGGCCTTGGCCAATTCTTAATGGCCTCTATCTTCTTCGGATCAACACTAACTCCTTTCTGACTGATGATGTGGCCTAAGAATGCAATCTCTGAAAGCCAAAACTCGCACTTTGAAAACTTGGCAAACAACTGATTCTTTCTGAGTGTGCTCAAAACAATCCTGAGATGTGCTGCATGATCTTCTGCACTCTTAGAGAACACCAAGATGTCATCTATAAAGACAATGACAAAACGATCCAAGTACTCCCGAAATACCCTGTTCATCAGGTCCATAAATACTGAAGGAGCATTGGTCAGCCCAAACGGCATGACCACGAACTCGAAGTGTCCATATCTGGTGCTGAAAGCCGTCTTCTGAATATCCAAGTCACGAATCTTTAACTGGTGATAGCCTGACCTCAGATCTAACTTGGAGAAAGTGTTTGATCCCACCAACTGGTCAAACAAATCATCAATCCTGGGAATCGGGTACTTGTTCTTTACTGTTAGCTTGTTCAACTCACGGTAGTCTATGCACAGTCTCAGACTACCATCCTTCTTCTTCACAAAAAGCACTGGAGCACTCCATGGTGAAGTGCTGGGGCGTATAAAACCCAAATCAAGTAACTCCTGCAACTGACTCTTCAACTCTGCTAGTTCCCTTGGAGCCATCCGATAGGGTGATCTGGCTACCGGTGTAGCCCCAGGCTGCAAGTCTATCGGGAACTCAATCTCTCTATCTAGAGGGGCACCAGGGAGCTCTTCCGGGAAAACATCGGGGAACTCCTGCACCACTGGTACCTCTGACAACTCAGCCTTAGTCTCTGCCTTCATTAGTACTACGAAGGTTTCACAACCCTTACTGATGGACTTTCTCTCTTGGACTGCAGATATGATCATCTTCACTACTCCCTTCAAGCCCTGAAAATAAAAAGAAGTCTGATTGGGGCCGTCAAACTGTATCTGCTTCGCCCTACAGTCAATCCTGACGTTGACTGCCGAAAGCCAGTCCATTCCAAAAATCAGGTCGAATCCTGCAATAGGTAGCTGCAAAGCTTCCACAAAAATCTCGGTGTCACCAAACTGCACCGGTACCCTGCACCTATCTCTGGTCTGCAGAAGGGATCCATTCGACATCATAACATCCAGCGCTACAGTCTCTGAGAATACTTCTAAATTCAACTTACGCACTAGAGATTCTGCGATAAACGAGTGCGAGACATCCGTATCAAACAGAATCTTAGAGAGTAAATTACGAATCATAAGGATGCCTACATGAATGATTTTCAAAAAGAAAAGAGTGTCACTACGGAGGGTTAAATAAACTTATCAGGCAAAGTAAACACTTACCTGTCACTACATCCTCCTGCTCCTTAGCCTCCTGCTGACCAAGCCCATAAGCTCTGAGCTGCACCAAATCTCGACCCTGCTGTGGTCTTCCATCAGTAATCATCAACGCTTTGCCCTTGTCTGCTCTGCTAGAGCCACCAATCTCATACTTCGACTGCAGGAACAAAAATACATTTGTCATCTACCGAAAATTTATAAATGTACAAAATACAACAAGGTTGATTACCTGATTCGAACCACCTTCCTGACAGAAACGAGCAATGTGTCCAGGTTGTCGACACTTGTAACACACGCCCGCGCTGGCCAAACACTCTCCTGGATGGCGACGCTGACACTTGGGACAAAGGGGGTAGTCCCTGCTCATGTCACCAGAATGACCATACTTCCTCGCATCAGGCTTCTGCTTCTTGTTCCAGTTCTTCCCCTGATCATTCCTGCTCTGCTGCGACTGATGCGAATCCTGAGATCGCTTTGCACGGAAATTACTTCGCTTTTGAACCTTCTGCTGGTCAGCCTCCAGCCTGCGAGCCGTATCCACTAAGCTCCTGTAATCAGCATTGACCATAGTCATCAGCGGCTGTCTCAACGAGTCACGTAAGCCATCCACAAAGCGGCTGCACTTCTCAGTCTGGTCTCCCTGCATTACACCTGCATATCGAGCCAGATGGGTAAGCTCTCGCTCGTACTCAGCAACAGTCCTGTCCCCCTGGAAAAGCCTAAGGTATCTCTCCTGTAGAGCTCGTCGTGCGGAAGGAGGCACGAACCAACTCGCAAGGGCTCTAGAAAATTCGCCCCACGTAAACATGTCTGGCGTACGACCTGGCCAAAAACATGGTCATACTATTTAAAAAGAGAACATATCACTTCCAAAATAATTAAAGGAATTTTTCATAACCATTTACCTGCGGGATCATCCGTCTGGTACTTGTCCCACCAGACCTTTGCCTCACCTCGGAGGAGGAAAACTGCCAGAGGAACCTTCTTATTCTCTGGGCACTCCAAAACATCCAGCAGGTCTCTGGTGTTTGCTACCCAATCATCTGTATCCATCGGGGTCTCATCCCCACCGTAGTTTGAAGGCTGAAGTTCTCTAAAATTCCTCAAATAACGCTCCCGGGTCATCTCCACGGGCGCTGGGGCAGGAGCTGGTGCATGGGCTGGTACGTGTACTGGAACTGGAAACCCTGCAGACAGTACTCTCTGAAACTCCATCAAGGCAACAGTAACCGCCTTGGCAATCTGAGACGCTATATCAGTGCCCTCTGAAGCTGCTGGAACTGGAGGTACCTGTGGCACTGCAGCATCTCCCATAGTGGCGTTAGGAACAGGGTCCTGACGTGAAGATTCACCTGGTTCACTTACTCGAGTTGCCTGATAGAACATATAAAAGAAATCTGGTTATTTATCAAGCATCTGCTAAAACTGGCTTGACAACTTTATTTCATACTCTTGCGAAAACTAAGCCTTAAACGTAACTTAAAATACTCTACTAACATGAGTTTACTCTTACACAGTCCTATGGCTCTGTGAAAACCTTCTAGGGTCCAGGGATCCTAAACCTGACTCTGATACCAATTTGTAACACCCCTTCCCAGTATTACAGAAATCAGTCGTCCGGCCGGCTCAACGATATAAAGAAAACTAGAAAGCAGTATTAAAACTAGTAGCAGCAGGTAATAAAAGTCCAAACTAAACAAATTTAATACTTACAGCAGAAGTAAAAATTAAACTAAGGTTAACCACAAACCTGATGTCTGGATTCACAGAGCCACTAAACAAGAATGAGATTTGCAATAACTGAAAATCTGAACTATTAAAATAAGTCTGATACAAGATATATAAAATATTAATGAATTACACTGTCCACAACTACAAGTACATGCTGAAATGGAGTAAACTGAAATGGTAAAAGTACTACAAACTGACACCACCATGACGCTCATCCTAGACGTAGTTTCCCACTTGGGTCACCTGAAAAACATTGCCCACGAAGGGTCAGAGTAAAGAAAAACAATTCCCCTTAGTGACACTAAAATAGATTTACATATGAATGCATGCATGTCTTTAAAACTATTCTCGTGCACTGAAAACATTTTATGCTATATGTTATGCATGCTTTTCCTATACTTCCTGGTGAACACACTAAAATTTCATATTCATGACTTTCCGTTCAATTACCCAAGTCCTGACGTTCACTAACTAGTATACTGTCTCACGTCAAGCCTGTACTTGAGTTCTAAGTGGCTTCTAGCGTACACGTTTACTGGGAAGGCTCTAGGCAGAGTAGCTCCTAACGCGCAACTGAAACTGACGACCCGAGAACATCTGACGAACTCAATTGTTCTAGTGTCACGCGGACACGGTCTCGAATCTACTAACTGTCTCAAAGGGGAGTCAACTCTCAAGACTGTAACTCATAGGATACCATATGCCCTATGAGGAAGGTAGTGCGCCTCTACCAAGCACAAAAAGACTGGTGTGCTACTGACCTTTTTGGTCTGACGCTACTCTGCATGGGATATCTTTTCTGGTGTACTACTGGGCGACCCTTGACTTTCTCGTGGTCGACTTTAAGGGACCTTCGCATCCTTGGTCGGACAGTCTCCAAACTTACGTGTACATGTGAAGTTTCGTACTTAACAAACTGTTCACGACCTTACTAACGTGGTTATGGAATAAGGCGTTATCATACGCGTTTCCACAATTATTTTCTTACTGTCACACTTCTCTATGCATGCTTATGATGCTGTACGAAAGCTACTCATGCGTATAAAATATAATTACTTGATATGTCTAACCAAAAGGGATTAGGATTTCCTTACAGTGGTGCTGCGACGCTCGTATACTCGGCGCGGCGACATTTTCTTTTCCAAAAGTAAATCCTACTGCTGGTCACCTTCAAAAACTGCTCCGAACACGCCAAAGTCCTGCAAATTCAAAGCAGTCCTAATTATCGCATTTTCCCCTTAGGGTTAACCTTTTGAAAAAAATTCCAAAATGGTAGGGTAGTCCAAAATTAGTGGTTAACATAGCGTATTACCTTCACGAGGGAGGGATTGAAGCTTCCAATGCGCCTAACTCCAAATTCCACGGTGAGGACCGTGCTCCAAAACCTAATTAGGGCACAAGGATGATAACCTAGGTTAAACTGGTTTCCTAAACGAATGAAAACCAAGCAGAAAACGAGTAAAGGAAGAGATTCACTCACCGGAACCAAAATCAAACTCAAACTTTTTTCGGTTAGGGTTGAATCCGGCACTTCCACGACCAAGGAAGGAAAAGAAATGTCCACCGGTGCTCGTAGAGGAGGGAGGAGTGGTCGGAGAGGCGCTCTGGAGGAGTATTGGCCGGCGGAGGGCACCGCGGGATGCGTCGGCTTCGTCCATCGCAGCGTGCGGGAGGCAGAACAGAAAAATGAAGTCGGGCTGCGGTTTTCCCGTGAGAATGAAAGTGCGGGATTTATTTCCTGCGGTTTTACTTATTAACCGCATGAGAGGGGGGAAATTTTGCTATTGGCACCTCATTTCTAATACTTTTGATGATTAACTCATCTTCACCCCACGCGTCACTGAAACAAAATGCGTCACATCCTATAATTTACGCACTTGACTGACTAACGGACACTATCATAAGAAAAAGTAACATTATACCTTGCCGACGCGCCGCTTCGATCAAAATCCGTCGCGACTTGCCCCTACAAATTTAAAAGTTACATTTCGCGTCAAATTTATGGATGTTACATCTCCTCCACCACGGCTCCTCCCTGATCCGACTCTCGTTCTCCACAAGCCCCCTCTTATCCATGTCTATACTCATCACCCTCTTCGCTCCGTCGCCCCAATGCAATCGGCTTCGACCTCTGATACTCTGCGACCTGCTGAGCCGACATCAGCCTTACCACCCATCCCATGGCGAACTATGTATCGTTACATCGCCTGTCCCCGCCGCTTCACACCTTTGTCACTTCGTTATCATCTATTTCTATGTTTAACTCTGTGCAGGAGACTCTCCAACATCCGGGCTGGCGGGCAGCCATGGACGACGAAATGACAGTCCTCTGGGCTAACCAAACATGAGATCTGGGTTCTCTTCCTCTAGGCCACACGACTGTTGGGTGTAAATGGGTCTTTGCCATCAAGCATGCTCCTAATGGTATAATTGACCGTCTTAAAGCTCGACCGGTGATTCGTGACTTTACTCAACAGTATGGTCTCGATTATGAGGAAACGTTCTCTCCAGTGGCCAAGCTCAACACGGTTCGTGTCCTTGTCTCTGTGGCTGTACATTGTCACTGGCCCTTACATCAGCTGGATATCAAAAATGCGTTTCTAAATGGTGACCTACAAGGCTACAAGAAACGGTTTACATGCAACAACCGTCCAGGTTTGAGACCACGGGAGAGTCCCGAGTTTGTCACCTTAAGAAGTCTATTTATGATCTCAAACATTCCCCTCGGGCATGGTTTAATAAGTTTAGTAAGGCTATTCGGGAGGTTGGCTTTACTCAGAGCTCAGCAGACTTCTCTGTGTTCACTCGACATCGAACTACATGAACAGTTCTTTTGGTATATGTCGATGACATTTTAATTACATGCGATGATTAAAACGAAATACAAGTCGTCAAACAACATCTTAGTTCGGTTTTTCAAACAAAAGATCTGGGGAACCTTCGATATTTTCTTGGTCTTGAGATTGCAAGACGTCCTGATGGACGCGTCCTCTCTCAACGGAAATACTGTCTCGACCTTTTTCAGGATGCTGGATATTCTGGATGCAAGCCGATTAACACCCCTATAGATGTCAACCACAAGCTGTGCGCACATGCTTCTGATGCAGATCTTCTTCCAAATCCAGAATACTATTGTTGACTCGTTGGAAAACTTATTTATCTAACAGTCCTTTGTTGTTGGGATGGTCAGCCGGTTTATGCATGTTCCTCGGATGTCTCATCTACAGGCCGTCGAACGCATCTTGAGATATCTAAAATCAGCCCCTGGTCGAGGGCTGACATACAAAACTTCTTTTTCTACTACCACATTGGTGGCATATTCAGACGCAGATTATGCTGGTTCCCTGGATGATCGACAATCCACCAGTGGATTCTGTACCTACTTTGGCGCAGTAAGAAACAAGCTGTGATTGCTAGATCTTCAGCTGAAGCTGAATAACGGTCGATGGCATCAGTTGTTTCTGAGCTTACGTAAATTAAAATTTTTCTCGAGGATCTAGGAGTAAAACTCCCTTCACCTGCTACTTTACTATGTGACAGTCAAGCTGCTATACACATAGCGAAGAATTCAGTCTTACACGAAAGAACGAAACACATTGAAGTGAACTGCTACTTTGTTAGGGAGAAAATTCAAATGGAGAAGCTAGAATTGAAGCATGTTCCGAGCACTGAACAAGTTGCTGATATTTTCACAAAAGCTCTACGGAGTACCCTATTCTTCCAGTTCCTATCCAAGCTGGGTGCCTACGACTTGTACACTCCAGCTTACGGGGGAGTGTTAGAAAAATCCAAGTAAAAGGCTCATGTTTGTGGCTCATTTAGTCTTTTATTGTTTCTCTTTATACATTAGTCCCACACCTTGTATAGGGAACTCGTCTCTCTTTCTTTCTCCTATATATATATATGTATTCATTACATTGTATTTGATAATGAAAAAGTATAGACAAGGTTCAACTTTTCTCTACAAGGCCCAAACATATACTTTTGCTATTTGAGTTTTCTTTCCATTAAGAGCTTTGGTGAGGAGGTCGACAACATGATTTTTCGATTTATTAATGAAGTGTCAATCTCTTGTGAATGAACCATATCTCTAACAAAATGATAATCTACTTTAATATATTTCGTACGTTCATGAAATTTGTATTGTTGACAATGAATATAGTAGCACAATTATCACAGTATAGAGGAAGGACAATGTGAGCAAATTGCTCAAATTCTTCCAGAAGAGACTAGACCCAGAGTAATTCACAAATGCATTGGGCCATGGCTCCATATTTTTCTTCGACACTAGATCTTGCAACTACATTTTGCCTTTTGTTGTCATGTGACCAGATTTCCTTCAAGCTTAGTTCAACGGTCAGGAGGTCTCTAAGGATACCGAACAAATGTTGAATGTTATCTTTCCCTGAGTAGAGGGACTTTAGTTCATCTCACATGGCCTTCGCAATCTCGTAGTGCATAACCATGCACTATGGCTCACTATCCATGAAATTCAAAATCTCGTGCTGAACTCACCATCATCCCGAATCCATTGCTCGGTAGGCTCAACAGGTGGGTCGTGAGTCAGATGATTAAGTAGACCCTTAATCTGGAGTACTCGGTGAACCGAGTGGACCCACTCAACAATTTTTTTCTTCTCATTGAGCGATATAATAGTAATTTTCAAATTGTAACAGACTTCATGGATGGGAACCAGAGTGAGTCTGGCCAAAATGGTTGACGAGGCGGATGCAACATTCGTTTCCATGTTATAAAAAAACGGAAGGCTAAGTGGGAGATGCAAGTACAAACATCGAGTTTTTGAGACAAGGGCGAGCTCAAGATGCAGGATGGATTTGCAGAGCTCAAACCTAGAGGTTGGTGAGCACGAGTGTACATGTTTGGATAGCTCAAGTCACGAGTTCGGTTAGCTCAAACCAAGAGGTTAGCGAGCACAAATGCGCAGATTCGATGAGCTTTGGAAGCAGGGATCAACGAGCTCTAGATGAAGGGATTCAGAGAGCTCTGGAAGAAGGGATCTATGAGTTTTTGAAGAAGGGACCAGCGAGCTGTGGATGCAAATCGGCGAGCTCTGGAAGTAGGGATTCGACGAGCTCAAGTTGTCAGCAAGCTCAAGCCTTGACATTGGCGAGCTCAGGAAGCAAGGAGTCGACAAGCTCTAGAAATAGGAATTCGACATGTTTTGTAAGAAGTGAGCCCTGAATACAAATCGGCGAGCATCGGTGTCTGCAAACTCTGGATGGAGGAAGCCATCATGCTTTAAAAGGAGGGGGGCGGCGAGTTTTGCAGCAAGATAAAGAGGAATGACGAGTCTTACGCCAGTTATGATGTCTATAAAAGGAGGCGAGGAGTGGGATTATTTTGGATGACGTCAAAGGCCAGAATTGGGGAGCTTAGGAGCACTTTTGGCGGATATTATAGATGGCGAGGTGAGTTGATTACGCTGGGAGCAGAAGTGTGCTACATTAGACGTCCAACCCGCTGTAGCTCCGTCGCCTCTGCCGCTTCCTCTGCCACCGCTGCCGCTGTCGTTTCTGCCGCTGCCTCCGACACCACTGTTGCCTCTACTTCCGACACCGCTACCGCTTTCTCTCCTGCATCCTCTGCCACCGCTTACAATCTACTGCAATCAAAGACACTGCGACCATAACTAATCGAACATGCTGCACCCACCTTCTATCGAAGCCTCCCCGTCTAACCTTCTGTTGATGTTACCATGGTGATCTGCAAGTGGTCAAACAGGTAGTTTCACTGCAACGCGATATGAGCATGTAGGGTTGCACATAAGAGCGTTTGGAGGAGTTGGAGGAATGAATTGTGTTGGCCTTACTCATATGTGATGAGTGAAGGACCAAACACTTGACTTATTGTAATTCGTCAAGGCACCTCGTTGATTTGTCGAGAGCGTCGAGACATCACAGCTGATTCGTCGAGACCTCACAACTAAGGCGTCAAGTTCGTCATGACCTCACAGCTAAGGCGTCGAGTGCGTCGAGACATCTCGTCGATTCGTCGAGTCATTTCATCTGTTCGTCAATTCATCTCTGTTAATGATTCGTCGAGTTAATTCCATTGGTTCTGGGTCTGCGGATAGCGACGGTTCAAGCATGTTTATACTCCTAGGTATATATATCAGCTGCCTTAGGGTTTTTCATGACGAGATAAGGCGAAATACCCTAAACTGACGGAAGGGTTTTCCCGAAATCCCGATCCCGTCGCTCCCGTAAGCCCCGATTCCGCCGCCCGCCGCCGCCTCTCCTGGTGCAGACCTAGCAGTCTGTGGAGACGCAGAGGGCTTTCCATTCTCCATCCTGGATCTTGTTTGACAAGGTGTCGGTGTTCTCCCCGTTCGTGTGGATTCCTGTAGAGCCGCAAATCCTTTTTTTTGCGTGAACTCACCCGCCGGCCAAGAACTGTTCTAGAGCATCTTGATTGAGTGCCGACTCAATCCCACTCAGGTATACTCCTATTTTATGTTATGCAAACTTCTTGATCAATGTTTATCACAAGATCCAAGTTTCTCTTTTGGGTTATGCCGCTGCGCACATTTGATGTGCTATTAAGGAAAAACCCTACTCCTTCATCCTCACCGAACAACCTTCGGTAAAATGTTATTTTATGAAGACTAAGTAATTCAATTGAATTGTTGCATATGTTTTGCCCATCCACTGTTGTGATCTTTGACAGGAAAAATGAGAATGCTCCCCTCATGAGAGGAATGATTCTAAGTAATTCAATTGAAGTTAAAATATTGTTTCTTTGGATTCTTTGATGGTTACACACATGCATTATTGTTTATGGTGTTATTTTTCACTATTCATGCCTTCTGATTCATTCACTTCGTTCCTGCTAATTTAATGTTTCAATTTTATTTTTCTCATGAGTTTGCCTACTTTTTATTACTATTTGTTGAAAGAGCTCAAAAGCTTGTATGTATTACTTCAGTATCCAAATACAAAGAGAGAATACAAATATATAGGAGAGCGAAGAGGAGAAAAAATCCTATACAATGATGTGAGACTAATAGGAGGAGAAGAAAGAAGAAAATAAATGGGCCCAATACTGGGCTATTTACATGGGCTTTTCTAACACTCCCCCGCAAGCTGGAGCATACAAATCGTATGCACCAAGCTTGGACAAGCACTGATAGAAGAGTGTGCAAGGAAGAGCTTTAGTGAGTACATCCGCCACTTGTTCTGTCCTGGGAACATGCTTCAGATCGATCTTCTTCATTTGAACCTTTTCTCGGATGAAGTGGCAATCAACTTCAATATGTTTAGTTCTCTCGTGGAATACCGGGTTCCTGGCAATATGTATCGCCGCTTGGCTATCACAAAGGAGAAGGGCTGGGGAAGGAAGTTTTATACCCAGATCGGTAAGAAGACTCTCCAGCCATGTTAGTTCAGAAACTACAGATGTCATTGCCCGGTATTCAGCCTCAGCAGATGATCGAGCCACAACAACTTGTTTCTTGCTCCGCCACGTAATCAAGTGTCCTCCAAAATAGGTGCAAAAGCCACTGGTTGACCGTCGATCATCAAGAGAACCGGCGTAGTCAGCATCAGAGTACGCTATCAATGTAGGAGCTGAAGATGAGGTCCTGTAGACCAATCCTTAACCAGGGGCTGTTTTGAGGTATCTGAGAATGCGTTCAACTGCTTGAAGATGAGATTTCCGCGGGAAATGCATATATCAGCTGACAATACCAACTCCAAAAGATATATCTGGTCTAGTTACCGTGAGGTAGATCAATTTGCCAACTAGACGACGATAGTATTCAGGATTCTCAAGTAAAAGATCCGAGTCAGAGGCTTGAACACATAACTTGTGATTCACATCCATTGGGGTATTGATCGGTTTACAACCCGAGTAACCTGCATCATGGAGAAGGTCGAGACAATACTTTCGCTGGGAAAGGACGAGTCCATCTGGTCGTCTAGCAACCTCAAGGCCCAAAAAATACCGGAGGGGTCCCAGATCCTTTGTTTGAAAAACTGTACCGAGATGTCATATGACTTCCTGTATTCCCTGTGAGTCATCTCCCGTAATTATGATATCTTCAACATATACTAACAAAAGAACCGTCCCCGTTGTACGGTGGCGAGGGAACATAGAGAAGTCTGTCGTGCTTCGAGAAAAACCAACCTCCCGAAAAGCTTTGCTGAACCTGTCGAACCATGCCCGTGGTGATTGTTTGAGGCCATACAAAGCTTTCTTAAGACGGCAAACCTGAGACTCCCCCGTGATCTCAAACCCGGGAGGTTGTTGCATATAGACAGTTTCTTGCAAGTCGCCATTCAAAAAGGCATTCTTAATATCCAGTTGCAGTAAGGGCCACCGACGATGGACAGCCACCGAGATAAGAACACGAACGGTGTTGAGTTTGACCACCGGAGAGAAGGTTTCCTCATAGTCCATCCCGTGTTGTTGGGTGAAGCCCCGGGCGACCAGCCGAGCTTTCAGACGGTCAATCGTTCCATCAGCGACATGTTTGACGACGAAGACCCACTTACACCCAACCGGTTTCTGACCCTGGGGAAGCAGTGCGAGAGTCCAGGTCTGGTTGGCCCAGAGAGCAGCCATTTCCTCCTCCATGACAGCCCTCCAGCCGGGATGTTGTAGCACCTCCTGCACAGTGTTAGGAACCGAAATGGAAGAAAGAGAAGTGACAAATGTGTGTAGTTGGGGGGAGAGGCGATGCAGAGAGACATAATTTGCCAGAGGATGAGCGGTAGAGGGAGATACCTGATCAGTAGGGCGCGGGGTAGCCATGAAAGAGGCTGACTGCAGAGGGGTAGCAGAACAAGGAGGAAGGCGGCGAGAGTAAACCTGGATAATTGGTGGCTTGGAGGGAGCAGACATAGGGGGAGAAGGACGTAGGGGAGCTGGCGCAGTAGTAGGGATGACAGGGCGGGGTATAGGGGTTGGTGGAGATGCCGTCGTGGAGGAAGGAGCAGGAGGCGGGGAGAAGAAAGGTTGATCTTCCCAAAAAGTAACATTGGCGGAGACGATGACTTTCCGAGTGACCGGAGAGTAGCACAGGTAGCCCTTTTGGGTGTGAGAATAGCCGACAAAAATGGATTTGGCGGCTCGGGGATCCAACTTATCCGAGGAGGGACCCAGGAGGTGAACGAAACAAGAGCAGCCAAAGACCCTTGGTGTAATAGGGAAGGCCGGAGTGGAGGGGAAGAGGAGACTGAATGGAGTGGCAGAGTTGAGAACCGAGGAAGGTAGTCGGTTGATGAGGAAACAGGCAGTGGAGACCGCAAAGTTCCAGTAAAGTTTTGGAACATTCATGTGAATCATGAGTGAGCGGGCAGCGTCGAGGAGGTGGCGGTTCTTTCGTTCGGCAACACCATTTTGTTGGGGGGGTGTAGGGACGGGAGGTTTGATGAAGAATACTAAATTCTGCACATAGATTGGCAAATTCATGACCGGTGTATTCACGAGCGTTATCGGTGCACACCGTTTTAATAGTTTTAGAGAATTGCGTGCGAGTTTCTTGGATAAAGTCGCAAAATATGCGAGGGAGCTCGGAGCGGTCACGGAGGAGGTAAAGTCATGCGGTGCGAGAGTAATCATCAATGAAGGTGATAAAATAACGGTATCCAGAGATACTGGTAACTTTAAAAGGACCTCAGATATCGGAATGTAGTAAATCAAATGGAGCAGCGCTTCGAGTACAATGAGCAGGAAAAGAAGTACGCGGCTGTTTGCCGTAAACACAAGAATCACATTTGAAAGCATGTAAAGATACATCGGGCAACGCCTTTTGGAGAACAGGAAGAGGGGCATGCCCAAGACGATGATGCCAGTCATCAGCGGAGACAGATGAGAGAATAGTGGGAGAGGCATCCAGAAGGTAGAGCTCGTTCTGCAGTCGTCCCCTAGCAATGGTAGTCCGCGTCCGCCGATCCTGTATCAAAAAAGAAGAGAGAGTAAATGTGATAGAGCAATCCATATCATGAGTGAGGCAGCCAACAGAAAGCAAATTAAAATGAGACCTCAGAACATAAAGAGTCGAACGAAGAGAGATGGAGGGGGCAAGAGAGATGTCGGCGCAGCCGAAGACCGGAGCAGTCGCACCATTAACGACAATGATAGATGTCGGATGAGGGACATCCGAGTACTGGAGAGGCCGCAACGAGGTGATGTGATGAGTAGCCCCTGAGTCCAAGATCCAACGCGGACCGGAGGAAAGACAAGTAATACCTGTAGTAGAGGTGGAGGCAACAGAAGCAGGAGGAGGGCTAAGAAGTCCCTGGAGTTGCTGTAGCTGGAGGCGAACAACCGCAAGGTCGGTACCAGTGGAGGAAGAGCCATCAACAGCAGTCGCAATGGGGCGAGGAGGATAGCCAAGTTTCTTGTAGCAAACAACATCCATGTGGCCATCCCGGCCGCAGTAGGAACACTTGGAGCGGGCCCGACCCCCACGTCCCCTTCCGCGAGAGCCGGAACGTCCACCGCGAGCAGAAGGTGGTGAGGGAAGTAAGGGGGGAAGGGCCTGCTGAAGGAGAGCCGAAGAGGAGGGTGCCGGAGGATCCAGGGGTGGTGATACTCGAAGGAGCATAGAGCAGACATCAGAGAGGGAGGGAGTAGAAGCCGAGGCCAACACTTGAGCCCGAATGCTCTGAAGGTGAGGTGGGACACGAGCCATCATCATGGCAATGCAAACGGCCTCCTTTTCCGCGCGCTGGGCAGCAAGGTCGGTGGTAGAAGGCTGATGATGGATCCAGGCCTCTCCCAGAGTTTTGGCCCGAGCAACAAAGGAAGTCATGTCAGCCGCCCCGCCAGCATCAAGAGACTGAAGGTCGGTAATAATGTCGTAGAGATGCTGAAGATTATCCTTGCCAGATTATAAGGAATGAAGCTCCTCCCACATGGCTTTGACAGTCTCATGGTACATGACCATTTGGTATGGCTCACCCTCCAGCGAATTAAGGAGCCATGTTTGAACTCGGCCGTCATTGCGTAACCAATCCTCCGTATTAGGGACAGGAGGAGCGTTAGTAAGGTGAAGCGCAAGGCCCTTGGCCTGAAGAACACGCCGAACAGAGTGGACCCATGGAACAAAGTTCTTCTTTCCAGATAAGGAGATAGTGGTGATCCGCAACTCATCTCGAAAATCAGGAAGAGAAGCTGGGCGGCCAGCAGGAGGATTAGCCGCCTGTCCGGTAGAGTCAATGGAGGAGCCCATGGAGCCGGGGAAGACCGCCACGAATTGGAGAGCGAGCGGCAAGAAACGAGGCCGCAACCAGGTGCGGGAGATAGACGGACAACCCGCACGGTTACAGAGAAACCACCAGCGGCGAAGCAAAGGAGGGAGAAAAGACAGCCTGAAAGAAAGAAGGAGAAGTCACAGCGGTTAGAAGGAAAACAGACCGCGCGACCAGCAGAAGCAGAGACCGCAAGAGGAAACCGAGCGGCTAGAGAGAGCCCGCGAGGATGAACTCGAGCGGTTAAAAAAAGGAAGCCGCGAGTAGGAACTCGAGCGGCTAGAAGAAAGAGACCGCGGGGAAGAACTCGAGCGGCTAGAGGAGAGAGACCGCGAGTAGGAACTCGAGCGGCTAGAGAGGAGACCGCGAGAAGGAATTTGAGCGGCTAGAGGAGAGAGACCGCGAGTAAAAACTCGAGCGGCTAGAGAGGAGACCGCGAGAAGGAACTAGAGCGGCTTGAAGCAGGCAAACCGCAAGCGGCAAGAGAAGCCATAGGAGGAGAAGTAGGGCCCACGGGGTGAGAAGAGAGGTTATAAAAGAGACAGAGGGTGGATCCGCGGGAGGGAGAGAAGAAGAGGAGAGGGCGACGACTTATCAAGGGAGAAGCCGCAGAAAGAAGAGACGGGTAGAAAGAGGCCGCTACCCGGTGCGAGTTAGAGGATTAGGTCGCAGAGGAAGAACGGACAGGCGAAAAACACAAGTCGTGCAGTTAGAGAAAGTGAAACTGTGAGGTCGGATAACCTGGCTCTGATACCATATTGAAAGAGCTCAAAAGCTTGTATGTATTACTTCAGTATTCAAATACAAGGAGAGAATACAAATATATAGGAGAGAGAAGAGGAGAAGAAATCCTATACAATGATGTAAGACTAATAGGAGGAGAAGAAAGAAGAAAATAAATGGGCCCAATACTGGGCTATTTACATGGGCTTTTCTAACACTATTGAATAATTTGCTTTTGAGTTCAATACCCCCCCTGAAATTACTTTGCTCCCTTTTGAGTTGAGGAGGGCGTCTCTACTGTCAAATTCTCTATCCACAAGGTAAAATTTTCTACTCATCTTTGATGAAATTTGAGATTCTTGGAGATGGGTTCGATTTGATCTTGGTTTACCCTTTCCGAATTTATGTATCCGTTTAGTTGAGTTTTGAAATTGGAGACTGAATGCAGGAGGGAGTATAACATTGATAGGGCATTCAACTGGGGGATGATGGCTTGTGCAGGTCTAGATAGAATATTTTGGATGGTCGGATATCTCTTTGTTGTAGAGTAGAAAAAAAGGATTGCATCACTGTAGGACAGATTACATCAACTCACACATGCTAGAGATAGTAGTCTAGGATGGTTGTAGACACGGATGCATTCACAAATAATGTATAAAATATTGAGAGATTACTTAGGTTGAGCTCTTAATATGTGAATGCATCAATTTCTTCATGGCCCTCAGAACCCCTTTGCCTCCGTGGTTGACGCGCTCTTTGAAGGTATTTGGGCTTCTCTACAAGGACAAATTCCATTATCAGGCACAACAATGTAATGCACCAATGCAAAATGCCTCCTACCAGCACCTGCACATTTTTTTGATCTCGCACAGAGATTCTTTATATCAGACTGCTCTATTTTGTTAGGTTTCTGTGAAATTCCTTATTGCTTCAAGTCATCCATTCCTTCTTTGGATTTCAAAAATTTTATCCAAATTTTATCCCAGTATGAGGTTCTTATTTGGAGTTTTTTCTGTTTTCTTAATGACTTTCATTATATGATTTATTTCAATTTAGATTTCCTCTTTCATGAATTACTCTTTTATATGGACTTACTTTTTACCATTCTTAGAAAAGCAATTTGAAGTTGTAAAAAAATACATAGTAGAGCAGTATGAGACCACAAACCTTGTATATATTTCTTGTGTGTTAAAAATACAGGTATGAGTACATATATATATAGGGAGAGAAGAGTGAGAAGTATTCCCTTTTTCAAGATGTGAGACTAATACATAAGGAGGAAGAAGGCCTATGATGGGCCATTATATGGGCCTTTACATTTCTTTTTCTAACACTCTCCCGCAAGCTGGAGCGTACAAGTCGTAGGTACCCAGCTTGGATAAGAACTGATAAAATAGAGCACTCGATGGAGCCTTAGTGAGAAGATCAACAACTTGGTCAGTAGCCGGAACATGTTTCAATTCCAGCTTCTTCATTTGAACTTTTTCCCGAATGAAGTGACAGTCAATTTCAATGTGTTTCTCACTTTCATGAAAGATAGGATTCTTAGCTATGTGTATAGCAGCTTGACTGGCACAGAGTAAGGTAGTTGGTGAGGAAAATTTTACTCCCATATCACATAGGAGACTTTCAAGTCATGTGAGTTCAGATACAACAGACGTCATCGAATGATACTCAGGTTCGACCGAAGATCGAGCAACCACAGATTTTTTCTTACCGTGCCATGTGTACAACCCCGTATTCGCCCCTGTATAGTTTTAAGCTTTTGAGAGATTTTGCACTCTCGGTGGCCAATTTTGGCTCTAGTTTGGAAACATACTAGTAGGAGGAGGAAAAATCTACCTCCCCCCAGTGGCCCTCTTTTGGGGGGCGGGTGCGACAAGTTGGCTAACACCAGCCCCCGTCCCTATAGGTGCTTGGCGGTCTGGTGGGGCGAGACCGGCCGGGGGCCAGGGTCTCGCTCCCTGCTCCTTCTAGTCTGGCGGCCTGGTGGGGCGAGACCGGCCGGGGGCCGGGGTCTCTCCCCTGCCCCTTCTAGCCTGGCGGCCTGGTGGGGCGAGACCGGCCGGGGGCCGGGGTCTCGCCCCTGCTCCTTCTAGCCCGCCGGCCTGGTGGGGCGAGACCGGCCGGGGGCCGGGGTCTCGCCCCTGCTCCTTCTAGCCTGGCGGCCTGGTGGGGCGAGACCGGCCGGGGGCCGGGGTCTCGCCCCTGCTCCTTCTAGCCTGGCGGCCTGGTGGGGCGAGACCGGCCGGGTGCCGGGGTCTCGCCCCTGCTCCTTCTAGCCTGGCGGCCTGGTGGGGCGAGACCGGCCGGGGGCCGGGGTCTCGCCCCTGCCCCTTCTAGCCTGGCGGCCTGGTGGGGCGAGACCGGCCGGGGGCCGGGGTCTCGCCCCTGCTCCTTCTAGCCTGGCGGCCTGGTGGGGCGAGACCGGCCGGGGGCCGGGGTCTCGCCCCTGCCCCTTCTTGCTTGGCGGCCTGGCGGGGCGAGACCGGTCAGAGGCCGCGGTCTCGCCCTTGCTCCCCCTGCAGTTTTACCTTCTTGCCCTCGGGGGGAATTCCCTCTTTACCCCCCGGCGTGGTTGTTTTCTATTGGCCCGAGGTTTTTTGGGTGTAAGGGTATTTCGGTCTTTTTACCCCCAGGACTTGGAAAAACTATAAATAGACCACCTTGGGTGCCTTGGAGAGGATCCTTTTTTCTTAGCTTCCTCCTCCCTT
Source organism: Platanthera guangdongensis (assembly GCA_039583875.1). Classification (NCBI taxonomy): domain Eukaryota; kingdom Viridiplantae; phylum Streptophyta; class Magnoliopsida; order Asparagales; family Orchidaceae; genus Platanthera; species Platanthera guangdongensis. The sequence continues at coordinate 16,703,933 of CM077158.1, read as the reverse complement.
AGCTTCTTCTTGGTAGAGTAGAGAGAGCTCTACAAGGCGCCCAGCCTAGCCCTTTGGTAAGGGAGGGGAAGAGCTCAGGTAGCCTTCCGGGTGTGAGGTGGGACCTCCGTGCTAGAGCCGAGGGTCTGTTCATAGTCTCCTAAGTCTCCGGTCCGTGACGTTCTCTCGAGTGTAGTAGGTGTGAGGTCACCCCTTTCAGGGACCCCGAACTCCACAGAGGCCAATTTTGGCTTCAACACTTTTGGTGCGGTGAGCGTGGAGAGTGACCAGCACAGAAGATCTCAAAAGGGTGTCATGACGGGAGGTCAAGGAGGTAGTGATGATCTCGGCGAGCTCCCCACCCCAGGACCCTTTGTGGGGAGGCAAGAGTTCATGGCCTCCATCCAGGGTATCATGGAGATGCTGCGAAGCATTGCTCCTCAGGGTGGCAGCTCCACCCCGACCCCCCAGGAGTTAGCTCCCCCTCTCGACGAGCCGACTCCCAGGGGTCTAGGCGAGATGACCCCAGCAGGGGGAGAAGGAAGTGCACCAGGAAGAAGGCCCGGGAAGGAGAGAATGGGCGATGGGGTCGAGCGAGACCTCACCGGCCGGGAGCTGTTCTCCACCCCGGCGAGTGCCAACCTCTCAGGCGAGCAGGTCGCGCGAGTGGAGATGGCGAGACCACCCCTTAGGGGGTCACCCTTCAGCGAGCTGATCATCTCAGCTCCCGTTCCCGAGGGGTTCAGAGAGCCAGACATGGCTTACTATACAGGGAAGGATGACCCCGTCCAGCATCTGCAGTGGTTCGAGGATGTCGTCTCCATCAGGCCGATGACGGATGCCTTCAAGTGTCGCCTCTTTGCGATCACGCTGAAGGAGAAGGCAAGGGACTGGTTCCATCAACTCCCTGCGAGGTCGATCTATGGGTTCGAGGACTTGAGCCGAAGCTTCCAGCTCCGCTTCTCCACCTCCAAGAAGCGTAAGAGGAGTCCTGAGTCCATCTTCTTGGTAAGGCAGGGGGCCGAGGAGTCGCTGGCCCGCTATGTAGACAGGTTCCAAGAGGAGATCTTGGAGGTCCAGGAGATGCCAGGGTATGCTCTCCAGATGGCCTTCACCGTTGGGCTGAAGGAGGGCTTCTTCAAGATGAGCTTGACCCGGAAGGCCCCCCTTTCCTTCGAGGAGCTGATGGAAAGGGCGGCGGAGGAGATTGCCATGGAGGCGGCCAACCCGGCTTTCGTCAAGAAGTTGGCAAAGCTAGCAGAGACGGAGTCAAAGGAGCAAGGTGGCTCAAGGCATCAGGAAGGAAGAAGGAGAGAGGAGCGGAGAGCTCAGGAGGGTCCGGAACCAGGTTGGAGGCAGCAGGGAGGACCCGTTCAGGGCCCGGGAAGAGGTTACGCCCAAGATGGGGGAAACTTCCATGGGGGCCAAGGGAGGTTCAACTTTCATAGGCAAGCCCCAAGACAGCTCCTCCCCCCGCCGCAGCAAGCCTTGGCGATAGGTGGAGGAGGAAGAGGTAACAGGAGAGAGCACCCAGCCCGCCGAAGGAGGGGAGGAGCGCTACCGTACTGTGACTTCCACCAGGTGGAGGGGCACGCCACGGCTACCTGCCCCGAGTTTCTAGAAGTGAGGGGGGCGAGAGGCCCTGCCCAGCCGCAGCCGCCAGTGCGGGTTGAAGAGGTTCTGCCCCAAGGAGGGGGTGATGATGTGTGTGAGGACCGGGTCGATGTCGGACCCCGAGGCGGTATAGCAGTGATCCATGGTGGAGTGGGGGTTGAGGCCACTCGGAAGGCAAGCCTCCACGTCATGTATCGAAGGAGCGTCGCCTCAACCTCCCAGACACCGCCCCAGGAGGAGAAGATCACCTTCTCGGTGAAGGACCTGCCGGATCATGAGGATCCGTTCTGCGATGCGCTGGTCATACAGACGGCCATCGAGGGCTACACCGTCTCCCGGATCCTGGTTGACAACGGGAGCTCCGTCAACGTCATTTTCAGGAAGGCGTTTGACGAGATGAAGGTAGAATCACGGAGGGTGTTGGCCTCGGACGGACCCCTGTTCGGATTTTCCGGGGAAAGGAAGGAGGTGGAAGGTGGAGTGGGACTCCAAGTTAAATTGGGGGGAGTCTCAATGAACTGCCGGTTCGTCATTGTTGACGCTCCAAGCAGCTACAATGCCATCTTCGGAAGGCCCCTCATCAACGCCTTCCGTTGTGTGCCGTCTTCCTTCCACCAATGCCTCAAGTTCAACTCAGGAGGGATCCAGGTCAGAGTCAAGGGAGACTCCAGGATGACAAGACAGTGTTATGTCACGGCCGTCAACACCATCTCTTGGTTGGCCAAGGCAGAGGAGATGGAGAAGGTCATGGAGAGCCTAAGCAGGATGGAAGTGTACGGCGAGCAGGAAGCGGATGACGACCATCAGGCCCAGACCCCCTGAGGAAGCCTCGACCCGGCTGAGTCATGTATGTTTTTTATGTTGTTTTGAGTCCAGCCCCCGACCGGCTGAGTCGGGGGGGTCATGTAACTCATCATATTCCCCGTTTGAGGATGTTGGATTTGGTAAAGTTCAAGTGACAAGCCTGGTTCCCCACCCCCGAGAGGATCTCCTCAGCCAGGCTCCCACTAGCTGGTTGGGTCGAATGTGCCTCGGGGAGATCGAGTTCCAACCCCGAGAGGATCTCCTCAGCCAGACTCCCACTAGCTGGTTGGGTCGAATGTGCCTCGGGGAGATCAAGCCCCACCCCCGAGAGGATCTCCTCAGCCAGGCTCCCACTAGCTGGTTGGGTCGAATGTGCCTCGGGGAGATCAAGTCCCACCCCCGAGAGGATCTCCTCAGCTAGGCTCCCACTAGCTGGTTGGGTCGAATGTGCCTCGGGAAGAGTAAGTCCCACCCCCGAGAGGATCTCCTCAGCCAGACTCCCACTAGCTGGTTGGGTCGAATGTGCCTCGGGGAGATCAAGCCTCACCCCCGAGAGGATCTCCTCAGCCAGGCTCCCACTAGCTGGTTGGGTCGAATGTGCCTCAGGGAGATCGAGTTCCAACCTCGAGAGGATCTCCTCAGCCAGGCTCCCATTAGCTGGTTGGGTCGAATGTGCCTCGGGGGGAGTAAAAGCCCCTTTGCTCCGATGAGAATCCCGCTGTCAGGCTCTCACTAGCTGGCAGGGCTGGTGGTACCTCTCGTGGAGGCTAAGTATTTTTTACCTGGAGGGGGTCTCGCCACCCAGGCTCCCATAGCTGGCGTGGCAGGTTGACTCCCTGGAGAGGCGCGCAAGGAAATTGCACTCAGCGAATACGTTGGGTTGGACATTTCTTTCCGAGTTTGTGTCAACCTCGAAAAGAGCGGGGATTGTGTACAACCCCGTATTCGCCCCTGTATAGTTTTAAGCTTTTGAGAGATTTTGCACTCTCGGTGGCCAATTTTGGCTCTAGCTTGGAAACATACTAGTAGGAGGAGGAAAAATCTACCTCCCCCCAGTGGCCCTCTTTTGGGGGGCGGGTGCGACAAGTTGGCTAACACCAGCCCTCGTCCCTATAGGTGCTTGGCGGTCTGGTGGGGCGAGACCGGCCGGGGGGCCAGGGTCTCGCTCCCTGCTCCTTCTAGTCTGGCGGCCTGGTGGGGCGAGACCGGCCGGGGGCCGGGGTCTCTCCCCTGCCCCTTCTAGCCTGGCGGCCTGGTGGGGCGAGACCGGCCGGGGGCCGGGGTCTCGCCCCTGCTCCTTCTAGCCCGCCGGCCTGGTGGGGCGAGACCGGCCGGGGGCCGGGGTCTCGCCCCTGCTCCTTCTAGCCTGGCGGCCTGGTGGGGCGAGACCGGCCGGGGGCCGGGGTCTCGCCCCTGCTCCTTCTAGCGTGGCGGCCTGGTGGGGCGAGACCGGCCGGGTGCCGGGGTCTCGCCCCTGCTCCTTCTAGCCTGGCGGCCTGGTGGGGCGAGACCGGCCGGGGGCCGGGGTCTCGCCCCTGCCCCTTCTAGCCTGGCGGCCTGGTGGGGCGAGACCGGCCGGGGGCCGGGGTCTCGCCCTGCTCCTTCTAGCCTGGCGGCCTGGTGGGGCGAGACCGGCCGGGGGCCGGGGTCTCGCCCCTGCCCCTTCTTGCTTGGCGGCCTGGCGGGGCGAGACCGGTCAGAGGCCGCGGTCTCGCCCTTGCTCCCCTGCAGTTTTACCTTCTTGCCCTCGGGGGGAATTCCCTCTTTACCCCCCGGCGTGGTTGTTTTCTATTGGCCCGAGGTTTTTTGGGTGTAAGGGTATTTCGGTCTTTTTACCCCCAGGACTTGGAAAAACTATAAATAGACCCCCTTGGGTGCCTTGGAGAGGATCCTTTTTTCTTAGCTTCCTCCTCCCTTAGCTTCTTCTTGGTAGAGTAGAGAGAGCTCTACAAGGCGCCCAGCCTAGCCCTTTGGTAAGGGAGGGGAAGAGCTCAGGTAGCCTTCCGGGTGTGAGGTGGGACCTCCGTGCTAGAGCCGAGGGTCTGTTCATAGTCTCCTAAGTCTCCGGTCCGTGACGTTCTCTCGAGTGTAGTAGGTGTGAGGTCACCCCTTTCAGGGACCCCGAACTCCACAGAGGCCAATTTTGGCTTCAACACCATGTAACCAGGTGACCTCTGAAGTAAGTACAAAATCCGCTGGTGGAACACGATCATCCAGGGAACCAGCATAATCAACATCTGAATACGCAGCCAATATTGAAGTAGAAGAGGAAGAAGTTTTGTATACCAGCCCTTAACCAGGGGCTGTTTTCAGGTATCTCAGGATACGTTCGACAACTTATAGATGAGACATCCGAAGAGAATGCATAAACCGGCTGACAACCCCAAAAACAAATGATATGTCTGGTCTCGTGACTGTTAGATAAATCAGTTTTCCAACGATACGTCGATAGTATTCTGGATTTGGAAGAAGCAGGTCTGTGTCGAAGGCATGTGCACAAAGCTTGTGATTGACATCCATAGGAGTATGTTATGGAGCTCACGTCATTCGCTATCTAGTATTAGAAGTTTTATTTTACTAAATGTATTAGGTGTTTTAATATCGTATGAGTCAAGTCAAGTCATGCAGTCTTTACATGTGCCATCTAGATTCTATATAATAAACCCTTGGTGTCATGTAATGGATATGAAAAAATATTAAACAAGCTTCTCTCTTTCTCTCTCTGGTTCTTCTCATCTCCTCTCTCATTCTAGGGTTTACCCCCTTGTATCTCAGTCTCCTTCCCCCACAATCCCCGGCTGGTAACAACTTGGTATCAGAGCCCCTTCCTCCCCTCCGGTCGCAGTTCCCGCTGCTTCTTCACCGCACCCAACCATCGCTGTCCCCCCTCCGACTGTCGCACTTTCGAAATATCCCTCCGTTACACAATCTCCTTCCGCTGCCCTCGTCCAAAGCCCCAACTCCACACCGTGCTTCCGCTAGAACATACAACTGGATCGACTCCTCCCACAGGTGTCCGACACGGTCTTCTTTGATCCCCAGCGGCAGTTTGCCAACTGCATCAGTCCTACGCAGGTCGTCATCTCCGCTCTGTCATCCGCATGAGCTTCCTTGTGCATGCCCTGACTGTTCTCCGCCTCATCGCCGTCAACGTCAACCCTACCGAATCTCGAGCCCCGTCATCTGCCAAGCCCGCATTACCTTGGCCTGTTCTGCCGCCTGTATTCTTTCTTTATTAGATTAGCCGACTGTCATTTCCCTGCCTCTTTTCCTTCTTTACTATATCAGCCATCTGTCTTTTATTATTATTATAATATTTTTTCTACCAATCCAATCCGGTCTACCCTCATCCTATCCTTTTTTTTCATATCTTATTATTTTCTTCTGCAAACCCATCTTACTACCTCTCCTACACGCTACCTATCCTATCACTTGCTTTCCTATTTTTTTTTTGGGGACCACCACAGATCTTTCCCCTCTTTCGCATGCTTTTCTTTTATCTCTCAATCATATCTCATTTTTCCTCCTTAATTAATCAATCCTGATTAATTCCCCGTCACATTTCTTCTCCTAATTACTACACATTTCTGTCATGTTGCTTAGCGCTGCCGATCGCATTGAGCTCCTTGCCACCCTCGCCAAGCTGAACCGTCGTATTGCTCATCGAAAGGCTCAACTCGGCCACGTCGATGCTCAGCTCGACCTCAAGCTCGACGCCCTCCGCATGTCTCGCGACTCGTTGGTGGTTTTTCTGTCACTACCACCACCGGAGCTGGACTCGCCGCCTTCCCCTCCAATGATGGTGCCACCACCGTCCTTCGTCGTTCATGTCGCACTGCAGCCACTGCCGTCGTCGCCGCCGCCTTCGCCGCCGCCGCCGCCGTCGTCACCACCATCGCCGTCAAATCGACTCATGCAGTCGTCGCCACTGCCGTCATCGTCACCATTGTCGTCTCCGCCGCCACCGCCGCCACCACTCGGCGGCTATATATAATTTTTTCTTCTTCTTCTTCATCAACATATGACTGTCTATCTTGTAGTTTGATGCATTATCAGTTATCACTTGCACAACATTTTCCTCCCCAACCTTCTCCACAACCTCATCTAACATTTGAAAAAAATTTCGGATGTTTTAGCAATATCAGAAGTATCTATAGACGACAAGAACACAGTACCTTTTGGGCTATTCGCCAAAAAGTTGTATATAGATCTTCTTTTTCTATCTGACCATCCATCAGACATAATGGTGCAACCAACTTTTCTCCATTCCGCCCTGTACTCCTCTAGTAAATGTAGAATTTTGTCCACCTCTTGTTTCAGGTATTTAACTCTGATATCGTTATAAGAAGGAGGTTTCATTCTGGGGCCATGTTGGCTGATTGCTTCGACCATGCTTATGAATTTCGGGTTCTTCACACAATTGAAGGGAATTTCACTTGTATAGAAGAAACACGCAATTTGTTGACATGCTCTTTCACGCGCATCTTTTTTGAATATATGAATGATTGTTGATTGACTTGTCTTTCTCACAAAAGCATCCATTGACTCTTTTCCTTTTGATTTTTTACTAGACCCAACTCACCCAAGCCATCATCAGAGGCAACTGTGGATTGCTCAATATCTCTTTTCTTCTTCATAGCCTCCTCTCCATGAGCTTGAAGAATTCTCAAAAATGGATTTCTCACATTTTCGAGTACTTTTGTGCAAGCTTCCACGTTAAACTGTCTCTGCTAAATGATGTTTTAATCTGTATATTCCACCAGATTTAATGACTAGACAATATTTGCATTATACTTTTTTGGTTGTACTGTCAATTTCGATCTCATGCTCCCAACCTGGACCACTTCTAGAACCGATTGTATTTTTTCGGCACTTTTTACTCATGAGATTTGAACCAGAAGGTGCAGAACCCGAAGCGGACATATAGATAATAAAACAATTTAACCAAAATGGAAATAAAACAAATACACTTTTCAATTTGTTAATGCACTGATAAACCTAATAAAATTATGAAGTAGTAAACAAATACAATCTTCAATTAGGAATATTGTGCATTAGCTACCAGAAAGAGAACTAATGAATATCAAAATTCCGAAAGCTAAAACACTGAATTTCATGCAATAAAAAATGGTGGTTGTCGGAGTACATACTGGAGGTCCTGGATAGGGCTTTGGAGTTCAGATTCCGGACGAAGGTGGCTGCTACTGACGTAGATCTGGAGCAGGACTGCGAGAAATCAACAATCAACAATAAGAAGAAGAAGAAGAAAGAAGAAGAAGAAATGAGAGCCGAATAGGGTTTCCGAGAAGAAGGGAAAGAAGAAGAAATGGGAGCGGCGGAATAGGGTTTCCGAGAAGAAGAGGTTTAGGGTTTCCGAGAAGAAGAAGAAGAAATGGGAGCGGAATAGTGTTTCCGAGAAGAAGAGGAAGAAGAAGAAATGAGAGCGGAATAGGGTTTCCGAGAAAAAGAGTTTTAGGGTTTTCGAGAAGAAGAAGAAGAAGACCTGGGAACGGAATCCGTCGGGAGAGGAATTGCGGTCGGGACTCGGGAGCGGAATTCTTTTGGGAGAGGAATTGTTGTCGGGACTTGGAGCGGTATAGGCCTTCCGCGTCTCTTTAATACGGCAGACAAGATCGTGGAATCGTGTAGGGATCGCGATCCTAACTATTCCACGATTCGGATCGTGATCCTAACGATTCCACGATTCGGATCGTGATCCCGCATGGACGCGCCTTAATTCCGATCCAGATTAAGATTCAGATCAAAAAGTGTAACCCGGATCGTAGTATCGTGTGATCATATGATTCGGATCGCGATCATGCCAACACTGGGCGCAATTAAGTTTAAGCACGCGCTGAATAAGTGTTGCAAATCATACAACGTATAATACTAATAACAGCAAAAATAAACATCCACTGCAGGTATCGTGCCGTCATAAACAACGGTAGAAAATACAAACTTCATACCACAAATCGCACACGCAGGTGGCGGCAGGGCGGTTGTTGGAGACCTTCCATGGCTGGTGCTGGAATAGATGAAGCCGGCTAAGAATCTGGAGTGGAAGAGGGTCGGGTTTTGTATGGAAGGAATGAGAGACGGGGATGGTCTGAATCTATTGAGGAAGTGGGGTGGGCCGAAGGGGGAGGTGTGCGGCCAGGCCGGAATACGGAGGGATGGAGGGAGATCCGACTGATCTAGGTGATAGAGGGGTTGCGACCTGAATGGAGTGCGGTTGAGGAGTAGGAGGCCGGTGGTTTGAAGTGATGGGATTCCTGCAGGGAGCGGCGTGAGATGCGGGTGGACTGGGAGTAATCTGTTGGCAGCCGTTGATGAGGGAGGAAGCCTCTGGAGATGGTCGCGGGCTGGGTGGAGGCGGACTGGAGAGTGGGAATGCGACAACGTCGAATCTGATGCGGGGAAGGTTGGTGGATGGCTTGGACGGGAGTAGCAGGGGCGGAAGAAACAGGCTGCGGCTTTGTGACTGTTGCGGGCTGAACGAGGGTGGAGGAAGAGGCGGCGGGAGGCTCCGGTGGCTGACTGACAATGGGGAAGGAGAGAAGGATGGTTAGGCATCACACGAAGCACAGGACTCCCGGAATTGCTCCATGAGAGGGACCGACGGTTCCTGCATAAAAGTAAAACCCACGATGCCTGTACTGCTGCTGTCACCTATATTTCTAACCCTAAAGTAAAATTGCAGTATAAAAACTGAAAATAAAATAAAACCACCCGAATCGGATGGCTCAAATTATCTGGACTGATCGGGGGCTAATTACAACTCAAAACGTAAAAAGTAAAATATGAAATCGACTCGGATCGACAATCCGGACGCAACCACGGACTCGGATCGTCCGAATGGGCAACGGATCACCGCCTCGTGCGAGAATGCGCATGTGTCGGTCACGACGCGCCATCACTTCTAGGTTGAGGATACAGTTAGCAGTGGAGTGTTGGATCAAGTATAATCATCGCTAGCAGCGAATATCGAACTACTCTGATACCGTGCTAATGTAGGAGGAAAAATAATTGAATGATGTGCGTCTATTCTTCCCAAAAAAAGGCCATATATAATACAAAATAAATAGATATATCAATATACAATGTGGGACTAACGTGATGTTATGATGCTAAATACATATTTTAACAAGGCTAACTTATCTAAGAGATATAGAAGCATGACACGGTTGCCATTTAACTTCAATGGACATAACAAACTACATTAGCATCTTAGGTTAATATTATGGTAGTTGCTGCAGTTTTTGGAATTCTAATATTCTTCTTGTGCCAGGCTCTATTTTTCACATATTTCAAATTGCCGAAGACATGAATTGCAGATTTTACCAAGGAAAAAATAAGAAAACAAAACAATCTTTTTTGATATAAATCTACTGGTGCTGACTGGATTACTGATAGATGTTAAAAAAAATACTTATTTTCCATGTTATTTGATTTTGGGAGCTTATGTATATCTTGTAAAGAGTTACCTAATATGAATGTCTCAGTTTACAATTTAAAACTTCAAGTGCATCCCACCAACCTTCAACTGGTGCAAAAAGCACAGTAGGGTCTACCCTTCAGAAACTCAGTACTGATGCTACTGTTGACACCAAAGTCTCACCTGCTGGTTATAACATGACTTCTATTAAAGGTAGCGAAGTTGTAGTTTCTGTTTGTAAGATTTTAGTATTCTATGTTCACTGTATTATTGAATTATTTTCCTAAGCAGAAAATTCCAAGCCAAAACTTGTTTCCAGCACAAGGCTTGGTTCCCAGAACATAAGCACTGATAAGGATACCTCTTTGGATGATAACAGTCATCGTGGTATTCTTAACTCAACGATTGCAAAGTATGAATGATTATCTTATTGTTGCAATCATTTTTGTCATTTTCACTTTGTTTGACAATTAGACTTCTCTTTTGACTCCAGAACAATAGAAGCGAACAATAACAAAATGAATTCTTCAAAACCAAGAGAAACAAAATCAGTGCATTTTCTGGAGAAAAAGATGGAATGCCCTTTAAATGCAGTCAATTCAGCCAACATTGAGAAGCATGTATCTTTACATGCACCTTTGAAGCGGAAGATAGATGAGGTTTTTAATATTTGTTTTATTTATTTAACGATTAGCACACCACTTTTATAAGTGGATATTTAGCATAGACTTTGCACAACAACTTCTATCGTTTTTTGATTATCAGATATTTCCATGTAACTAAATTGAGCAAAATATTAAAAATGAAAAAGGGCAAGTCTGAAACATGTTACCTTTGAATAAACTTGCAATTCCCTTTAATTTTCTTTACTTTCCTTCAGGGGATCCTTTAAGTTCAGTGAAATTGTATGCCACCCTTCCATCGAAACAGTACCTACCATAGATCTTTTCAAAAGCAAATGTTCATATAGGTCTTCATACCTAAACCTCTCTTTTTGGGAGCGATAGAAATGCAGAGTAAAGAAGGGAGTAATTAATTTATTTTATTTTATTAGAGATGAGAAAGAGATGGCAGGATGAGATTAGAGGAGGAACCTTGCAACCATATTTGTACAACCCCTATTCGTCAAGGGTCAACGATCAATGATCGGCAGTCAACAAGTCAACAAGTAGCATCAGTATATGAAGACCCGATCAGCAGTCAATGGCCAGCAGGGGGCGCAAGGGGACTCTTAAACGCAAGCGAGAATCATACTCGCCAGGCCACGCGTCAACCCAGCAACGCGAGCGAGCTTTAAAGACCTTTTCATGCAGGCGAGTTCCGAGCAATAACAGTGGCGAGCAGCAATAATACTCGTCTAGCAGACAACCTCCGACCAATCACTATGTCAGGCATGCCGAGTATCATAGATAGTCGTCTGCCGATACTCGCAAACAACCAAGTCAGGTTGCCATAAGGATGTAGCCGGTGATCGCAGGGCTGGGTCTACTCGCCTAGAGAGCCCTCCCCCCAGGATTTGTCTATAAATAGGACCCCAGGGGTACAAGCATATGAACTTCGAAATCTTGAAAAAGATCTTGACCACCTCTTTCCTTGGAATTTTAGTTGAGCCTTTGGATCCTTTCCTCAAAGAGACAAGTCGCCAGCTATTGTCCCCCTTGTACCCTGCTTGACCATCTTTGGTTGTGGAGGTCAACCTTTTTCTAAGCATCCGGGTACATGGTGGAACCTCCCTACCACAGCGCCTGTGGTCCTCTTAGTGTTGCCCAAAACTCCTTAGTCTTTGCCCGTCAGACCGTCAACCATGAGCATAGGATCAATAACCTTAGGCTGCATTGATCCAATTTTTGGAGTCGAGATTTTCTTGGCTTCAACACTTTGGTGCGGTGAGCGTGGATCGTAGTCAAGAAGGAAAGTCTCGCGAGTAGGCGAGATGGTGGATGGAGGATAAAATGGGGAGATAGTCGGCAACTCGGTTGAAGGAGGCGGCTTTGTGATAGTGGCAGTATTCGAGGAGTTCGCGAGGAGGATTGAGAGGAGCATCCTGGCAGGGTTCCTCTCTCGCCCCGATGTCACGGAGACCTCGCCTCGTCGCGTGACACCGTCGGAGGAAGAGGATCCGCCTAGGCGACCAGGGAAAGAGCGAGTGGAGGAGCCAGAGTGACTAGTGCAGTCGAGATACTGCTTGACGAGCTATCAGGGCATCAGATTCCGAGATGCGGAGAACCCGAAGAGGTTCCAGGATACTCGGCAATGTGGGAGTATGGGAGAATACTCGCCAGTATGAAGTCCGTCATCATCCAGGAGGGAGGAGCCCCTCTGCGATATGGTGTTAGCAGCCCCAGTTCCCGAAGGCTTTAGAGAGCCCGCCCTGAGCTATTACTCTGTCAGAGATGACTCGGTCAGGCATCTCCAATGGTTCGAGGACATGATGTTTATCCGTAATATGACAGACGCCTTCAAGTGCAGGTTCTTCTTCATCACCTTCAAGGGGAAGGATAGAGATTGGTTCCACCAGCTGCCAGGATATTCCATTTACTGCTTCGAGTACCTGCAACGAGTTTTGATGAGAGGCTGGGCCACTACATCGACCGCTTTCAGGAGGAGGTGCTCGAAGTTGAGAAGGTGGATGGCTTTACCTTGCAGCTAGCCCTGACGTTTGGCCTGAAGCAAGGTCTCTTCAGCATGAAGATCGGCTCAAAACCCCCTAGATCCTATGAAGATTTGATCGAGAAGGCGAATAGATTCGTGCAGGGGGAAGAGAAGAACGTTGACTTCTTAGCCAGGCTGGATGGAGAGAGCCCGGGATGCAAGGAGAAAGGAGGAATTTCGAAGGTGAGAGTCAGAGTAGTGTCGAAAAGGCGGGAAGAGAGAAGGAGAGAGGAGACGAGAAGAAGGGAAGAGCCCAGGAGGACGAAAGAGCCGAGGATTCCGGAGAGGACTCGCAGACAGGAGGAGAGGAGACCCGTGACGACTCCGGAGAGAAGGGAAAAAGCATGATGGTTTCAGTATCCCGTGAACCGGCCTTAGTGGAGGCCAGTAGGGAGACCCCAAAACCAGGAGAGGAGGAACGACAACCAGTCGGAGAGGAGGCGAGGAGTAGCCCAAGAGCAGGCGATGGGCATTGCCCGACAAGAGAATATGCATCGCAGGAGGAACCAACCAATGAGGGACCAAGCAGAGGAGATTCCGCTGTACTGCGATCTGCATCAAGTAGAGGGACATAGGATCATGGCTTGCCCGGATTTTTGGGAAGCAAGGAGGAGACTGGAAGCAGGAGCCACGGAGAGGGAGCAACAAGAGAGGCAAGGGATCCCCGCAGGACCTTGTATATATGTTCACTTGTGTCAAATACAAAGAATGAGTACATATTTATAGGATGGAGAAAGAGAGAAGGTCCTATACATGATGTGGGACTAAAGAGAAGAGAGAAATAACAATAAAAAAATACATAATGGGCCTTTGTCAAATGAGCTTCTCTAACAGTAGCAATTCAATATACAAGAGTGGTATCAGGAGAAAACATAAACAAGATATAATATGTAATGTACATCATGTCTATCCAAAGTAACGACTACTACAACAAACTAGAACATATATATAATGTACAGACTATAACAAGCTTGATGTACAGTAAATTAGGTTTTTGAGATTAGGTTGATTTTTTTAATTTTAAAAAAGGGTCGAGCGGCCAAATCGAAGCTTTTTCACGCGTAAAATTTCTTTTACCGTTAAACTTAAGCAAGATCGATAATCGTTATTTGAAAAAAAAATTGTGGCGTCTAACGAATTGAGCCCTAGCGAGATTCGTACATCCACAAGCACAAGCTGCAAGTAATAATTTATGGAATAAACGACAATTAGGGCAGCAAGAACGTTCGAGGCAAGCTTTAATTAATTAATTAGGGCGCATAAAATATAGCCAAGAAAAGTAGCACTGAGGTGGTGAGATTACCTAGGGGGCATGAACCCGGTTCAAGCTCAGTCGACGCTAGGGAGAGCCAATCAATTGGTGTTTGACGGAATGATTCCCAGTTGATGTCGCTCAGAAAAATAGAACAGGATCTCACAATTATAGTGATGTTGAAGAGGTTTAAACTTGTGAAGATGGGCTTGCTTAATATGGTTGGATGTCCCGAATGGATTATGTATAAAGCAGATGATGTTAAGAAAGCTCTAGAGGTTAAAAACATCATCTATAGTGACAAATGGTGGGATGATGTGCACAAGATCCTTGATATAACAAGACTCATATATGATATGCTTAGGGTTTGTGAAACAGACAAACTTAATCTTCATCTGGTATATGACATGTGGGATTCAGTGATAGAAAATGTGCAGCTTGAAATATATAAACACGAGAAGTTGACGGACTTGAAAGCTCATTGCTCTCTTTATGAGCCAATCTATGATGTCCTCGTTGATCGATGGACCAAGAGTTGCGCACCACTACATTGCATGGCTCATTCACTTAATTCAAGGTAATTTTTTTTATTTGATATTAAACATTTACTATGATTTATTTATGTATTATATATTTTTATTTGTATGTATTATAGTCGAGAATGACTTGAAGGAGGTCCAAATAGAGTTGCTCCAAATACGAATGAGGAGATTTCTTTGGAGAGGAATAAATGCTTGAGAAGATATTTTCCTGATATGGTGGAGAGGAATATAGTAATCAATGAGTTCTCTAGGTTCACAGGATTTGGTCAAGCTTTTAGTGAGCTAGATAGTTTGGAGAGTAGAGTTTCATTATTGCCCAAAGATTGGTGGAGTTACTATAGAACTTTGACACAAATTACAAAAAATTGCTTTGAAGTTGTTAGGTCAACCTTCTTCATCGTCCTGCTGCGAGAGAAATTGGAGCACATACGCATTCATTCACTCATTGAGAAGAAACAAAATTCTACCACAACGAGCTGATGATTTGGTGTACGTGCAGAGTAATCTATGCTTATTATCGAGGAGAAACAAAATCTACAGTCAAGTAAGGAGTAGAATGTGAGATATAGGAGGAGATGCATGTGCAAATCCTTTTGATGGAGTTGACATGCTTACGGTTGTCAACTTGTCTTTAGATGAGCCAGAAATTGAAGATGACTTGATCTCCAACAATATGGAGGAAGATGAAGAAAATGAGTGATGAACATCGTTTTATTTGAAATAATTATGAATAGCTTATGTCTAGGTACTTCATGTTATATTGCATTAGTTATGGACTTGTACTTCAATTAATTATTTATGCTTCATGTTTTATTGTTTTGAGAATTTATGTATTTGTGATATATGCATATATATTTATTAAATTTAATACAACGTATTCCGCTGTACCCGTATCTTTGATTTTAAATTTTTTGACGTACCGTCGTACCGGATACGTATCGTACCCGGTACCCGTACTGGTGTTTCCTAGTGCGTGACTTAGGATGCGACGAAGGATGTATCAATTCTCCCGGGGTTGAAAGAGCTCGACCCCAACGAGACTTTGCAAAAAATGGCAATGGAGAGATCTGACATCGCCGCTGGTGCTAGATCGGGTGGAATATCTGGATCTTGATGGGCTGCTCAACTGGTGGCCCAATGCTCTGCTGAACATAAACTAAACCAAACCTCCTGCAGTAAGAAATCACCTGACCTCCCTTTGAAATGTACAACTCATGAAAATAACGGCCATGAGTTGTACATTTAGAAAATCTCGAAATGTTCAAAGGTTGCTTGCAAAATATTAACAGTAATTTTATGCAATTCTTTTAAATAATTAATATGAGCATCCGCATAAAATGAAATACGTTCATAGAACAAAAGATGATGGCGGTCAGGTGGACGGAGTAACGCATAGAAAATCTCGAAAGGAGATATATTAAGAGAACAACTTTTAGAATTATTATAATTGAAATTTATCTGTGGAGGTACAAGGTCTCATTGCTTTAGATTCTCCCTGATTAAACACCTAAGAAGGTTCTTCAAACTCTGATTAAAGATTTCAGTCAGTTCATCAGTTAGAGAGTGGTAAGCGCTACTAAAGTTGAGTTTGGTGTCCATTCGACCCCTTAGTACGTTCCAAAAATACGACATAAAATATTTAATATATTGTTGCAATTCTACAAATTCGCCTATATTTAACTTAATACTACAAAATTTAAAATTGATCCCACTTTTATCATTTAAATGTTTTCAAAGAAATCCTTTAAAATGTCTCTCTATGAGGCGTGAAAATTTTAGGGTTCATGGCTATCCACCTAACATGAATCTTCCCAAACAGATATTTAATGTGACGATAAATTTCAGTGTGCAGCCCTAAACTTAGAGAATAGTGAGGTGGACTGAGAGTATGATCACAAAATACAAAATCAATATATGGTGGTGACTCTAGTGTACGTGATATGTGATCATCAAACAAAATATTTTTGGGCTCAGGGATAGACAATTGTACTAGACTAGGTGACTCGAGAAATACTGAGCTCGAGTCAGTGTTATCTAAGGGCAGTGACACGTCGCTAACCAATTCTTCTTCCTGAAGCAGGAGCTCGGGAAGAAACTCAGTGCCTAAAGGTTGTGATATAGTGGGGGTAAGTGGAGTCAAACTATCAGTCGGAATGAGAGGATGGCAAGCAAAATGCTCTCCATCCTGGAGCTGGGGCTCGGGAAGAAACTCCTCGACTAGAGGGAGTGCTACAGTGGAGCTAAGTGGGGTCAAGTGCTCGTCCAAAAATTGACGAGGCGAGGAAGAGGACTATCGAGAGACCTAACCTCGGGTTCCGTTATGTGATATGAAGTTGGGAGGTAAGCAGGATAAGCATAATGCGTGCACATTGTCACTTTAAGGTTGTGAACAGATGTGCACAACCCACTCTGATTATGTTTGAAGTTTGCGGTGACGAACTCAACATTTTTTAATAAAATTTTAATGCGCTCGTTTAAATCCTCCATTTTTTGGTGGGGGGGACTAAGGATTTTTTTAAACAATTTTTTTTGACTCAATGTGAATTTTGTTATTAAAATAACAGATCGACCGATTCACGGTAGGAGTGAATCGAATCCTCTGATACCAAACTAATGTAGAATAAAATTAGGTTTTTGAGATTTGGTTGATTTTTTTTTTAAAAGGGGCCGAGTGACCTAATCGGAACTTTCGCGTGTAAAACTTCTCTTACCTTTAAACTTAAGCAAGATCGTTAATCGTTATTCAAAAAAATTCCCAGACGTCTAACGAATTGAGCCCTAGCGAGTTTCGTAAATCCACAAGCACAAGCCGCAAGTAATAATTTATGACATAAACATCAATTATGGCAGCAAGAATGTTCGTGGCAAGATTTAATTAATTAATTGGGACGCATAAAATATAGCCAAGAAAAGTAACACTGACGTGGTGAGATTACCCAAGGGGCATGAATCCGATTCAAGCCCAGTCTGCGCTAGGGAGAGCCAATCAGTTGGTGTTTGACGTAATGATGCCCAGTTGACGTCGCTCGAAAAAATGGAACAAGAGCTCACAGTCGACTGACGGAAGAAAGGAGTCGGAGTCGACGTCAGTCTGGATGGTCAATGTAGTCAAAGGCATAGTCAACAGCGACCTAACAGGGAAGATGGGCACCAAAAGAAGGGAATTAGGGAATGCAGTCGACGGTGGCCCTGTCGCTTGGATGCGTTCACGAATGGCTTGGCGAATTAATCTCCCGTCGGCGACTCTAGCATAGGGTGCAGTGGCGTTGCCTCTGGTGATCGGCAGCTTCAATCGAGAAAACAGACAGTAGCGGTGATGCAGACGACCCGACAATACAGGGAGAACAATGTTAGTTCTCTTGTACAACCCAGTCTGCCCTTCTCTGTACAGAAAGGTGTTTTAAATATGTTGCAATTGAGCTTTCATTAATATTTTCATTAATTCTCCAATATTTGTAGCCTGATTTGATGATTCCTTTATTGGCTTTATTTCCAAAGGCCTCTTTCCATTCACTCTTCATCAAACATATTTGTTGATTTATTAATCTCCTTAAAATAGAAATGGAGGATAACTTGGATATCTTACCCTCTTTAAATCTATGCGATCTTAAATAATTTTAATCTTGTCTCTACCATCCTAACTACCTAAATTACCAGATCTTTTTATTCAAGATCTTATCGGACGGTCAACCCGATGAGCCAAGCACTTCAAAAAAAATCCGTGAAAGAAATACATGCTAATAAATAAATGTTGAAAATTAAAATGTGTGACTTAGGATGCGACAAAGGATGCATCAAATCTCTAAAACAAACGAAACAAACTCTAACCTGTGGGTGAACCACCTCTTCCCTTTGGCTTTGATCTGCCTCTGCAGGTATCCTCCTAGTGGGGCCTGGAATGGGGGTGGTGTGATCCTAAAGAGAGGAAACAACAAGTTAGTTTAGAAAACTAAGTGAGTTCCTTACCTCCTTAACCACACTACATGCAAACACGAAGCGTCAGCATCAATATGCAATTATATATATTTCTATATGAACATGTATGATAAAACAATAATTAAAGTAATCGGGCAAGGTATTGTACAGTGAGTTAGTACAACAAAAAGAAACTATTTCTGATATTAAGTTTATTCTTCTTCGCATATGTATTCAATTCAGAATTTTCTTATCATATTTCGTTCTTCTGAAATGTTGAGGATCATTCATCAATCATTTGGGCCCATCAAATTCATGTCATATCTAGGGGGATCAAACATGCTTCAGGATTCCGCACCTCCTAGATTAGACAATTCTATTCCAATTCAGGGTGATATAACACACACCCTTCCTTGGAATTATCAAATTCTGTAAGAGTTATACCCCCCCCCCCCCCAGCGAGGTGTAGGAGTTCTACCCCCTACGAGGCTGGCCCTTAGCATTTCTATGCGTCGACGCCACTCAGTTTTTTTATTCTTTTCTATTCAATGTATATTCATTTTCAAATATAGGAAATAATTATTTCAATTTCCCCTCAGAGTTTTTATCGTTTATTAATCCATGTTTAACCTTTTAACGATTTCATCTTTTTAGTGATTTCAAGTCATCGAATTTCTTCAATTCAATTTAATTCATATTCAGTATACATGTAATGAAGTAGCTCAGAGTAAAGTAATTCTACATGTTCATAATTCAAAATACTTCAAATATACGTAATCAAAGTGGTAAGAACTCACCCCAGTTTTATTCTACCCTTGCCCTTCATAGGGTTCTCGTCGCATCTATCGCCGAATGTCATCCTCTGCATTATATGTACAAAGGCTTGTATATTGAGTATCAGAGAAAAATATTACTTAAAAATATTATTTTATTTCTCTCTTTTTGTACTTTCCACAACATATTATAAATTTTTTTTAGATATTTAAAAAATGAATAAAAGGATCATTAAGCCTTTTATTCTCCCAAAATCTCATCAAAGGATTTTTCTACCTCACATCAAAGATCTAAGCTTTTTTGTCATTAGCATCACTTCTACAACTTTTCCACTCGCATTACAAATACTTCAATTTCACTTCCAACTTATTTGGATGTCAGAATTGGAGAATATGGAGGAGGCGGAAGTCCGAGAAATGATGATTTGTTGTGTGCATGATTAGTTGTTTTGTTTCTTTTGTCTCACTAGTTTAGATTCCTATATTGGAACAGTATTGAGTTGAGATAATTGATAATTTAAGGTTTCAGTATGCTTAAAACTATGCTTTCCAATTCTGTATTTAGCCAAGCTGATCCCTACAACATGTCTGTGTTCATGCAACTGCAAACATCAGTTTGTTTATAACCTAACATCATTAGTTTTATGCCCATGCATTTTATTAATTTTAGTGTTCATGTTATTCTACAGATGATAAACTCCTACGTTTCAACGTTTTGTTGTCCACAATATGTTTCAGTTCATGTAAGCTTGTTAAATGCTCTGTATATGTTCTTTTAGGAATCAGTTACTGATCTGCAGACTTCGAGTCCCTTGAATTGTGTCAAAGAGTCCACTGCTAACAAAAGGTTATTTGCCTCTACTGAATATTCCATGGGGTAAATTACACTTGGATCCTTGAAGTTAGGGTGAGCTGCACTTTGGTTCGCTTTTTTAACAATTCTATTAATTGGTGTCTGATGTTGCTTTTGCGTTTTACTTGATCCTTTAGTTAGTTTCCACTTTCAATTTGGCACATAGCTTCCAAATTTTATTAAAAATTGTTGTTTACATATGACCTATATCAAACTTTTAATTTTTTTTCATCCTCCAAAAGTCTTTTTAGCATGTAAAACGACTTCTACTCATTTTATTCGAAGTCATTGAATTTCCCATCTTTTAGATGCATGAACTTTACTATCGAGGTCCTTTTCAAGCGATAGTACCTATTGGGGCGGTGATAGATTTTAGAAAAACTAAGCATGAGCTTATTTAATTATAGTGAAACATCGATTACCTATCAGAGTTTGGATAGGAGTCGTCCTTTCGTTCTTTATATTTCTTTTACATTTTTAGTGTTTGTGGCTATAGATACCTCATGTTGTATCTCTTTTCTTAACTATTGTTCAACTTATTTCCCATTTTGAAACCCTAGCCGCCAAGGCATAGTGCATCAAAATATCTCTCATGGTAAGGCTGTACTTGTTCTCTATACATCAAATGGTATCATGTCCGATTAGCCTTCTTAACAAAAATCCTAACAACTCCAACCATAATGCCAACAACACCCCCATTTAGACCTTTTAATGATGCAAGAGATGATGTCACATCTGCGTGATGAGTCTTGATTTCAACATGCTCAGATTAGCATTGATGGCTATGTAAGTTGGGTTAAGTTTTAGATCCCAGGAAATTACTCGGGTAGGACCTCTTGGAGAAGAGGTCAATCTTCGGACTCTGCTAGATAGGATCAACAGCAATTCCTTCTATGACAACAATAACTACTACCCTCAAGTCCAGATCCAACCTCTCTCTCCAACAAATCAACTATATTTTAACTATCTTTGGTTGTGTAAGGGTTCCTAGTGACGAGCAGCGTACGTGTGGTTTGTTAGGTCATCTGTTACCCTTTGGGACTTCCTAGGGAAGGAAAGAAATCTGTGTCGGGCCCTAAGCTCAATTTACAAATGATCCCAACATACAAATGTTCACACAACACTTACTTATGTAGGCCCTCAGTGGTGAGCTGGTAATTAACAAGGAATGAATATGCAAAAAATTAAAAGATGTAATGTGCTTGGACTCCTTATGGTTCTATCTTAACCGAGTGTCTCCTGTCTTGAATAGACACTCCACATGGCCGAGTCAACCTCGCTCAAGTGGTGGTCGATGCTGACGTTGTTAGATATAATGTACCTCATGTGTGATAGAGTTATTTTAGACTTACCATGGGTGTTGCGAACACCTTCTCATGTATTTGTATATATACTCCCTTTATTCTTGTGAATAGACATCCATTTATTGTTTCCATATCATGGTATCAGAGCCACGGAAAACCCTAGCCGCTCTTGCCTAACGCATTGTCTCCCTGCTCCATCCCGTCGCTTTGATCGATCCCGCTGTTTCCGATCGATCCTGCTTCCGCGACCTGCTTTTGCACGCTACCCTATTAATCGGCTCCGACGTCTTCCTCCGCTCCTCTTCCGTGCCTGCTACTTCTCGTGATCCTTCCGCCGTCATCCGACAGCTCCTGCCCGCGCCGATTTCTACATCGGCTGCGCTTGCCCCGGAAGCTTTCTTCTTCATTGAACCTCTCCTCCCAGCGCAACAACGCTTCGTGGCAGCAGCAATCCTTCCCTCCTCAGATCCGTTCACTGGATTCCGCCTCTTCCGCATGAAGTCGTGATCTCCAGTTGCTTCCGCGATTTATGCGTCTTCCTGCATCGTCTTCCCGCAGCCGGCTATTTCTCGCTGCAGCCCGCTGATTTTCACTGCAGCCCGCTGATTTTTAATGCAGCCCGCTGATTTTCGCTGCAGCTCGCTGATTTTCGCTATAGCCCGCTGATTTTCGCTGCAGCCCGCTAATTTTTGTTGTAGCTTGTTGTTCTTCACAGTCTCTTGCAGCCCCAATGACCTCCTCTTACTCCTCTACCTTTCTCCAGAAGGCAGATGTCATTCTCGATGGACGAAACTACAAGGCATGGTCCGCCACCATCGGCGTGATCCTCTGTGTCCTAGATCTATGGGATCATATTGACGGCTTTGAGCCTGCTTCGCCTCCTCCAGCTGCCCGTACTGTGGACGACTCTTCCACTGTCAGCACTGTCGCTTCCATCCAACGCTCTGATATGGCGAAGTGGCGCTCAGACGACTCTCGCGCAATAACTGTTATCTGTCAGTCCTGCGAGCTCCTCATTCGCATGACCGTCTACGAGCTACCTACAGTCAAGGCGATGTGGGATCACTTGTGTCGTCTCTACCTGCTATCTAGTTAGGACCTGCGCTACTCTCTGTTCCAGACCCTTGACGTCTGCTTCCACTGTGATCGGTCTGTACATGTCTTCTTTGTTAAGCTCCCGAACCTCTGACATCAGTATGATGAGATGGCTCCTTCCCTCTGCATTACTTACCCTCAGTGTGTTGCTACATCTCAGGATCGCGACTTTCAGCGCGTGTATGAATTTCTCATGCGATTACTGCCCGAATTCGAGCCTGTTCGTGCCCATTTTTTGCACCGGAATCCTCTACCTTCTCTCAGTGATACATTGGCTTTGGTAATCGTTGAAGAGACTCGTCTCCACTCCTTGGACACTACTACGCCTTCTAGTGTGCAGACTCATACTGTCCTTACTGCTCCCGAGTTTCTACCGCAGTCCTATCTTATGGGTACTCCTCTGCTGCCTTCGTCGGGTTATAGTGCATCAGTGCATCTTGTGCCTCGTCCTTCAGTGCCCTCTACTGCTCAGTCTGGTGCTTCTCGTCGCCAGCATGTCCGCTAACACTACTGTCAGTGCCTTGGCCACATCAACTCTGAGTGTCACAAGCTTCAAAAGGCTCAACAGTCTGGTCAGCAGCGTGCTCCTGGTGCTCCTCCCTCTCATTTCTCTGTCATGGCACAACCACTCTCTGTTTCTGAGCTTGCCTAACAGATTGCCCTACAGTTATCTCATGGTTCACTGCGTTGCTCCTCTACCTCTATGCTCTCACTGGATGCTTATGGTGCCTGTCTCTCAGTCGACTGCCTCCGCCCCTTCAGGTATCTCCTCCTCCGACCGGTTTCTTGACTCTGGAGCCTTTTTTCACATGACCCACGATGCCACTCATCTCTTGTCCTGTCGGCCCATCCCATCTACCCTTAATGTTATGGTTGCAGATGACATTATTCTCCCCTGCATCAGTCGTGGCATCCTTCATACCACTCATTTTCTTATTCCTGATGTGGCGTACATACCCAAGTTATCCATGAACCTTATATCCGTCAGTCAACTCACGTCTGCCAGGAACACTCCTTGAAGTTGGTCGTCGTCGTAGCTTGGTATAAATCCTTGATCGTCTCCATATTTCATCTACTCCATCGTCACCAGTGGCCTCCTCCTTTTGTCGTCCTTCAACGGGCTTCTCTTAGTGGCATCACCGTCTTGGTCATCTTAGTGGTTCGCGTCTTTCGTCCTTCATCAGTACTGGTCTCCTTGGTCGTGTTTCTGTTGATAGGTCTCACTCTTATACGAGTTGTAAGCTTGGTAAACAACTACAACTCCCTTATCAGTCTAGTGAGTGCAGATCTCGTCGTCCCTTTGATTTAGTTCATTCAGATATATGAGGTCCTGCACCTTTTGTATCAAAGGGTGAATATCGGTGTTATGTTATATTTGTTGATGATTATTTGTTATTATTGTATTTATTTTATGCACTCTTGTTCTGAGTTCTTCCAGATTTATATTGTTTTTTCCATTATGGTGCGCACTCAGTTCTCTGATTCCATACATATTTTCCGTTCCGACTCTGGGGGAGTACCACTCTCATGTTTTTTGGGATTTGCTAGCTACCCGCGCCACTCTCCCTCAGCTTTCCTGTCCCGGTGCCCACGCTCAAAATGACACCGCTGAAAGGAAGCATCGCCACATCTTTGAGACAGTCTACACTCTTCTCATCTCCTCTCACGTTTCTCTTCATTTTTGGGTTGAGGCTGTCTCCACTGTTGTCTATCTTATTAACATGAAGCACTCCACTTTTCTTCAGGGTTAGTGTCTGGGTGAGTGTCTGTACTCCTGACCCTCACGCTATACTCATTTGCGTGTTTTTGGTTGTCGGTGTTATGTTCTTCTTCTTTCACGTGAGCGTACCAAGCTCTCTGCTCAATTTTTATCTTGTGTTTTCCTTGGATACAAGACTGAGCACAAGGGTTATCGATGTTATGATCCTGTTGCACGTCAACTTCGTATCTCATGTGATGTCACCTTTTGACGAGTCTCACCATTTTTTATATCATGTCTCCTCGACCTCGTACTCATCTGTGTCCCCCTCTGATGTGCAGTTTCTCACCCTTCCCATACCCCCTGAACACAAGGGCTCTCGTCAAACATCACCTTCAACAGCAGTTTCAGATGACCGACCTTGGACAGTTGAGCTACTTTTGGGGTCTTGAGGTCAGCTCTACGGACTGCGGTTTTCAGCTCTCTCAGCAGAGATCCACATCAGATCTTCTAGCTCGGGCTGCTCTCTCTGACTCTCGCACAGTGAACACCCTTATGACGCTTCACCTTCAGCTACGTCTGGATGATGGTGTTCTACTCTTCGATCCCACTCGCTACTGCCACCTCGTTGGGAGCCTTTTCTAACTCACCATTACTCGGTCTGACATTGCCCATGTTGTTCATGTGTTGAGTCAGTTTGTTATTGTGCCTACCTCTGTGCACTACGGTCACCTGTTGCGACTTCTGCGCTATCTCCGAGTGACGACTTCTCGTGGTCTTTTCTTCTCCAGCTGTAGCTCTCTGCATCTCTGTGCTTACTCGGATGCTACCTAGGCTAGTGATCCTATTGACCGTTGCTCTGTCACTGGTTGTAGGTCGGGTAGTGGCTAAATGAAGTTGAGGGATGGGAAATTAGAAGTGCTCTTGGTTTTTATGGTGAAATTCACTTCGACCGCCCAAGTGATTTACATGGCATCTAGAATGATTGTTGGTTGATGTGTTCAAATACATGAGCAGATGTGTGGTTGTATCCCTTGCATGAAGAATCTGAGGTAGTGATCCAGAGTCAGGGACATGATTGGTGAGCTCAATGAATTTGTCAATACTGCAATAATTCGTGGTCATGCGAAGGAGGCCACAAAGGCCTTCCATTGTGTTGCCCGAGTAGCTAAGATCATATCATTTGATAAGAGACTTTGAGTTCCAGCATGTGAGGGTTGTATTGGTAATATGAAGCTATTGTACCCAATAAAGAGCGGAGCAATCCATTCCAAGGAGGACAACCGACATTTTTTGTAACCCCTTCATGCATCGCATGTCGAAAAATTGTTTCACTTTGGCTATTCATTTTATTGGATCAGAGCCATTGAAGTTGGCATCTATGGTATTTGAGGAGCATAAGAGGGGACTTAACCGCCTTGAGGGCATCAGTATGTGGGTTAGGCAGTTGACCAAGGATGGAAAAGTGGTCGTCAAGTGAGGCGTGTGGGTCTGATTGGTGCTCAACACGAGCATCCCAAGCTTCAATGTGTTGCAAGATGGCATGCATGAAGGCGAGTATACTTAGTGTTCCTCAAGGCTGCTTTCATCTACATCCAAACGGGCTTCAACCACAACGTGAGTTAGGGGTATGCATGGCGAGGGAAGGTCAAATGAGTGTTGCCTAGATTTGGCGAAGGAGGCAAGATACACATTGCATCGATGCGACAACGGTGTCAAACAGAGGAAGACAATGTCGGTTGCCCTGAAACTCCAAGCCAAGGCTCGACTTGTTGGGGTAAGGGTGTTGTGCCGACGTCAGATGCGTCATGACACAAGGTGTGAGCAACTCAAGTGGCTGGAAGCACTTGTGCACGAGAGCAGAGGTTTCTATGAGCGTGATAGGTGCACGGTGGAGCGTATGTCAGCGCTTCGGACGCCAATACGAGCACGACAATAATGAGTCGGAATTGAGTTGAGACATTGGCCAAACGCACGCTTGGTTTGGAAACAGAATGCTGAAGTGCTCTTCATCCAATCCTGTGGATTTGGGCTTGCAAAATGAAAGGTTCATATCAATATTACTGTTAGGAATTTCCTAGGGTTTTGGGGAAGAAGAGGAGAGGTAGAATAAAAATCCAAGAAAACTCCCTTGGCCGGTTGTAAGCACCATTTCTAAATGAACCTTGCATACTAATGTTCACACAATATTTGCTTAATAGATCTCCATGGATGAACTAGTAATTAATGCAAAATGAAAATGTGAAAATTAAAAGATCTAATTAGAAGGTGAAGCTTCCCAGGACCCAGCTCAGGTGGTTCTGCCCTAACTGTCGTATCCCAGCTTCAAATTAGGGATGGTTTCGAGTCGAATTCGAGCGATTTGGACTCGGCTCGAAATCAAAGTTATTTTGAGTCTAATCGATTCGACTTGAAATGACTCGATTACAAGCCGGTTCGAAATGGAATCAAATCGTCTCGAAATTGAGCAAATTTTCTCTTTATTCCGACTCGGCTCGAAATTAAATTGAGTTGGCTCGAAATTTAATAAATAAAGTTTTTAAGACATTAATCTTTTAGTTTAGTTTTAGATTTCTGTATTTTTTATTTTAAAATACTAATATATAATATTTTAATCAATTCGAGCTGATTCAAATCATATTTTGAGTGATTCATGGTAAGCTCAAAATCGACTCGAAATATGATTAGTCAAATTGAGTCGAATCAATTGTAGCTGATTCTAGTTCAACTCAATATCTGAGCGACTTTCGAGTTTCAAATAATATGCTCAGCCCTACTTCGAATAGGCACTACACGACATATGTACTTGCTTCATTTTTGCTCTGGTGGTGGTCTTCGCCGCCCTCCGGAACATTGTCACATAGGAAACATTAATGACTCATGATCAAACCCTCACTCTACAAGAGATAACTGTCACGTTGACAAATAAACCACCAAAATGAAAGAGTAATTTGATCGTAAAACCGATGGAACTATTTCCCCATCGGCAAATTGGAGAACTGATAGGACTTGTCAAACCGTCGAACGCCCCAAAGGATTCATCCAAAATAATGCAAAGACAACATATCATTGATAGGTATAATGTACTTACTGTGTTGTAGAGTTGTCTTATGCTCACCATGGGTGCTGTGGACACCCTCCCATGTACTTATATATACCTTCTCTTGTGAATACAATATTGATTATTTTCTCCTATCATGGTATCAGAGCCAACCCTAGCCGACCAAATCGTCCTGTCCTGCCCCCTTCTGCACGACTATGACGTCGACCGATCTCGTCTGCGCTTTTCTCCCCGATCATTGAGTCCGTCTTCCCGTTCGGTTTCCGTCTACCGGATCGATTTCATCTCCGCACGGCTTGGTGGTTGTCGATCCCGTCTCTACCGATCCCGTCGCTGCCTGTGCGCGACGATCCCATCTGTGTCGCCGCTGCTCCGAACCCGTCTGTGTTGTGTTGTGTCGCCGCTGCTCCGTGCCCAGCTCCGAACCGCTGATTCTGATTCTGTCGATCCCGTCTTTGTACGGTGCGCTGCTTCGAACTGCTGCTCTCTGTCCAAAGTCTCACCGTTTCCTGCCGCCCTACCCGATGGCCTCCTCTTTCTCCTCTGCCTTTCTCCAGAAGGCGGATGTCATCCTCGATGGACAAAACTACAAGACATGGTCTGCCGCCGTTGGCGTTATCCTCTGTGGCGTAGATCTGTGGGGCCACATTGA
Organism: Platanthera guangdongensis; assembly: GCA_039583875.1. Lineage (NCBI taxonomy): Eukaryota > Viridiplantae > Streptophyta > Magnoliopsida > Asparagales > Orchidaceae > Platanthera > Platanthera guangdongensis. The sequence continues at coordinate 16,676,303 of CM077158.1, read as the reverse complement.
CGGTTCTAAGCCTTCTCCGCCTCCATCAGCAGCCCCTTCTGTGGACGATTCTTCTACGGTTAGCACCGCCGCTTTCGTCTAGTGTTCCGACATGGCGAAGTGGAGCTCTGACGACTCCCGTGTGATAGCCGTCATTTGCCAGTGCTGTGGGCTCCCCTTCGCATGACCGTCTACCATCTCCCTACGACCAATGCAATGTGGGATCACCTGCGTCGTCTCTACTTGCCCTCCATTAAGGCTCTGCGCTACTCTCTATTCCAGACCCTTGACACTTGCTATCAGCGTGATTGTTCTGTCCAAACATTTTTCGGTGAGCTCCTTGACCTCTGCCATCAGTGTGATGAGATGACTTCTTCTCCCTGCATTAGTTGCCCCCAGTGTGTTGCTACTTCTCGGAATCATGACTTTCAGCGTATGTTTGAGTTCCTCATGCGCTTACACCCCGCGTTCGAGCCTGTTCGTGCCCATCTTTTGCACCGGGATCCTCTGCCTTCTCTTAGTGATACACTGGCTTTGGTGATCGCTAAAGAGACTCGTCTCCACTTCTTGGACACTACTGCATCTTCTGGTGTACTGCCTCATACTGTCTTTGCTGCTCTGGAGTTTTCACCGCAGTCCTCCCTTGTTAGTACTCCTCTGTTGATACCTTCATCGGGTTATAGTGCACCGGTGCGGTCTGTTACTCGTCCTTCGGTGTCATCTACTACTCAGTCTGGTGCTCCTCGTCGTCCACATGTCCGTTGTCATTACTGTCAGTGCACAAGCCACGCCAAATCCGAGTGCCGCAAGCTTCAGAGGGCTCAGCAATCTGGTCAGCAACGTGCTCCTGATGCTCCTCCAGCTCATTTCTCTGCTATGACACAGTCACTCTCTGTTTTTGAGCTTGCTCAGCAGCTATCTTACGGTTCCCTGCATCGCTCCTCTGCCTCCATGCTCTCACCGGATTCTTCGGGTGCCTCTGCTTCTCAGTCGGCCGCCTCTGCCCCAGCAGGTATCACCTCCTCTGACTGGTTTTTTGACTCTGGAGCCTCTTTTCACATGACTCGTGATATCACTCATCTCCTGTTCTGTCAGCCCGTCTCGTCTACCCTCGGTGTTATAGTTGCCGATGACGTCATTCTCCCCTGCACTAGCCATGGCCTTTTTCATACCACCCATTTCCATATTCCTGATGTAACATGCATACCCAAATTATCCATGAACCTTTTTTTTGCTACTCAACTCACCTCTCACGGTTGTCTTGTTATTTTTGATGAGTTTGCTTGTCGTGTGCAGGTTCGTCTGACAGGGACACTCCTTGGAGTTGGCCGTTGTCGTAGAGGGGTCTACATCCTTGATAATCTTCATCTTTCTCTCCATTTCATCGTCATCGGCAGCCTCTTCTCTGTATCTTTCCTCAACGGGCTTCTCTCAGTGGCATCACCGACTTGGTCATCCCAGTGACTTGCCTCTTTTGTCCCTCATCAGTACTGGTCTTCTTGGTCGTGTTTTTGTTGATAGGTCTCACTCTTGTACGGGTTGTAATTTTGGCAAATAGCTACAACTCCCATATCAGTCCATTGAGTCCAAGTCTCGTCGTCCTTTTGATTTAGTTCAATCAGATGTATGGGGTCCAACACCATTTGTATCAAAGGGCGGACATTGGTACTATGCTATATTTGTTGATGATTATTCTCGCTATTGCTGGATATATTTTATGCACTCTCGCTCTGAGTTTTTTTAAATTTATGTTGCTTTTTTCACTATGGTGCGCACCCAGTTCTCTGACTCCATACGTATTTTTCGTTCAGACTCTGGGGGGGAGTATCTCTCTCATGCTTTTCGTGACCTGCTCGCCACCCACGATACTCTACCCCAGCTTGCTTGCCCTGGTGCTCACGCTCAGAATGACACTGCTGAAAGGAAGCATCACCACATCATTGAGACAGTCCGCACTCTCCTCATCTCTCACGTTCCTCCTCATTTTTGGGCTGAGGTCGTCTCCACTGCTGTTTATCTCATTAACCTTCAACTCTCCACTTTTCTTCAGGGTCGGTGTCCTAATGAGTGTCTGTACTCTCGACCCCCACGTTATACTCATCTGCGCGTTTTTGGATGTCGGTGCTATGTTCTTCTTCCCTCACGTGAGCGTATTAAGCTCTTTACTCAGTCTGTATCTTGTGTCTTTCTCGGATACAGTACTGAGCACAAGGGCTATTGATGTATCATAATTAAATCATTCAAAAGAATGTGTGATGATGGAATAAAGTAACATAAGGTTGGCATTTCCGTGACGACATCAAGAGAAATTTTTTATGTTTGTTTGTGTAGCGTTGCATGGACTGTTTGTAAGCGGAGGCATCTAATGCAAGATCTTTACTGTCAGAGTTGTGGTAACACCTATCAGAACGCTGATAGATTCCATAGAAATCAGGCACGGGCTGATTTAAGTATATTGGAACCCCAAGGAGCCTATCATAGCCCTGATACAAGTAGGTCTGTCGTTCTTTAATTTCATTTATTTTACTTTTATAGAGTTTTGGGCTATAAATATCCCTCCTTGCATCTGTTTTCTTAACTTTGTTAAACTTATTTATGGTATCGAAACCCTAGCCATCAATACATAGTTCATCTGATGATCCCTCGTGACATGGCTTCTACTTGCTCTCTCTACTGCATCATTTATATTGGTCCTTAATTTTGTGAAGAAAATGTCATGTCACTGTTGAACAAAAGAGAACGAGTAGCTTCTTCGGTATAAGCTTTGAAAGTGGAATGTAATGTATTTATCAGTCATGATCACTGCTGTACAAGAAATCTCATTGTAGTCCTAACTAGCATGCCCAAAATCCTATGGAAATAGCCTCACACATGAGAAACATAAAACGAAACAAACTGAATAAACTACATTACAGTGCAAATTGTAACTCAATTTCTCCATAAAAAATACCTGGTTCGCCTGACAAAAACTCCACAAAGAAATACATTGATCTTCTGAAGCAATGATGAAAAAGTGAATACCTATGAAATGATCCTTAGCCTCGGTCATGAACTCCCAACTTCGAATTTCCCTACAAAAGGGGGCCAGAGCACTAGAACCAGTTACGTCCTCTCTGGAAATAACTAGGGCGAAGTGTAGTTGGATCACCAAGCCCGACATCTGCAGCTTTCGTATCATTTAGTTCCTCGAGCTCAAGTAAGAAGGTTGGGACATTTTTTGTATTCACATATTTTTTTTCTTAACGATTATATCATTGAAGGTTCCAGTGAAGTGAAATTGATCTGAGACACCATTTTTAAAAGTGTGTACCAATGTGAAGCACAATCTTAACCTTATGAACCAGGTGTAATTTACCCTATTTAATGTTATCTCATTTGCATATGAGCTTCAGCTAATAAACTGTGCTTCCGCAGGATCTCGATTGTGCCATCTCAAAGTACCCAAATGAAAATGGTATGCTTACATATCTTAGTTTCCTTCTATCCCATACTAATTTATGATATTCATTTTCCCCTCTCTTGACTCTCTAGGTTCCAGAAATCAAAATTACAGAAACATGCAAGGATGTTACACGCGTTGCAAATGGAACTTCCATAACTGCTGCCACTGAGATGGGAAATCTAGTTGCTAGAGTGCCATCAAATGTAGAGGATGAAGAAAATTTACGGAAGACTGAAACATTAACAAAGGATCTTGATAAGGTATGTTAATTTGATAATATAAGGTTCTTTTGGCGCGGCGTTTTTGCTTTGGTGAGTTTGGACGAAAACGCTGCTGTTGTTTTGCATGACATGTCATGACAATGTTGTGAACGCCATCAAGAAAAAAAAACTAATTTAGAACATAAAACTGGATGGAGTTCCTTGAGCGAGTTCAGGCGTTCACGAACGACAGTTCATAACCGTCGCGTTCATGACTGCCACCACCCTGCCACATGGACCCATAGACCGACTCTATCGTGGATATGACAATCAAAAAGGTTCTACATTCAAGAATTAACTTTGCAGATATGTAGTACACTGAGAAAGAAGCATGAAGAAGCCAAGGAACTTCAAGTTCGGTCGATAATAAACAACAACATGCTTCTCTTGCTCGAGCAACCCATGCTACAGGAAAATATATCCTTTCATCTGTGCAATAATCATTTCTCTTATCCTCATTTATTTTACTATTAATTACCCAAAATTTCTGTGAAAGTTGAGTATAATTACAAAAATCATCCCTATAAGTTTACATTTCATAACATGTATTCCCAAAAATATCCTCCAGGATTTTTTAACTAACGGGAAAGATTTTTGTAATTTAGGCTCCAAACATGGTGACGGTCGTTGAGTTAAAACGTCATTCATTAAGGATCACCTAACAAACATCATCCGTTTGAATATAAAAGTGGATGAAGTTCCTTAGATGGGCATTAATAAATGACAATTTAACTCCGTGTTCATGATCACCACCAACGTGTCAATTTATGAGAGAGATCGCTGTGAACTTTATCCATTTATTTTATCTTTTAACACCAAATTATGTCTTCCTTCACATTTCAAAACATCCAGGCACTTCAGAAATTCACTGCTAGCCTTCTACTTAGGGAAATCTGAAGAATGCCGACTCCTTTAATGTTTGTGACCTCCGCTTTTGTCAATTAAACTACCGTCTTTTCCTTTTTTTTGGGTGTGGAAACTCAAGAAAGCATTATTCATTTGCTGCATGATCATAGTGTTTTTTTTTCATTGAAACGAATTATTAGAATGGTAATTGGTCCAATGAACTTGCTGATTTGCTCCACTATTTTTTTTAGTGTAACTAGGCCTACTCAAACATTGTTGTGCTGCAGCTACTCACCTTTGATCATTATTTTTGTGCACTCATCTTTGAGAGAATGATATTTTTCATGGTGAATCTTGCCCCTATTTGCCAAATATTTCAAGGTTTTTTTATTTTTCAAAAAAATTGATTTGCAAATAACAATTATGTTTACTGATAGTCATTTTGAAAAACAGTGGTTTGCGGATATCAAATGTTTGCTGATAGCCAAAACTGCGGTGTGTGGATAACAATCACCTTTACTATTCTCCCTAAAGTGAAAAATTCAAAAGCAGGGGCATCAAATTTTATAAATATATTTTTATAATATTTATCAGTTCTTATGCACGGGTCGTGAGTTCTAATTATGTGCATAATTTTTCTCTTCATTTAATAATATTACTATTGCCTTTATGTTTGATTGGTATTATTGTTTTGATGGGTGGTGATGAGGCGCAGCATTCAAATTTATAACAATATGGAGAGTGCTGAACACATCTTAAACTAAGAATGTATCTAAATTTGAAAGCAAATTTAAAGAGAGACAAAATGATCTCCCTCCCCTCCATTCTTCACGTGGTGTCAATCGGACGGCATTGGTTCCTCATTGCGAAAGAGATTCGCTTGTCTCTCATCTTTGACGCATGCTCGAGCTAAAATGTCTTTAAAGGGGGGACACTTGAACTCCTTAGTTGAATAAGGTAAACTCAAATAGATTGTTATGAAAATGTCTTGCAATTTGATATAATTTCTATTGCAGCCCCCTTGCATCTTTCATAGAAAATAAGGGTGTTGTTATAAATCGATTATGTTTGATTATAGAGAAATCATTACTATATACAAATCAGAAGAAATTTAAAATTGTTATATGTGGCCATAATTTTTATATACAAACCTATTCAAAATTTATTTAAAAAAATTATGAATGCAAATAACAGTAAAACAACAAATATGTAAACATTACAAAAGATGATATCATTCAAACTATAGAAAATATCATGAAGAATCCACCATAGAAGTCAGCATCTGAATCTGAAACAATGAATTCCACAATGATATAAATCCCATCCAGCAATTCATATATTCCCTCTAATCTTGGACGATATTTATCTTCCACCAAGAATTTGAGCGCATGCTTCCAGCCGGTTCAACCAAACTGTACCCTGCAGACTTCTTCATCATTAAACACGCTTAAATAACTTTAAATCATGGCCAAATTGACTAACAGTATTTTCAATGTTAAATACTATAATTAAGATGCTTGACCACAAAATAGATTTCTTCACCAGTTTAATGTTTCAACAAGGAAAGTGGGCTGGAAATTTGAGTATATTTTTGTTTCTAAAGATTCTTCTTTTAGAAACCATTGACTATGTTGGATAGGAAGGGAAAAAATGTTGGCATGAACATATAAAACTAATTTTAATGCTCTACTGATTACTAGTGAAAAATCAATTGAAAAGTAAATATGACATGAACAAATTTATGTGCAAGATAGGCTTCTAGGTTAGTAAATAGTAATCAGAGCTAGAAGAAATCACCAGCTCTAACTTTGTCAAACATGCAGATAATAGGGAAAGCAATATACAACAGCTAGGCAACCAATTGAAATGGCAATGATTTTTGTGAGAAATGGAAATGGCGCTGGTTAGTATGAAAGAGCATCACAAAAGCACTGTCTGCTAAGGCAAGGAATGATTTAGTGCAACACAGAACCACAATCTGCGAACCTAACCCTATCAGAAAAAAGATAGGAGCCCAAACCTTCTGACAACGGATGATAGGGTACGAATGTGGAAAGCCTCTTGTTCCTCCCCATCCGGGTGACCCACATAGAAGATGTGGACGCCAGTATCGGTGCTGGAATCGGGGACGGAGTCATTGGCGGCCTTGTTCGATTCCTTCGCCATCAGGAAAGAATCAACGAGATCAACGGGACATCTAGGGCACAGGCATTGTCTTCAATCGCCGGAAAAGTCACTTCATCATTAAACACGCTTAAATAACTTTAAATGTTGAATTTTTTAGTTTGTATATAGTCAAAGTTGGTCTACTTATAGCAATGCCCTAAAATAATTAAGATGATACTGAAATCAACAATTATCTTGTGCCATACAAACTAATGATGTACTTTTGAGCCTATTCAAAGTGTATTTTTCAAGTAATATCTTTGCAACCAAATTAATGTCATGTTTAAAATAATTAGGACTATAATTATGTATTTTTATAATCTAATATCACAATGTCATGTACTATATTTAAATAAGCGAAAAGTCATTTTTTTCAGAGTTATATATATAAATATAGAAATAATTACCCAAACCTCTCCTGTAAATTAGCATAATTAGTGAGAGCACCCCTCTTATTTTCAAAATTACAAAAAACTCCCTTAAGTTTTTATTTCATTACCAAAACCTCCCCTGATCTTTTCATTTCATTGCATCCATGAAAAAAAATACCCCATGGACGTTGTACATCGAGGGGGGTGTTTTTGTGCATGGATGTTATGAAATTAAAACTTCAAGGGAGGTTTTTGTAATGAAATGAAAACTTTAGGAGAAGTTTTTGTAATTTCGAAAATAAGAGTGGTGTTGTCAGTAATTTAGCAAAGTTAGAGGGGAGGTCCCGGTAAATGGCCCTATAAATATTTATTAAAGGCAAGAATGCGGGTACGGCGGGATACATTGTAATCTTCAAGTTCAAAACTACTCATATGTTATAATCGAAACTGGTCGGGTATAGTTTTGAGGGGTGACTTGCCAACAGAATAAGGCGATAGTCTTTTAGTTCGATACCTTTGATGCGAAGAATCCAAAAGTGACAATTGGATAGGTGAGTTTACTTTCTCTATCAATCGGCTGGTGGATGGGAGTAGCTACACAACAACAGTTTTCTAATCAATTCTAAGAAATTCTTCGATCAACTGTTCACCCCTATCATGAAAGCCCTACCTGAAATGAACACTAACTGAATGAGCAACTCCTTTTCTTTCTCTTCTGCAGAAAATGCTCCAGTTTTCCATTTGACGAAAAGTACTTGATTAGTAATATGGTCGCACTAGAGTACTTGATTAGTAATGGTTGCACTAGAATAGCTTCTGCACTTTCTTTTCTAAGAACAATCACATGTAACTATATAAACTCCTAATTGATTTCGGAAGAAGAAGCTTACGATCAAGGCGGGATCGGGATTGGGCGAGCATGCGGGATCGGCAGGCGGCGGCAGCAGGGATCGGGAGTGCGGGCGGGATCGGCAGGCGGCATCAGCATCAATCGGGAGAGCGGGAGGAATCAAATGAAATGAAGCTTGTAAAACCTAAAATCAAGATATAAGTGTGTCCCCGCATGCGGTACGCGTACCCGTACTGGAAATGCACCCGATACGGGCACGGGCCTCTTTTTGGTGTATCAGTGCTTCCTAGACCCCAATGTTTAAAACGGTAAATATAGTCATTTGATTTGATCAATTTGTAATTATCATTAGACAGTGATTTAATCATTTGATTCAGTGATTTAGGCTATGTATGGCACGGTGGTAGCGGTCGTGAACGCAGTGGTGATGAACTGTCGTTCTTGAACGCCTGACCTCATCTAAGGAACTTCTTCCACTTTTATGTTCAAAACTAATTTTCTTTTCTCTTGGTGGTGGTCATAATCATTGTCTTGCCAAACATATATTCTATGATGGTGGCATTTTTGTCCAAACTCATCGGAGCAGCAAAGCAATGCCAAACGGAGCCTTAATAGCATATACATATATCTTTGATTGAAATCCAGCTTGAAGAATCCTATCTTTGATTGCATCTTTCAGCTAACCATCTGATTTCAACAAATCTTTCATTCGGTTGATCTTATAATTAATTTTGGTTCAACTAAAAGCTTATAATCATATATATATATTTAAATCTAAGCCATACGATCAACTCCAAACAAATCTCAGTCGCTTGATCAGTTTGTTGTTCATCATCATTTACCTTCAAATTTCCGGTCGCATTGTTGTTCCGTCGTGGGCATCTACCCGGCCTCTCCTTCAAATATTTCTATTCTTTTTCTAAGCACAAGTGTTCCATTCACAGCCTAAAAAAGCCGTCTTGCATGTAGCCAATGGCAGGCCGCTCGCCGTAAGCCTAAATTTTAGACTTGGTTTCTATTGTTGGCAAGACCGATCATATTTCATTTTCATACTGCATTTCCTAGCTGTTTGCTTCACCAATCTCCTTTCATGATTCCACCTCTAAGCTACAAATGCAACATAGCTGCCTCTTCAACTTTCCACAAACTAGTGGAGACACATGTTCCATAAGCTTTCCTCTATGATAAGAGGATCCTTTAATAATAAGTCAATCAATATGCATACATGACTTAGAAATTTTAAGACCATGTCTAAAAGGGAGACAATATACCTGACATAGAAATTCACTGCACATCAAGCCTTCACGATTTGTGAATAAAGTGCACATTCCATATTAAAGACGTAAGCTGCATCAAGGCGCAAAGGGATCTTGGAGCCTAGGCGTAGGCGCACGCCTAACGAAGAGAAGGCGCAACCACATTCATTTTAAATAATCAACATCAAACATCATTTCATCTTCTCGATCAGATTCTTCATCTATTCTACTAATTAATCATTCATTACTATCATTTATATCTTCTCGATCAGATTCTTCATCCTTTTCTTTCTCTTCTGCAGAAAATGCTCCAGTTTTCCATTTGACGAAAAGTACTTGATTAGTAATATGGTCGCACTAGAGTACTTGATTAGTAATGGTTGCACTAGAATAGCTTCTGCACTTTCTTTTCTAAGAACAATCACATGTAACTATATAAACTCCTAATTGATTTCGGAAGAAGAAGCTTACGATCAAGGCGGGATCGGGATTGGGCGAGCATGCGGGATCGGCAGGCGGCGGCGGCAGGGATCGGGAGTGCGGGCGGGATCGGCAGGCGACATCAGCATCAATCGGGAGAGCGGGAGGAATCAAATGAAATGAAGCTTGAAAAACCTAAAATCAAGATATAAGTGTGTCCCCGCATGCGGTACGCATACCCGTACTGGAAATGCACCCGATACGGGCACGGGCCTCTTTTTGGTGTATCAGTGCTTCCTAGACCCCAATGTTTAAAACGGTAAATATAGTCATTTGATTTGATCAATTTGTAATTATCATTAGACGGTGATTTAATCATTTGATTCAGTGATTTAGGTTATGGCACGGTGGTAGCGGTCGTGAACGCAGTGGTGATGAACTGTCGTTCTTGAACGTCTGACCTCACCTAAGGAACTTCTTCCACTTTTATGTTCAAAACTAATTTTCTTTTCTCTTGGTGGTGGTCATAATCATTGTCTTGTCAAACATATATTCTATGATGGTGGCATTTTTGTCCAAACTCATCGGAGCAGCAAAGCAACGCCAAACGGAGCCTTAATAGCATTACATATATCTTTGATTGAAATCCAGCTCGAAGAATCCTATCTTTGATTGCATCTTTCAGCTAACCATCTGATTTCAACAAATCTTTCATTCGGTTGATCTTATAATTAATTTTGATTCAACTAAAAGCTTATAATCATATATATATTTTTAAATCTAAGCCATACGATCAACTCCAAACAAATCTCAGTCGCTTGATCAGTTTGTTGTTCATCATCATTTACCTTCAAATTTCCGGTCGCATTGTTGTTCCGTCGTGGGCTTCTGCCCGGCCTCTCCTTCAAATATTTCTATTCTTTTTCTAAGCACAAGTGTTCCATTCACAGCCTAAAAAAGCCGTCTTGCATGTAGCCAATGGCAGGCCGCTCGCCGTAAGCCTAAATTTTAGACTTGGTTTCTATTGTTGGCAAGACCGATCATATTTCATTTTCATACTGCATTTCCTAGCTGTTTGCTTCACCAATCTCCTTTCATGATTCCACCTCTAAGCTACAAATGCAACATAGCTGCCTCTTCAACTTTCCACAAACTAGTGGAGACACATGTTCCATAAGCTTTCCTCTATGATAAGAGGATCCTTTAATAATAAGTCAATCAATATGCATACATGACTTAGAAATTTTAAGACCATGTCTAAAAGAGAGACAATATACCTGACATAGAAATTCACTGCACATCAAGCCTTCACGATTTGTGAATAAAGTGCACATTCCATATTAAAGACGTAAGCTGCATTAAGGCGCAAAGGGATCTTGGAGCTTAGGCGTAGGCGCACGCCTAACGAAGAGAAGGCGCAACCACATTCATTTTAAATAATCAACATCAAATATCATTTCATCTTCTCGATCAGATTCTTCATCTATTCTACTAATTAATCATTCATTACTATCATTTATATCTCTTAAAAATAAAATTGATGTAGTCACTTGCATCATATCTAAGTCTGAAAGCACAATTATCTTTCATAAACACTAAATCAATCAAAAATTATCTAGTTCTTACATTATTTTTCTTTATTTTTGAAAAAAAAAAATTTACAACAAAAATCTCATTCAGGGGCGCCTTTTATGTCGCAAAGGCACAAATAAGACGCACGAAGACATAAATCTCTAAACCCGGTGAGTCTTGAGCCTTTGGCACGCCTTTAACAACATAAGCTCATTCTGAACTTGTTCTACGATGTTTATAGACAAGGGACTGACTTCTGAATGCACCCTCTACCAGCTTAATAGAGAAAAAATGGACACTAAAGTGTATTTGTTAGAGAAAGATAGGCCCAAAGCTCTATAAGGCCATCAAAATCAGTCATATAATCGAAGTGGGAGTGTGGGGCTCTGCCGGGACAAAGCCCAATGGTACGAGACCACGTGCTTGTGGGTCACACCTGGAGGAGCGTCAATAGGTAAAGCTAAGCAAGTGGGTCGGGTCATTCAGTTACAGTGCAATTTCATCAAGCAGTAGTTGGTAGATTCATTGAGGAAGAAGGTTGAGAAACAAGTTATTATACTACCTCTTGCGCACTTTTCCCTCTTTGATTCAATAATGATATCTCTACTCTTGTCCCGTGGATTTAAGCCGATGTTGATCACTTGAACCACGCTATATGCTTGTGTTGTTTGTGTGCTATGTACTTATGTTTCAAGTTTACGAGCTTTGTTTACGAGCTAGGTTAAAATTGTGTGCAGATTTTAGTTACAACGCTAGATTATATGAACAATAACCAAATATATCATGCCTTAGATTATATGAAAATTGTGTGCACTTTTCCCTCTTTACGGAATATTCGGCAAGTGCCTAGACCTCCTTAAAGGTACGGGCACTACGAGTTCACGGTCATGCCGTTTGGGCTGTGTAATGCGCCCTCGGTATTTATGGACTTGATGCACCGAATATTCCGTGAGTACCTGGATGTGTTCGTGATAGTGTTCATTGATGATATCCTGGTGTACTCGAGATCGGAAGCCGATCATGAGCAGCATTTGCGGTTGGTGTTGAATACATTGAGGAAGGAGGAAGAAGAAGAGGGGCTGACCTCTGGTGGAGCTTGAGAGTGTCAAGCTGAGATTCGAGGCCATCGTTGCGGAGGAAAAGCTTTTGTGGTTCCTTCTAGCCAGCTAGGAGTTCATGGCACCGAAACGGCCTTCAAGGGTAACGACCTTTCTTCTTAGCCATGTGAAGGCTTCCTTTTTGGCATATGTATGATTCCCCCAGCAAAAGGTGGCAGATGTTGGGAGTCTTTTGGGTTGATTCATGGAATCCCCTTTTGTTGGTATATAGATCCGGAAATGGAGTACGGAATAGGCATGTTGTGTGAAGCCATCTGGACAGGTTGGTCTGGACAGGTTCCGTGATAAACACGTAGTTTAGGAGTCGACGGGTTGGACCTATGAAAGGAAGTAGCAGGAAGTACTAGAGTGGTAGTCCAGGAAAATACCCGTAGAATGCTTGTGTTGCTTGTGCTGATGGGTTTGACCTGTGAAAGGAAGTGGCAGGAAGTACTGGATTGGAATTCCAGAAAATACCCTTTTGTAAGACTTAATGTTCATAGGGAGTCCACCTGTGAAGAGAGGAACATGAAGTACTGGCGTGGTAGCTAGGAAAGACCCCTGACATTTGTGTTATTTGCGGTGTCCACCTGCGAAGAGAGTAGCAGGAAGTACTGGTGTGCCCAGGAAAGACCCGCTAATGTTGTGAGATGAATGGGAGTAAGAGTTATGCCCAAGCTTGAATGTCAAAACAGGATCGGTGAGACCTACCCGCGCCTTTATTTAGCCGCGAGTACGTCGTACTCGATGATGGCAAGGCGATTTGAGCAACGGGGGGTGGAGGATCCGACCTGCGTTATGTCCGTCCGACATGAGACCAGAAAGTGCGGTCTGTTGGAGCGCATAACAAGAGTCTTAGGCATACGCGCCGTGATACAATGGGGGGCTACGGGTCAGTCCCGGTTCACTAAGACTATAAAACTCCGGCTGCACGACATAGAGTAAATGCTCAAGTGAGTTGTCGTTGGGTTGTGACCCTGATACGGTGGTGGGAAACTGGTTTGCCAGTACACCAAGAATGTGCCCTGAGTGCACGGACTGTCGGGTCGGGTGGCTGACGGTTGTGATGGCATGTGTGCGTGAAAGCACATGATATGAGATATATATATATATATATATACATGCTTGTGATATGCTATGCCTGCAGGGAAGATACCGCTGCCCCGAGAAAGGGGTAGGGTTGTTATAATTTGGTCAGCTGAATGTTGATTGTTGCCTTTGTTTGCCACCGTTGGGTGGATTGTCCTTGTACAGGTGCTGGCGAGCCAAGCGGGACGAAAAATCTCAAGGCGACCCCGTGCCGAGTGTCTACCTATTTTAGACAGAAAAAGCTCCAGGCGACCTCGTGTCAAGCTCTAGGCGATCTTGTGCTGAGTGTCTGCCTAAAACGCTGTCGTGGTCGGTTCACTTAGAGCGTCGTGAATTGTCGAGCAGACGGATCATGGTGGGGTGTTGCGAGTCGTCGAGCGGACACTTGTCGAACAGATCTCGGCAGAGCAACACGGCTCGTTGACCGGGCATCTGCCTCGGGAAGCATAATGAGACTGTTTGTGTTCCTTCGGAGGAGGAGTCTGCCACTTCATGTGGTCCGCTTGCCAGAGGTTAAGGATTTCATTCCGGACTCAAGGTATCTGCAGGGCTCTCGTCCACGCGCAATGTTGAAGAACGCAGGTGGGGAATAAGCGCCTGTTGCTCGGAGCTCGATCTCGAAAGAAAATCAATAATAATAACAACGCCTCGATCAATGCGCGACTGGCACACACATCCAGACCTGCCACATATGCTGCTCGAGAGAATCTCACGCGGGCAGTCATCATGGTCTTATGGTGAGGGAAGTGACTCACACCGACAGGAGGGTCGGTGGCCCGAGGACCCTGGTTCTATGACGTCTGGATACGTTTGAGGTCTCACCAGACACTGGTAACCATGCATGGGCGTTAGTCCTGGATTTATTTTTGCTCGCTTCGAACGTTGATGGTTTCAGGAGAATGTTCTTCGCATGACCTGAAACTTTTCTAAAGAGCAAATGTTAGGTATTTTGTTAAGGACAAAAACATGTGAGGCTATTAAATTAATGATAAGGATGCATATGGAGGATAGAGAGTAGGAAGAGAGGACAAAACCATAGGCGCTAGACCATTTGCGTTTGCTAGGCGTGCAGGTTGCTCTGACTGTCATCCTCTTGTGGAACATATTCCTCTTCCACGATGCATGTGTACCAAGCCCCCCTGACCAGCATCTGGACATACTCTTCTACCAGATCCGCGGTCCGTGCATCCTTGAGAGGGAGTGGAATTCACAGAGGCAGCACATATTCCTCTGCCAAATTCACAGACTGGATGTAACTCCCGGACAGTTTTGGGGTCGCTTCTGACACTGAATTGTTTCCCTCCTAAGGGGAATTTCAGAACTTGATGGTAAGTCGAGGCGATGGCCTAGAAGTCATGGAGAAGGGGTCTCCCGAAAATCGCGTTATAGCTGCTCGGGGCATCGATAATCAGGAAGGATTCCTGTCTTGCTATCCTGCACAAGATTACTGTTAGATCTATGTTGCACCAACCGCATAAGGATGGTGAGGCAAGATTATGGTAGTGCCTGTACTCTAAATACACAGGTGATGTGATTCCTCTCTATACTACCATTCCCCTACCAGTAAGGAGGTCTCCCCACAGCAATGCGGGAGTCTCATCTGATTAATATAACTTCCCTTATGATATTGCTCAGTTTGTTTCCTACTTTCGCACATCACCTGTACATGGAACTTTCATTGCATCGTAGGACATTGTTTCTATTCGTAAGTGTTGGCAGGTTGCTAAGGAGGATCCAAAATGGAAAGATGCAATGTTAGATGAACTTGGGGCTCTGAAAAAGAACAAAACCTGGGAGTTTGTATCACTACCACCAAACAAGAAGGCGGATGGATGCAAATGAGTCTTCACTGTGAAACAAAACCCATAAGGTCGGGTTGACCGTTACAAGGCCCGATTGGTATAAAGGGGTACAATCAGACTATGAAACCGACTATGATGACACCTTTGCACCCGTGGCAAAGGTATCTTTGACAGTGAATGAGGGATGAAACTACACCAACTCGATGTGTAAAATGTCTTTCTTCATAGTGATTGGTTGGAGGAAGTCTACATGAAGGTACCACTAAGTTTTAGCACAAAACAAACAACTGGTAAGATGTGTAGACTCAAGAAGTCTCTTTATGGCCTGAAGCATTTTCCTCGACCTTAGTTTGACAGGTTTAGGAGAGCTATGGTAGGCATAGCGTATTGGCAGACCAATGTTGATCATACAATGTTCTCTAGGCGATGTGGAATTCACACTACAATGTTTGTTGTGTATGTTGACGATATGATTATCACTGGTGATGATGAGAGTGAAATTGCTTAGCTGAAGACGAGGTTGCACAAGGAGTTTAAGATGAAGGACTTGGGTCCGCTAAGGTAATTCCTTAGGATTGAGATAGCTCATGGCGTTGAGGGGATTGTTCTATCTTAATAGAAATATGTGCTAGATTTGCTGACAGAGTCAGGTATAATGGGGTGCAGGCCTGTGGTTGCTCTCATTGATCAAAGGTCAAACTCAGTGTTGGGGCAGGAGAGCCGGTTAATAAAGAGAGGTACCTGTTATGACACGTTACGAGTCGGACCCACGTTGGGGCCGCACGTATCAACGCCGACCATATGCGACGAATGCATGAATATATCTTTTATGATTTTAATAGTTTTTGTTGTTCGCGTATTTTATCTGTTATGGTATTTGTATTCATGTTCTAAGCCGAAGTGGGGGGCAAAATTTGTGAACCGGTGTATGTGGATCGGCCAGACCAATGTGATGACATGCAAAGTTTTAATTCCTACAATCCTCTCTCTCTTCTTTTTTTCTCTCTCTCTAACCAACATAAGCCCTTCTGATCCCTCTCGGTACCTTAGTCGTACGACCGCTCGCATGCCGACGACATCTCCGTTGCTCCCCCTTCTCTTCCGTCGGTTCCCCTCATCCTCCAGCCATAGCACTGTCGGGCTCCAAAAAGGGACAAGTCGATCTCTTGTGGGATTTCCCCATCTCACGTCCCATCACATGATCTCAGTCAGGAGAACATAACAACTCAGTATTAGATCCAAACGCTTGCGTCCCCATCTCTGACATCTACTGTGACGCCCTCCACTCGCCACGCCGGTCCCCCGCGCACCCGCCGCCGCCCAGCACAGCAACTGACCTGCTACCCTCTCCCTCCGTGACCCTCCAGCAGCCCTCCAACATGGATGTAAGAGTCCCTTCTCTCTCACCCAGGTCGTAGAGCTCTTCCAAACCATGTTCACCACCCAAAATACGAAGATGGAACCCCTAAATGCTCGCTTAGATGCCTTACAAGGCACCCCGACTCCGCCTCTGGTGGCCGTTGCGGCCTCCCCCGCGGCCAGTCGAGTGGAATCATCCTTCCCTCATACAGAAGGCCTCCCTTCTCTTGTTCCATTCATATGGATTTTCTCATCTATGAAGGCCGCGAAGATCCCCTTCCGTGACTCACTTGATGTGGTATCTTATTCTCAAATTAGCAAACTACGGACGATGATCGTGTCAGCATTGATTCATTCCATTTTCCTAGGCCGACGCAATTATGGTTAGCCCAATTCTTGCAGGAACACCCTAACTCCTCTTGGGAGGACTTCCAAGATGCTTGCACATTTATGTTCGGGCCAACGCTGTCGGGAAATCCCCTCGGCAACCTTGTTTCCCTCAAACAATCACGCTCCATTGATGCCTATGTTATTAAAGGCGCAAGGCGCACTGAGGCGCAAAGGGGTCCTAGAGCCAAGGCGCAAGCCGCAGACGCGCTCTTGAGGCGCAAAAATGAAAAAAAACACAAAATCAGTGAATTTAGCGCCTAATTCACTAAAAATCAATGAATTGGGCACCCAGTTCGCTGAAATTGCGTCCGATTTGTTGAATTTCAGCGAATCGGGTGAGCCTCAGACACACAACACGCCTCTGCCTGGCAGAGGTGATGGGTTGTGCGCCTGACGCTTGAGGCGTGTCTTTAATAACATAGATTGATGCTTGGAGCAATTTTAGATTTTTTTTTGTCGCGAGCGACCTCCGTCTTACCTGAGCAACAAGTTCCACTCTTCACTGCCGGTCTTCATGAACGATGGTGTTGGGATGTGGGATTTCAACACCCGCATGGCCTGACGGCAGCAATGAGCCTCACACGGGCTTGTGAGCGTCGCCTATTTGCAGATCGTCCACCCTCGGGACGTCGTGACCACATCAACATCCGCCCATCATTCGGGCCTACGGAATCCAAGTCCGCCATAGGATAGGAGCAACACGCCATACTTTCCTCCACCGTTTATCTCGTGCTGAAACGGCGGCCCACCGCGAGAAAGACTTGTGTTTCATTTGTGATGAACCCTTCACCCCCAGTCACTGGTGCAAGCGGTTATTTTGACTTTAAGTGGATGACCCATTAAAGGATAATGACGATGGAGTCGAGGACACTGATACACCTCAACTCTCTATGCATGTCATGGCAAGACCTCGGGAAGGTTGCACGATTCAAATGCAAATGGTTATTGGTGGGACGCAACTCCTAGCTCTCATGGATAGCATCACCCACACCTTTATCCGCCAGGATAGGGCAATCAATTTGTGTCTTCCTTTTGCCTCCCGTAGCCACGTCAAGGTGGCTATGGTCAATGGCTAGCAGATGTCGTGCCCCGGGGTTTGTCGGCGCGCGGCCTTTACGGTGGATGGGTACCACTCCTAAACAGATCTCTTCCTGGTGGACCTCCGTGGCTTCGATGTCGTCTTGGGCGTTTGTTGGTTGCGCACCTTGGGCCCCTCCACGTGGGACTTCGACCGCCTTACCACGTCTTGGTATGTGGGCTCCCATTTAGTCCAGTGGCAAGGCCGGGACCCATGACAATCTCTTTCTTCCTTTTTGGTGCAGACCGAGCCCCTCCCCAGTCCTTTGGCGATGACGAAAACCACCTACCCGATCTATTGTGTTGGATCTGCTGGCTCCCTTAGAGGAGTGGGGTGAATAAGGATTTTAATTAATTTTGTGATTTAAAACGAAAGGTAGAACAAAAACAGGAAGATTGCAGTTTTTGTTGCAACTGCCAGCGGTAATAACTACCGCATGGCGTTAGTAACAAAAAAACTATTTTTTGCTTATCTGTTCATGATTAAGAAACAATGAAAATATGTAAAGTAAAATCAATTTTATTTCCAGAATAAAGTTTACATAACTTTGACCCCAATAACGCTTGGGATCAAGGTGAAAGTAAAAATCTTTTGATTTTCTATACCGACCCTTCTACCAAGGACCGGTTGGATCTAGTCTTTCTATCCCCAGATGAGGCCTCGAGCTGCCACTAGATCTAACCCTAGACCTAGTCTCCACCACCTGCGACGAATTCTCCTTGAGTCTCGCAATACTTAGTTGCCAACACCTATGGCGAATTCACAACGACCAGAAACAAAAGAAATACAAGTAATGGATACAATAATATAAAAACTCTCTCAATATGCACAGAGACATCATGTAGAGTACGTGTGATCGATCCTTCTTCAAGTTCGTAGCTTTCACGAGCGTTGAAGGGAGTTCTCTTAACTGCAGGGAGGAGGCTTTCATGAAAGTACAAGAGTTGTGGCTTTTGATCGTAATTCACTGGCATGAGGAGGTCCACATTTTTTCTAGGTACAGAAGCTATCGCCTGCGTTAGTACTGCCGTCGGTCGGTAGCTACTTTAGGAAACTTCTGGACACGTGGACAGAGTCACTTTTGGCAATATCTTCTTCCAAATTTGGACCTTCCAAAAGATAGCGCACGACATTAACGATAACGCCTGACGGTGGCCATATTAAGACTGTCGTCGGATCTCTTTCCTTTTTTGCTCCTCAATCAGCGGCGGATTGACGGTGTTTCTAAAATATAATGCCCAACATTAGTGATAATGTCTGGCGGTAGGAGTTTCCTTTTTCAGCACCAACCTTCCTTTTTCGTCGATCTTTCCTTTCTCAACAATATTGTCATTTCTGTCACCGACACTAGCACGAGCGTCAGAGTTAACGCCCCTCGGTAGCACCCGATTTAGCGTTCTTTTCTTTGTTCTGGATTGCTGGTGCTAGCACCGTCGGTATCATTACCGCTCGGCATTAGCAATCGATGGAGCACCATCTTCATCATTCTGACTTGTATTTTAAGGAGTATTGAACCCGTGGTTCCTGCACATTATAAACACACGACAAACATGATCAAATACAAACTGAGATTTGTTATTCTCAAACCAAAAGATGTGGAATGCATGTTCCAACATATCAGAGCTTCTCCACTTATTTGCCGACATATTTAGCCTGCGGTCTGGCCTCCTACTTTGCCACCGACGGGATCATTGCATCTGCCTCCTTCCGGGGATTCCCCTGATTGTAGTACGACCATACCAATATCCCTTTCATCAGATGAATGAAATAGAAAGACAATGTGACCTTCTACTTCAACAAGGCCTCATCCGACGCAACGTGTCATCGCTTTCCTCTTCTGTTCTGTTAGTGCGCAAGAAAGACAGCTCATAGCGGCTCTGTGTCGACAACCGTGCACTTAACTCTCATATGGTGAAGGATAAATTTACTATTCTTGTGGTGGAAGAACTTTTAGATGAACTGTCTGACATGTGTTTTTTCTCCAAACTGGATTTATCTTCAGTCTATCACCGAATCTGCATGGCGGTCAGCGATGTGGAGAAGACCGTTTTTCTCACTCACCACAGTCATTTTGAGTTCTTGGTCATGTCGTTCGGTCTCACGAACTCTCCCTCCACTTTTCAGGCGCTAATGCACGAGGTATTCCACCCTCTCCTCCACAAATCTTCACTTGTTTCTTTGATGATATTCTAGTCTACAACAAGTATTGGGCAGAGCACATGCAACACCTTAATACTGTTCTCTAGTTAATTCAAACTCATCAGTTGGTTCTCAAGTCCTCAAAGTGTTCTTTCGGGAAAGGTTCTGTTATTTATCTGGGGCATGTTGTCCATGGTTTGGGGGTTTCGACCCGTACAAGCTCCCAGGGGTGGCGTCGTGGCCTATGCCACAAACACCTACCGACCTACACGGGTTCCTTGGCCTCACGGGCTACTACAACCGCTTCATCCGCGACTACGACACACGGGTCGAGCCTTTGGTGAGCCTCCTCCGCATGAATGCCTTCACGTGGACGGACACCGCTACTTAATCCTTCTGCACCCTACAAGATGCCTTGATGTCCACTCCAATTCTCCGACTTCTGGATTTTTTTATGTTATTCCTAGTGGAATGTGATGCATCAGGGATAGGCTGCGGAGCCGTGCTACAACAGGAGTGGCATCCCTTAGCTTATTTCAGTCGCCGGGCAACTCTACACCATTGCAAATTGTCGGCCTATGGACATGAATGCATCGGCCTTACCAAATCCGTCCCGCATTGTCATCCATACTTGTGGAGCCGCAAATTTGTGATTCATACGGACCACTATAGCCTCAAGAACTTACTCGAGTAGCGTCTTTCCACGGTACCGCAACAACGGTGGGTGAGTAAGCTACTCAGTTTCGAATTTCAGGTGGAGTATAAAGCTGGAATGCTTAACCGCGCTGCCGATGCACCCTCCCGCCGAGATACCCACCCCGAGGCCTTTTTATATGCGATTTCGTTCCCGATGACCGACTTTCTCTCCTTGCTCTGCATGATATCCAACTCTCCCCTCGTCTGACCGAGCTCCTCCACCGTGCGAAAGAATGTCTCACTGATCCACAATGGACAGCCCACCCCGGTCTCATTTTGTATAGGGATCGTGTTTATTTGGACTCCTCGCCACCCCTCATTTTGAAGGATGTTCACAACCACAGTCATGAAGGCATTCATCATACACTTCAACGTCTTCGCTCGGAATTCTTTTGGAAAGGAATGCGCAAGCACGTACATGCTTTCATTGTGGGCTACGTGTTGTGCCAATGGAACAAGACGGATCATCTCCTTCCGGCGGGTCTGCTACAACCTCTCCCAGTGCCTACACAAATTTGGTCGGATTTTTTCGTGGATTTTGTCAAAAGGCTGCCTTCCGCCCGCGACAAATCAATTTTGATGGTGGTGGTGGATCATTTCTCGAAAGGGACCCATTTTACTGCATTGGTGCACCCTCTCTTCGTCGAGAATGTCGCCCCGATCTTTTTTCAAGAGATCTTTCTCCCGCACGGGATGCCGAAGACCCATGTTTCAGATCAAAACAAAGTTTTTACTAGCACTTTTGGATGGAAGTCTTCGCTCTAAGTGGCACGAAGCTCTCTTTTTCCTCTTCATATCACCCACATTTAGATGGACAGACGGAGGTTGTTAACCGCACCGTGTAGATGTATTTACGTTGTATCACCGGAGATCGCCCACGAGATCAACCTCACTGGCTTCCTTGGAGCGAGTATTGATACAATACCGCGTACCATACGACGCTCCAGACCATACTGTTTCGTCTTATATGGGTGGCTCGGCCCGGTTGGGCGCCGTGGATTGAGAATTGGGAAACAGGGATGAGTTCTTGGTGGTAGCCTTGAACCGCCTTTTAATTTGTAAGAGCATTATGGTAATGTGTTAAGTGTGGCCCCCTCCATATATAGGTATGAGACTTGGGAGTATTAGGCATCCTAAACATAACATTATCCAAAATTAGCTTGCAATAAAACTAAACCCTAGTCTAGTCTCAGGAGTTGGTTCCTGCTTAAAATCCCTCTCACAAGGAGAGATCCCAAAATCCTTACATAAAAGGATGCCTAATACTCCCGAGTCTCATACCTATATATGGAGGGGGCCACACTTAACACATTACCATAATGCTCTTACAAATTAAAAATACATGCTGCTCAAGAACAAAATAAGATGCTCCAAGAAATCATCGCCGGGCGTGTCACAAAATGACAATGAATATGCCAATTTCAGTTATTCAGTTTATGTACCAGGAACAATGGTATTATCAACTACTACTGTATCCTACCAGAATCCATTTCATAAAACAAGCAGGCATATAATTGATAGAGCAGAAGAAATAACAAACCGATTGAGATAATGATTTCTTCATCAGTCTTTCATAGACACCATCATGCTGTCAGGTCTTCTGCCGCGAGCATGCCATTAATTTGATCTTCAAACTCAAGTTCTGCTAATGCTGAATCTCGTTCACACAAATGGCTGCACCGAAGAGATTCATCAAACCGCTGGTTTCGGAATCACGTAATCACTTTTTCTTCTCAAGGCACGTCATACTATGAAAAGAGAATCATCATTATGTTGCCAAACATTTTGATATTGTATGGGCAACATTGAGCATATCCATCGAAGCACTGGACAGAACCAGGCAAGAAATGGTATTCACTACTTTTCGTAGTGCAGGAATCCAGCCTTCCAGATGGCAGCCTTGAGTTTCTTTGCATCTCTTCCGAATCCCGAGCACCGAAGACCACGAAGAACTGCGCGCTGAGCAGACTTCAGCACGTTGATGCCCTTCCTCGCGCAAATCAATAAGAATTTAGATGCAACATGAAACCTTCCCACCTTGCACAGACCGTGCAAAAGAGCCGAGTAAGAGAAAGAATCTCTAGTCCTCATCATATTGAATATGCTCAAGGCATGATCCACCATACCAGCTTTGCACAAACCATCAATAAGACTGTTGTAGGCTACCAAATTCGGATTCAACCCGCTTGTTTCCATTACACGCATTTGATTCATCGCGGAACTAAAATCGCCCAATTTACAGAACCCGTCCACTAACGTAGAATAAGTGTATCCGTCACACTCCAGACCAGCTTCTTCGATCTCATTCAGTAGCAGCAATGCATCATTCATGTTCTTCTCCTTGCAATATGCATATATTAGTGCATTATAGCACGCCAGATCGATCCCCTCGCCATTTTTAAGCATTTGTCGAATGCAAACACGAGCGTCTTCAGTCTTTCCCCTCTTTGCCAGCGCACTAATAACCGTGCAATAGGCAAAAACATCCGAGTTGTATCCCCTGCTCATCATCTCGGAGAATATATCTAAACCATCCTCAAAATTTCTAGACCTAAACCAGCATTTCATGGCAGTGGTATAGGTTGCAGCATTAGGAGCAATGCCTGATTCTCTCATCTCCTTATAAATTCTTCTAGCCTGACCTCTCTTGCCAGATTTGAAGAGCCCATGAAGCATTGTGTTGTATGTGACGAGCTCCGGCGAGAAACCAAACTTCTGTAACCTCCTGAAAGCCATGACAGCATTGACTGCCCTTCCAGACTTGAAGTAGCCATTGATCAATGTGTTATAAGTGATTATAGACGGGGAGACACTGCTTGAATTCATATCAGAAAATATCTTGAAGGCAACCTCTGGGTATCCACAGTTAAACAAGCAATGCATCAGCGTGTTGTAGCTCCATTCATCTGGCTCTACTCCATTTTTTGACATATCTTGAAACAGATACTGGCATTGGGATGGAAGATTATGTCTGCTGGCCCCAGCCATGAGAGTATTATACGTGACCACATCTGGTTTTACCCCTGCTTCCTTCATTCGGCTAACAGTCAAATACGCTTGATCCAAGTCTACGAATCGACAATATGCAGCAATAAGTGTGTTGTATGTCACGACATCGGGAAGGCAGCCTAGACGTATTCCATCGACGACAACAAACTCGGCTTTATCCAACCTCCTGGCCTTGCACAGTGAACCAATGCAAATGTTCAACAACAAAGTTGAAAATTTGCCGCACATTCCTCAAAAAGCATCATGGCATGAAGAACTCCATCATCTGGATAAGAATTGAAAGCATAAGATGTATAAAGATGCTGCCTGAAAGATCAAATTTCCATAAAATGCATGAAGTGCTTAGTTCAACAATTCCACTGATTCCAGAAGTTTAAGGAAAAAAACATGTTTTGAAGTTGTAAACGATTGTGAAACGGTCAGAAGGCCAACAAGGATTAATGATTATGGAAGAACCCTAAATTAACCTCACGAATGGCCTCTCTGCTTACTTTCAAGTAAAGTGACTCCTTCATCTCGCCATCTTGCTTTTTGCATTAAGCAAGAAAGCCCCTTTGCTGCCTAATCCAGCTGCTTCGTCAAAAACTCCAAACACAAATGAATTTCGACAGCCAATAATAAATCTCACGGATGAAGAACATCATAAAACTTTGGAGAAGGGAAAGTCAACACATTCGGGGCTAGAAAGATATCAAGAAGAGATCTTCTGTTTTTCAGGAATCGAAAAACTACGAGAAGGTATAGAAAATCGGCGATTTCGAAGAAGGTTGGTAAAGTTGCAGGCTGCGGAGAGAGAGGTGAACTCGAAGGCTCGGTTTCGGAGTAGATGGAGATCGGCGAACCGGAGCTTGAAGGCGGCGGAGACCTGCTGGGAGAGGGCTCCGATGAATGTTGGGTCGAAGAGAATAGTCTAATTTCTGCTGGGCAATTTTTGCCTCGGAATGTATCAAACGGGTTCTTCTCTTCCGTTCCTTACTCCACGCAACAGATTGTTGGGTTGCTTTCATCTAAATTTTAGGTGCATGATTAAATACCATTGTAACACCAAATTCAGAGAAGATGCGAGAAGCTCGTCTAAGATAGTTTGAACGCGTACAAAGGAGATTATTAGAGGCACTTGTTAGGCATTGTGAGATTCTAGTCACTACGAATGTTAGACGAGGAAGGGGTGGACCAATAAAGACTTGGAATGAAATTATAAAGAAAGACATGATGTATTTAGGCATTAGTGAGATTATGACAAAAGATAGGGCACAATGGTGACAAATGATCGATATAGCCGACCCTACTATAGTGTGATAAAGCATGAGTGTTGAGTTGAGATTAAATACAGTCGTACGATCTTATATCTTACGGCGGTGTTGTTTTCGCGAAATATTACAGTATTCTAAAAATATTGTTAGTATTGTCAAATACGACAGTACTTCGATCAATCATGTTGTTTTTGCAGGACCAGCGGTTTGATGCACGCGAGCACTGTGATCTTGGGTGAGAGTAATGCACTAAAAATATTTCTCCATTTTAGGGAGAGACACAGAGGGAAAATCTAGCGGTAATCTCACACAATGTCTTCATTTGCGTGATTAGGCGTCGGTGATTCTCTCTCAAAATAATTTAGATTGATGGAGATCCTCTCTATTTGGAACAAATGTACATTATTTGTTTCATGATCAACATTGATTATTAGTTATTCAATGTCGTAAGTAATACTCCTTTTCAATTTTTTAGTTTAAATGTCTACCGTTACTTCCTCCACGTGGTAGATTGCCAAGCGACTTGGACTGTGATTTCAAAACGGGGCATGGAGGGAAAATCTCGCGATAATCTTACACAATACGTTCATATGCATGATCAGGTGTCCGTGATTCTCTCACTCATCCCTAATATAATGTGGAAGCCGGGTTTTTTAGGGGAGGGAGGGGGAAGTAAATCTCGCATTTTATCTAGGGTTGTTGGATGAAGATATTTTTAATCTATACTCTCCGCATGATCCAAGTTAACGAGGTATTGCCTTTGCTGTCTGAAGTCTAAAATAATTTAGATTGATGTATATTATTTATTGCATGATAAGGATTAATTATTAGTTATTCATTGTTGTGAAATAATTTGTATAGTTGAAAAAATATAAAAGAATGAGATAACTTAATATATTTGTTCCTCTAGAAATAAATTTTGACTATGAAATGAATGGTCTCCATTTTGTCTCAAATTGAGAGGTTCCTTGAGCAATTTAGAGTATTCCTTGTATATTCAAGAAGACCATAAAGAAAGAAATATATAGAATAATCTATGAAATTGAGGGGATCTAGACCACTCCATGCTTTGAAGGGTGGATTTTTGGGGTCTATAAAAGGAAGGTGCATGCTCATTTGTAATCATTCTAGTTTGATACCAACAATAGTGCTCTTTTAAGTTCTCTTCATTTGTAAGCATTCTACCGAGTTTTTCTTTTCATCTTCTCCAACACTGAGCTTCAGCAGGAGGCCGATTTCGCTAAACTATGCTGAGTGATAAATGCGAGATAAGGTGGCATTATTGCTTGCATGGGAATAAGACTGTTACATGACTTTCCTTATTCTATTTTTCTTCTAGCTTTGATGATTTGCTTTCTTATTATGTTTTTTTCATGAAATTATCTTTTCCATTATCTTATTCTAACATAACCCATCGATACTAAAATTAGATTGGAACGCGGAAAAACAAAATTAGCTTGATTTGGTCAATCCCAATTGAATGTTCTTGCAAACTCATTCTCTTGTTTGAGTTGGTATCTGTTATGCAATCGGACCGAGTACCGCGGTAGCGCAACGGAATTAAATCGAGCAAAAACAATCGCGCAAAATAAAAAAACCACAGAACGAGATATCCAAGCACACAGACGACACAAAAATTTACGTGGTTCGGAGAGAAGCTCCTACATCCACGGGGAGAGCGCGCCGGAGAAGATCCACTATAAGGTATGGAGGTACAGATTACAATAGAGACCGTAAGGTCGAGCAATGAAGAGAAAACCGAAAAGGTGAAACCGGACTATCGCTTGCGATAGTGATGTCGTCGGGCGATAGTGGTACTGTTCACCTCCTTTGCGGAATCGCCGCCTGGACTGTACGCCTGAAGCCGACCTCGCCTGGATTCGGCCGTCTGATGTCGCCGCGCCGCCTGGGATCACCTCCGCTGCCTGGAACCACCGCGGGAGACCAGCCTGATGTCGATCCGACTGGATTCGACCGGATGCCGCTCCGATAGCTCCGCCTCGAGTCGTCCGCCTCGAGTCGCCCCCTTGCGCACCTGCTGCCGTCGTCGCCGGCTGATGCCGCTGGGATGAGAACGGTGGGTGGCTAAGAACTCCTTCGGATCGCTGTTGGTGTTGGGATGAATTGAATCATAGCCTCCCCTCCATTTTATAGCACAAGAGAGGGCCGGTCATTCCATGTTTGGCGAGCACAAATGGGGAAAGGCAGCCTGGAGAATAATCTCCCTTGATGAACTTCCTAAAAGGATTTGGCCTTGATTAGGAAAATGGGATTCCCACGGATTGGTGACATGGCGCAATCCTAACGATCCGGGCGCGAAGAGGTGTCACAATCTAACAATCTCCACCTTGACGCCTCACGCGACAGACTCCACCTAAAACTTGGATCTCCTCCCTCCGGCAAACTACCCCCTCTCCCTGGGGTTACCACGATCAGCACGCACAGATATAAGCCAAGTCAAGGCAGTGCTTGAACTTGACTCCGGTCAACGGCTTGGTCAACATGTCTGCAATGTTATCCTCAGTGTGCACCTTTAGTAACTGAATGTCTCCGCCAGCAACGAACTCTCTCAACTTATGGTACCGCACATCAATGTGTTTTGTCCTGGCATGATAGACCGGGTCTTTGGCCAGACAAATCGCACTCTGACTGTCACAGTGCAGCTTCACTGCTTCCTGAGAAATCCTGAGTTCTTTGGCGAGACCTTTGAGCCAGATAGCTTCCTTCGCAGCTTCCACTGCAGCAATGTACTCAAGCTCTGTTGTAGATAAAGCCACAATGTCCTGCAGAGTGGCTTTCCAACTGATGGGGCCCTCACCACAAAGGAAGATGTACCCGGAGGTAGATCTTCTTCGGTCGAGGTCGCCCGCATAGTCGGAATCAACGTAGCCCTCTAGGACTTTAGAAACTCCGCTCTTCTTAAACAACAAACCGACGTTTTTCGTTCCGTTCAGATATCTTAGAATCCACTTGACTGCTTCCCAGTGTTGTCGCCCCGGATTCCCCATATATTTGCTGACTACGCTCACAGCCTGAGCGATATCTGGTCTTGTACAGATCATGGCGTACATCAAGCATCCTACCGCACTAGCGTACGGCACCCCGAGCATCTTCTGTCGTTCTCCCTCTGTGTCTGGACACTGCTGTGACGATAATCTAAATTGTTGCCCGAGAGGGGTTGAGACGGGCTTAGATTCAGTCATATTGAACTTCTCCAGAACCTTCTGAATGTACCCTGTCTGAGAAAGCCAAAGCATGCCCCGCTTCCTATCTCGCTTGATTTTCATGCCAAGGATCTTCTGTGCTTGACCCAGGTCCTTCATTTCAAACTCAGCTTGTAGTTTCTGCTTCAAAGACTGGATCTTCTGAGCTGACTTGCACGCAATCAGCATGTCGTCGACGTATAGCATCAGAATCAGAACGTCGTCGTTTGCCAGAAACTTGTAATAGGTGCAGCTGTCGTACTGGCTCCTGCTGAATCCTTGTGAAACCATGAACGTATCAAATCTCTTGTTCCACATTCTTGGAGCCTGCTTCAGACCGTAGAGGGACCTTCTTAGTTTACACACCTTCTTCTCGTCACCGGGTTGTACAAACCTTTCAGGCTGCAAGATGTAGATCTTCTCTTCCAAGTTGCCATGAAGAAACGTCGTTTTTACGTCCATCTGCTCTAGCTCCATGTCGTTCGTTGCCACCATCGCAAGAAGCACTCGTATGGAGCAGTGTTTTACCACGGGTGAGAATATTTCATCAAAATCGACACCCTTCTTCTGCGCGAACCCCTTGGCAACGAATCTGGCCTTGTATCTCCACTGGTCTTTGCCAGATGTAGATTCCTTCTTCCTGAATATCCATTTGGAACTGATTGCCTTCGCCCCTTTGGGCAGACGAACCAAGTACCAAGTCTGGTTTTTACGAAGGGACTCCATCTCTTCTTCCATAGTTGCTTTCCACTGAGAACTCTCTCTACTCTCTACAGCTTCTTTATAAGATCCAGGATCTGTGGAGATCACCTGGAAAGCGTACGCTACCGTGTCCTGTAGCCTGAGAGGCAGTCTGACCTCTCTCCTTGCCCTTTCTCTAGCAATAGAGTATGACTCTGCTTCCGTAGGGTGCACAACATCAGCATTTTCTGGGTCAGAGGAATCATCGTGGTCATCAGCTTGGTCGCTCCCTTCCAGCTCCACCTCTAGGGGTGTGACTGGAGTCTCCTCCACCTCTTTAGACTGTGCCTCAGATTTCTTGAGCATAGAGGCCTCATCGAAGATCACATCACGCCTGACCTCCACCTTCTTTGTGTCCGGGTTCCACAGTTTGAACCCCTTCGTGCCGGTCTTTCGTCCCAGATAGATGCACCGTTTGGACTTAGCATCCAGCTTTGTCTTCTCAGAGTCCTGTACAAGGGTGTACACAGGACAACCAAAGATGTGGATGTCAGAGTAGTCAACCGGCCTGCCTAACCAAACTTCCTGTGGCGATTTCAGATTCAGTGATATCGATGGGGATCGATTCACTAGATAGCATGCCGTATTAATGGCCTCGGCCCAGAAGGACCTTGGTAGGTCTGCAAATAACCGCATGCACCGAGCTCTCTCTAGCAACGTTCGGTTCATCCTTTCTGCCACGCCGTTCTGCTGCGGTGTACCAGGAATAGTGAGGTGTCGAGTGATGCCCTCCTGATTGCAGTATTCCTGGAACTCCGCTGAGGTGTACTCGTCACCGTTATCAGATCTCAGATATTTGACTCTTTTCCCTGTCTGCTTTTCCACTGTCGTCTTCCAGACTTTGAATTTCTCGAATACTTCGGACTTGTGCTTCAGAAAGTGGATCCAGACTTTTCTCGAAAAATCATCGATGAAAGTCACGAAGTATCTGGCCCCACCAAGAGACGGCTCTGGGGCAGGCCCCCAAACATCTGAGTGTATATATTCCAGTGCCTGCTTACTCCGCTGCGTAGATGTCACGAACTTCACTCTGTGCTGCTTCCCGAGAACGCATGTCTCGCAGAAGTCTAACTTGCATGTCTTGACTCCTTTCAGTAGGCCCTTCTTGTGAAGCTCCAGCAGTCCTCTCTCGCTCATGTGGCCAAGTCTAGCATGCCACAGCAGAGAGGAATCCTCATCTGTCGTCTTAGAAACCGCCGCGTTGCCGGCGATGGTAGTGCCGATCAGTTTGTAGAGAGTACCAGAGCGCTCTCCTTTCATGACCACCAGAGCGTCTTTCTTGACCTTCAGATATACTCCCTCGCCGGTGTATGAGCACCCAGCCGCCTCTAGAGTGCCTAGGGAAATTAGACTCTTCCTCAGATCGGGCACGTATCTTACATCAGTAAGGGTCCTGATTGTTCCGTCGAACATCTTAATTCCGATACTGCCGATCCTGAGCGTCTTGCACTCCGAGTCGTTTCCCATCAGAACGCGACCGCCGTCACATTGCCTGAAGCTAGTGAACCATTCTATGTTCGGGCACATGCGATACGAGCATCCTGTATCCATGATCCACGTATCGGTGGTATCGAGGGTGGAGTGTACATGGAGTACGTCAGCATTGCTCTCGGGGTCAGACGCCACAGCCGCCTGTTCATGATTCCTTTCTTTCGCCTTTTTCTTCGGACAGTTGTTTTTCCAGTGCCCTTCTTCCTTGCAGTAGTGGCACTGGTTCTTCTTGTCCCGAGACTTAGACCTAGCCCGATTGAATTTCTTCCCTCTGTCTCTCGATCTCCCTCTGACCGGTTCTTTGTTCATCATGAACAAACCTTCGCTGGTGCTGGGGCCAGGTTTGCTCCGCGTTTCGTTCGATAGCAGCGTCGTCATCACCTCCTCCATTTTGAGCGTATCCTTTCCGTAGAGGATCGTGGTGACCAGATGGTCGTAGGACTTCGGTAGAGAAGACAGTAGTAGAAGCGCCTGGTCTTCCTCTTCGACTTTTACGTCCATGCTCCGCAGCTGGGAGATCAACTTGTTGAACGCATTCATGTGTTCTAGCAGCTTGTTGCTCTCGGACATTCTTAAGCTGTATACCTGTCTCTTCACATAGAGCTTGTTTGTGAGAGATTTCGACATATACAGCTCCTCCAATTTCTTTCATAGGTCTACGGTGGTGTCAGCGTCGACCACGTTGTACATGACCTCGTCGGCGAGACTCAACTGGATTGTGCTGATGGCCTTCAGATCCAATTCCTCTCATTCCTCGTCTTTCTTCACGCCGGACTTCTCCTTGCCGAGTAGCGCCTTGTGGAGTCCTTGCTGAACGAGAACCGCCTTGATCCGCTTCTGCCATAAGCCGAAATCAATCTTACCGTCGTATTTGGAAATCTCGAATTTTGCCGTCATTGTTTTGCTCGCAGTGCTACTGAGTGATCAGAAAAATGTTCTCGGATCAGATCTTGAGAAGGTAGGGAGTGGACCTTGTCGTCACCTACCGTTGACCCAGATCTAGAACCAGAACGCCCAGACGATCACCCCCGCGGAACCTGGCTCTGATACCAATTGTTATGCAATCGGGCCGAGTACCGCGGTAGCGCAACGGAATTAAATCGAGCAAAAACAATCGCGCAAAATAAAAAACCACAGAACGAGATATCCAAGCACACAGACGACACAAAAATTTACGTGGTTCGGAGAGAAGCTCCTACATCCACGGGGAGAGCGCGCCGGAGAAGATCCACTATAAGGTATGGAGGTACAGATTACAATAGAGACCGTAAGGTCGAGTAATGAAGAGAAAACCGAAAAGGTGAAACCGGACTATCGCCTGCGATAGTGATGTCGTCGGGCGATAGTGGTACTGTTCACCTCCTTTGCGGAATCGCCGCCTGGACTGTACGCCTGAAGCCGACCTCGCCTGGATTCGGCCGTCTGATGTTGCCGCGCCGCCTGGGATCACCTCCGCTGCCTGGAACCACCGCGGGAGACCAGCCTGATGTCGATCCGACTGGATTCGACCGGATGCCGCTCCGATAGCTCCGCCTCGAGTCGTTCGCCTGGAGTCGCCCCCTTGCGCACCTGCTGCCGCCGTCGCCGGCTGATGCCGCTGGGATGAGAACGGTGGGTGGCTAAGAACTCCTTCGGATCGCTGTTGGTGTTGGGATGAATTGAATCATAGCCTCCCCTCCATTTTATAGCACAAGAGAGGGCCGGTCATTCCATGTTTGGCGAGCACAAAGGGGGAAAGGCAGCCTGAAGAATAATCTCCCTTGATGAACTTCCTAAAAGGATTTGGCCTTTATTAGGAAAATGGGATTCCCACGGATTGGTGACATGGCGCAATCCTAACGATCCGGGCGCGAAGAAGTGTCACAATCTAACAGGTATCTTCCTCGTTGATTCGATCACCCTAAGAAGGAAGACAACTACGAAGTGACTTTCGCAGAAAGCATTGAATGAAGACCAGAATGAAGCGTCTCTCTGTCTCTGAAGGGATGGAGTCTTATTAAGACCTACACTAGGTTGAAGGCTGCTTCTAGCTCATGTTGATGTCCTTTGTCTTGTTCTTTCACCCCTCTTCTTTTTATGCTTGATGCTGGATTAAGATGGAGCTAAGTTCCTACAATGCACTGCAGACTATTGTTATTCATATTTCTCTAATCCAACCATTTCGAAGGAATTTCGAGTCTTCAACCTTTTTTGTGTGAAGGTGGTGTTGTCTTAAGCATAGAATGGACTATTTGAATGTTCTAACAAGTCAATTGAGTGAGTCATCGACTCAAGAAAATCATGTGCACGCCATCTCTTATAGGTGCACATGATTTTGAATGTCAAGCTGAGTCATTCCTATGTGATTCCCAAAATTTGAAACCAAATCATGACCCATTGAATCAAACTAAACTACATGATTTAGTTCAATTTTGATGGTACTCACGTGAAATGATGTTATTAAAAAAACATAGTTACAAACTTGCATATATGATGTTTATTACCATGAATCATGCGAAATGAGAAGCAATGCGTGACTCAAATTAATAATTTAATGTAACACAAATTAAGTTTTTATTAAATTGCTATGCATGACGCTCAAATAAATCAAACATATTATAATACTAAATTACTAATGTTAATGTAACTGCTAATATAGTTCGGTCCGGTCCAATTTAGTTCGATTTGACATTGAAAATCGTGAACTGAACCGAACCACGGTTTTTCAAAAACTAAAACCGTGACCAAACCTCGGCCTACTAAAACCGAACCGAATCATGCAATTTGGTTTGATTTGGTCTGTTTAGATGGTTCAGTTGGTTCAAACTTACACCCCTAATCCAAAGAATGGATTAAGCTGCAATAAAACAAAACAAAATAACAATATACACTACAGAAAAAAAAAAGTAACAACAGGTAGAAATAACATGAAGCTGCTCTGTCCAGAACAAAATTTAAAGTCCAGCGCAGGTAATCTTCCCACACTCTGCTTTCATTCTGGGAAAAGCTATATTCCTCTTCTGAATCTAAAATTTTACATAATGGAAGCAGCTGAGCTGTGCTGCTAAGAGATACTGCGGGAATATAGCAGTATTCATGAGCCCGCTATGGGTTTCGAGGCCACAAATCTGGCTACAGCTTGATATAATTGCTCGTTGTCGAATGGCTTGGAAACATAGCCATTCATCCCACACTTCAAGCACTCTTCGTAGGTTGTCAGGATAACGTCGGCGGTCATGGCAAGGATCGGCAGGTGCTGCTCATGCGGTGGCTCCTCTCTGTGGAATCCGTTGGGAGATGATGCGGCTTTGATCCTGGCCTGCGCCCTGGATTCGTTCTCCATCATTCGGATCTGTCTTGTTGCTTCAAATCTGAAAGAATGTGATTTGCATTGCTTAGTATGTTGCATGCTAATCAAAAGAAACTGAAGATTTATTGTAAAGTTTCACATATTAACGGAAGATATAGGAGTACAACGCATATCGGTGTGTCGTTAGCAGACTCCTCCTTTTTGGGATTAGTCCCACATCACAGAATCTGTTTTTGGGTCTCCCTCTTGTGTGTTGATATAGGAGAGATGTATTGATGTAAATTATTTGTGAGAATAATAAAAAAAAATTATTCCTTATTTTCCTACTTGGTATCAGAGCCAAGTTCGGAAAGAAATAAATAAAAGATTGCGAGATTACATGATTTTCCCTCAAATTAATTTTATTCCAATTTCCGATAGGGAGCGGAGGGAATCACGAAATCAGTCGAGTCCCTGTTGGCCATAGGAGGAGGAGAAATCTCAATCACGTTTTTTATTTCCTTGTTCGGGCAGGCGCGGCAGCAGAAGGCGCGTTTTCTAACCCACCGAAGGCAGCGCGACAGCAGAGGGGACTGCGGCATTACGGAGTGCGGCGCATCGCGGGATCTGACAGAGGAGCATGGAGGAAGGGCACAGCGGACGGGTGCATGCCGCAGTGAGCGCGAAGGGAGGAGATCGTCGTGCGCGACTGTGCAGGGGACTGCGAGTTTGCGACTGGCATCCAAGATCGCGAGTAACCGCAGGGAGAAGGACGCGGACGAGGATTGCGGCAGACAGACGCGTCAAGATTTCTGACTGGAATCCAAGATCGCGGGGCTTCGCGCAAGGGGGAGAGCTAGCCCGTGAGGAGCGTACGGCGGGTCCTCCGATTTCCTTCTCGCGTGCGCAGGTAGCAGGCACAGTGCGACGTGGCAGAAGGAGCATCGTGGCATCACGCATCGCGACAAGGAGCATCGCGCGGGATTGCGCAGGGAGAAGCATCGTAGCGGATTGTCCCGTGATACATTGTATTAAATATAATAAATATGTATATATATCTTACAAATGTAATTAAAAGTCCTCAAAACAATATTAGATGGATTATAATTGCACAAATCATCAATTTTTATACCTTATACATACAAAACAACATGAGTATCAAGAACTAACAACGCATGTATATAGTAAAAAAAACAAAATAATAAAATTTAAATCAAATTCTTTATAATTTTAACGAAAAAAGAAGATACTTAAATCTGAAGCGCATTTTGTTATAAACAAACACCGCTAAATGCATTTATGGTTCATAAAATTTCCTTTTCTAAAAATCACACAAAAGTTTTTTGTTTAATTTAGAAAACATACTCTATCACAATATGCAGAACGATCTGTCAAGTCCAAATGTATCTATAGATTAGAGTAACAGGTGTATCTGTCGAGTATCGGGTACGTACCGGTACCGGATACGTATCCGGTACGGGTACATGACCCTCATGGAAGTATCAGTGCTTCATAGGGGAGAAATTTATTTGCTTGAAATAAAAATTAAGCGTGCTCATGGAGAAATTAGTCGCCAAAATGGAGGAGGCGGACTTAAAAGTATTCTTTGAGTTATTGCGAATGACCAAAGGCGAGGGCTCGACTCAGTCGTCGTTGCCCCCAATGAAGCTGGATCTTCCCCCGGTGGAGTTGAAGCTCGATGGATCAGCTACATACTTAAGTTGATCGCGTCGGGTGAAAATGACACTCTCCGGAAAGAACTTGGAGGGCTATCTGACTGGCGAGAAGGAGTAAGAGAAGGACTCAGATGTATACAATGAATCGAAGACTACACGCAACCTGTTGCACACATGGCTCCTAAATTCAATGGTCGGGTCTATCGCTATCACGGTAGATGACATAGAAACTGTAAGCGATGTTTGGGAGAAGTTAAAGAGGCTATATGCAGGAGCCAACAACAGCATACATGTGTTTCAGATTGAACGGGAGATTGAGACTTTAACTCAGGGGGATCGCTCGATCCAGGAGTATGTCGCGGATCTGGAGCGACTATGAGCAGACTATGATTATTTTTCACCAACCGCATGTTGCAAAGACCCTGATTGCACGAAAGGGGAGCGAGACACTCAGTGAAGGACTATGCACTTTATAAGGGGGTTGAACCCGACATTTGAGCAAAGAAGTGCGATGTTGCTCACTTTATGAGGAAGTTACCTGGATGAGACGATCTCAGCTATGATGCAGGAGGAAAGT
This sequence comes from Platanthera guangdongensis, assembly GCA_039583875.1. Classification (NCBI taxonomy): domain Eukaryota; kingdom Viridiplantae; phylum Streptophyta; class Magnoliopsida; order Asparagales; family Orchidaceae; genus Platanthera; species Platanthera guangdongensis. The sequence goes on along the minus strand of CM077158.1, from coordinate 16,640,273 downwards.
CGGATTAGACTTCAGTCTGGTGTAGCCGCACCCATCGGGGCGAAATCAGCCCTAATAGTAACCAATCTTGGGCCCGCAAGATACACGAATGAGACACGACAGTGTTACAATTGTGGTGAAGTAGGTCATCTCTGGATGGCTTGCCCCAAGCCACCAAAAGGGTGGGATGCATGTGGACGGGGAAAAGGAGGCTACCGTGGTGGTCGTGGGGGTCGCAAAGATGGTGGAAGAGGAGTCTACTGAGAAAGCCTTATGATAGTTGAGGACGATGCTGACGAAAGTAAGAATGAGATGGATAACTCAGAGGAGCAAGAAATTGTGAACACTTACTCCCAACTGATATGGAGAAAGCAGAAAGGAGTGACTGACAATGCACTCTTGCCAGCTTCATCAAGGAGTAGCATTGCCTCGTTCGCTCATTCAACCACAGGTACAAGAGAAACCCTTGCTCTCGCATCTATATCCAATATTAGATCTCAAGATTGGATAGTCGATTCGGGTGCTTCTCGACATGTCACTTGGGATGTTAGGGAATTCCTTTCATATACTCCCATAGTAGTCTCAGAGCGCATCCAAACTGCTAATGACACAACTCAGTCGGTGGTTGGTAAGGGTACCGTGCAATGTACCAACACTTTGACTTTGTCCAATGTTTTACATGCTCCTTTCTTTCTTGTAAATCTCTTACTCATTAGTGTTATCATATATCAACTAAAATGTGTTGTTTTGTTTGATATTCCGAATGTGATCTTCAAGGAAAAGGAGACCGACAAAAGACTTGAGACTGGCACATGGTATAGTGGCTTGTAGTACTTGTATAGAGAAAATATGGACTTAGCATTTTCAACCATTATTGAAGAAGCTACAGAAGTCGGAAAGAGTGCAGAGGACATACTACTACATCATCGGCGTATAGGTCATCCATCTTTTGTTGTTTTGAGTCAGATGTATCACCTTCTTTTTAAAAGGGCAAATAAAGAAAAACGTATATGTGATGAGTGCGAACTAGAAAAACATACCAAAAATTCTTATTCTAGTTCTGGAAGTATGAGTTATCATTCTTTTAATCTAACACATTCTGATGTTTTGAGACCATATCCCACGTACACTATAAATGTACTGCGGTATTTTGTGTCTTTCATTAACTACTTCTCACGTGTGTCTTGGCTCTATTTAATGAAAAACAAAAATGATGTGTTTGTTTGCTTCAAGGATTTTCATAAAGAGATTCAAACTCAACATAATACGGTCGTAAAGGTGTTGAGGTCTGACAGTGGGGCAGAGTACACCAACAGGGCGTTTGAAGAGTACTTGTCCTCACAGGGAATCTAGCATCAAACTACTTGTCCATGCACACCAGAGCAGAATGGAGAGGCAGAACGGAAGAGCAAACATCTTCTGGAAGTGACTCAAAGTATGATGAAAACAATAAAGGTGTCAAAGTACTTGTCAGGACAAGTCGTGCTAACATCAGTCTAACCAATCGGATGTCCTCACAAGTATTGGATCAGAAGCCTCTGATTGAGATACTATGAGGGAAGAATAAGACATTCTTCCCTTCAAGACCTTTGGTTGTGTGTGTTTTGTGTGATAAAAGACCAAATGTGGGAAAAATAGATTCAAGGGCTCTGAAGTGTGTTTTGTTGGGTATACAATTACCTAAAAGGGGTATGTATGTTGGAGTTCAGTGGAGAGAAAGTTATTCGTCAGCATGTATGTGACGTTCAGAGAGCTTGAGTCATATTACTCTGCTTCGACTGACTCGCCTCTTAGAGGACTAGGTGTAGAAAATATGAGACAAGAGGGGGAGGATAGCTGTGGTGGTGAGAGGCGGATAGTGAGTATCTCATTAGCACTTGTGTCAATGGAATCAAAGTCAGTTAAGATGTCGGTTCTCTAGGAGAGAGAATCTGTTGATGATGGACCGCCGACTCAGGGGGAGTTAAGAGTGTATACAAGAAAAAGGCAACTAAGCAAGCAGTCAAGTGAGACTACAATGCCCACAGTGTCACATGTGTCAAATTCGTTGTCTTTGCCTACTACGATACTTGAGACACTTGCATCATCCACCGCAAGTTCAGACTGTAACACCTCCCCTGTAATGAACGTATAATATGGGTCCGGCCGGGGCCCCACAACATACGGACGCCACAGCTTTAGTATTAAAAGTTGATATAGCTACCCACACTCAAAACTCCTTGCACAACACAGCGGAAACAGAACAGAACTAGAAGTTATCCACCACTAAAGAGTAAAACAAATGGCCTTAAGGCCTTACATTAAGTGTCCAAAAAAACAAATAATACATCAATCAGGAATGTGCTCAGCACTCCTAGTCTACCTCGGCATGCAAGTCGGACAACAAGAGTCTCAAACATAACAACTCATAAGTAGGGCTACAAAAGAGAAAAACACTTCATGAGGCTTAGGCCTTTCTGGCCGGCTAGCTAGCTCCTGCATGCGATCCTTGCCCTGAAAAATTTATTAGTAACGTGGGTCAGCAAAGGCTGACCTCAAACTGTGCAACAACACATCTCCTCCCGGCGGCCCCTAACGGACCCCGGGGTACCCCTCCAACCTGCAAGTTAGCACTTCGTAGGCAATAACCATAAGCAAGAAAAGCAACTATGGAAAACATGCTTGGATGTCACATACATCATACATGTTCTCTACTGGTTGAGCATAATATAAAAAGGGCCTACTTATGCAATCATGTATGCAATAACCCGGGTTTCACCCAAGGCACCCTAACTCGTATGCATCTAGCACATCATCACATCATATGGGTTCTCATTGATTCCCCATTGGCATAAAGCCGCAAACAAAGGGGTCATCATTTCCCCCAACGACTCACAGGCCGCCTCATGGAATTCTTGTCAAGGCCCCACCCGCTCAAGGTCTCAAACCCCGGGCTTGCCTACAAGCTCTGACGTCTCATGTCAGGATTCCAACAAACACAAAACTGACCGATTCTAAGAAGCCTTGCCGGACCCCACCCGCTCATGGCCTCATTGCCCGGGTTTGTCCCCATGCTTGGCATTCTCGTCAGTCACACAGAAGAGGACTAGTCTCGCCGGGACACTCTCCACACATGACGTGAACGTCACGGGATAGCCAGCCGACCACGGAGACCTAGCCACGCCTTGGCACAACACAAACCAAGACAAATCCACCCTAGTCCCTCATTTGTACTGCAGCGTTTCCGCGCACCAAGGAAAACATCTCCAACTCGCGCGGAGCTAACCTTGTCCACCAAGGAAAACATCTACCGCCGCGAGGAGCTAACTTTGTCCGGTTCCGACTACACGTACTCACTCGAGAAAAAGGGGAAAACATCACCACATCACAAACGGCATCTTGCCGCAATGGAATCTCTACGAATCCTTAGCGTTTTTATGCAACATCACCGAGTCGGACTAACGGTCGCGACAACGGCTTCACCCACCATGCCTAATCCACTAACGGAGCGGATCTCTAATGCAAAAATATGCCGGGGACGGACTCAATCAACCCGGAGGTTCCTCTTGAACCTTGGCAAACCAAACCCCTCTCATTTGAGAGTTTGGTGCCCAAAAACTAGAAAGAAAGAAAATAAATGATGCTAAGACATGCATCCTAAGACCGAGAGGAGAGGTGTCGTTACCTTCCGACTCCTCTTCCTTGCCATGGCAAAATGGCCGGATGAAAATCTTCGCAACGATCTAAGCTTCACGGATCCGGACTCGGCTCGCGATTTGGAGCACCGAAACCCCTCCTACAGCCCAAACTCTCCTTCTCCTTCTTCCTTGTTCTCACTTCTCTCTAGATCTTTAGCAAGAGAAAGCTTGGAGAAGAATGAGGGTTTTCAACCCTATTCTCGGACTTAACTCCCCAAGAACAGTCCTGAACCGTCAGATCCTGAAATCTGGGAAAGAATGGCCACGATCCGCCTGGAAAATAAAAGACCTGGGCCGAACACGGCCTGACACACGCCCGTGTCCAGGGCCGTGTGCCTCATTCGCCGTCTCAAATCGACGCGCCTGCAACAGCACACGGGCACCGACACGCCCGTGTTCAATCCGACACGACCGTGTCCCCAGTGACACGGCCGTGTGGCCAGCCGTGTGCCTCCATCGACACGGCCCCGAAACCAACCCGAGAGGTGACACGGCCTGGGACACGCCCGTGTCCCACGCCGTGTGCCAAGTCTCGACACCCGTCGACAGGCTTTGTGTCGACACCACGGAAAAACGTCGAGCGAAGATCGTCGACCAAGCGGGACACGCCCTGTGACACGCCCGTGTCACAGGCCGTGTACCCCAGTCTCGACACTCGTCGAGCGAAAGTGTCGACACTTGGGCCGAGTGTCGACACGGGCTCGACACGCCCTGCGACACGCCCGTGTCGCAGGCCGTGTGCCCTACTCTCGACACATTGTCGAGCGAAAGTGTCGACACTTGGGCCGAGTGTCGACACTTGGGCCGAGTGTCTATCTCGGCATGCAAGCCGGACAACAAGAGTCTCAAACATAACAACTCACAAGTAGGGCTACAAAAGAGAAAAACACTTCATGAGGCTTAGGCCTTTCTGGCCGGCTAGCTAGCTCCTGCATGCGATTCTTGCCTTGAAAAATTTATTAGTAACGTAGGTCAGCAAAGGCTGACCTCAAACTGTGCAACAACACATCTCCTCCCGGCCGCCCCTAACAGACCTCGGGGTACCCCTCCAACCTGCAAGTTAGCACTTCGTAGGCAATAACCATAAGCAAGAAAAACAACTATGGAAAACATGCTTGGATGTCACATACATCATACATGTTCTCTACTGGTTGAGCATAATATAAAAAGGGCCTACTTATGCAATCATGTATGCAATAACCCGGGTTTCACCCAAGGCACCCTAACTCGTATGCATCTAGCACATCATCACATCATATGGGTTCTCATTGATTCCCCATTGGCATAAAGCCGCAAACAAAGGGGTCATCATTTCCCCCAACGGCTCACAGGCCGCCTCATGGAATTCTTGTCAAGGCCCCACCCTCTCAAGGTCTCAAACCCCGGGCTTGCCTACAAGCTCTGACGTCTCATGTCAGGATTCCAACAAACACAAAACTGACCGATTCTAAGAAGCCTTGCCGGACCCCACCCGTTCATGGCCTCATTGCCCGGGTTTGTCCCCATGCTCAATTGGTGATGAGAGTTGAAAGAACTTCATAGTTAAGCGTGCTCGGGCTGGAGTAGTACTGGGATGGGTGACCTCCTGGGAAATCCCCGTAGTGCGGGCTTGACTATCGAGTTTACCTCATCAAAGGGAGGCTGTGGCCACCAACAACCCGCCTGTGGAGGGAGAGGGGTTGGGGTGCTTGGGCTGCAGCCCGGTAGCGTCGCCTAGAGCGGAGCCGTGACGCTGTCACGTTGGATCGGCTAGGGGCGTTACAATAAAAGTGCATTTTTTATGTAACGGTCCGGCCTTACCGTCCGTGGCGCTTAAAGCCCACTAGGAGTAGCACGGCACCGTCACCGGGCTGCAGCCCAAGCACCCCAAAGCCTCTCCGCGCCTGTTTCTCAGCAGCGGTGCATTGTTGAGGCCAGGTCTCGAACCCGCAACCCCCTTGATAAGCTTTCCTCAACGAAGCTCATCACCAACTGAGCAGCTGCAGTTGGTGATGAGCTTCGTTGAGGAAAGCTTATCAAGGGGGTTGCGGGTTCGAGACCTGGCCTCAACAATGCACCGCTGCTGAGAAACAGGCGCGGAGAGGCTTTGGGGTGCTTGGGCTGCAGCCCGGTGACGGTGCCGTGCTACTCCTAGTGGGCTTTAAGCGCCACGGACGGTAAGGTCGGGCCGTTACACAGACATCCCAAGTGAGATAGCCCCTCGTCTCTCTACTCCCACTCCCTAACTGGTAAGATGAAGTTCCTGCAGGAATGAAGGAGTATCACCTAATCGATATGGTTTTTCACATGGCATTGCCCAATTTGTTTCCTACTCTCATATATCACCGACACATGGAGCATTCATTACATCTTTGGATATTATTCTTATTCCTAAGTGTTGGAATGTTGCTAAGAAGGATCCTCAATGGAAAGCTGCAATGCTAGAAGAGCTTGGCTCATTAGAGAAGAACAAAATGTGGAACCTTGTGTCACTACCATTGGGAAAAAGGCAGTTGGGTGCAAATGAGTGTTCACAGTGAAGCAAAACCCAGAGGGCCAGATCGAGCGCTACAAGGCTCAATTGGTAGCAAAGGTTACAGTCAGACTTATGACATTGACTACAACAAGACCTTTACACTCGTCGCCAAAATGAGCACGGTTCAGACACTAATATCCTTGGCAGTAAATGGGGGATGGAAACTACATCAGTTTGACGTAAAGAATGTCTTTCTTCATGAAGATCTACTCGAAGAAGTATACATGGAGGTGCCACCAGACTTTGAAACAAAACAAACGGTTGACAAGGTGTGTAGACTCAGGAAATCACCATATGGGTTAAAGTAATCTCCTCAAGCATGGTTTGGCGGGTTTAGGAAAGCAATAGTTAACATGGGATATTGTCAGACCAGTATTGGGCTAAAGACAAGACTGGGCAAGGAGTTTGAGGTGAAGGATTTGGGGCAGCTGAAATACTTCCTTGGGATAGAAGTAGCTCACAGTGTAGAGGGAATCGTTTTATCCCAACGAAAATATGTGTGAGATCTACTCAAAGAGATGGGTATGCTAAGATGCAAGCCCGCGGTCGCCCCTATTTATCAGAAATCCAAATTCAACGTTGAGACAGGAGAACCAACTGATAAAGAATGGTATCAAAGGCTTGTAGGTCGCCTGATCTATTTGAGTCACACACGTCCCGACATATCTTTTGATGTAAGTGTAGTAGCCCGTTATATGCATGATCCCAGAGAAGGGCACTTGGATGCAGTGTATCAGATTTTTAGATACTTAAAGAGTGCACTAGGAAAGGGACTGATCTTCCGCAAAAATGGACATCAAAATATGAGGATTATTGCGACTCTGACTGGGCTAGCCGTGCAGATGACATAAGATCCACATCGGGATATTGTATGTTTGTGGGGGCAACCTTTCTCTTGGAAAATCAAGAAGCAGACTGTAGTTGCGAGATCTACAGTCGAGGCAAAATCCAGGGTCATGGCAAGTTTAGCAAGGTTGTTCAGGATGTTGGATTCACTCGAAGCTCGGCAGACTTCTCTCTCTTTTCTCGTCATCCGACCAACAGGCACCGTAATTCTCTTGGTTTACATTAACGATTTTCTAATCATAGGAAATGACTCAACCGGAATACAAATGATTAAGCAACACTTAAACTCAGTGTTTCAGAAAAAATACCTTAGAAATCTTCGATACTTCCTTGAACTTGAAATAGCACAATGACCTGATGGACTTATTAAAGTTATTATATCTCAACGAAAGTACTGTCTTGACCTTCTTCAGGATGCTGGCTATTCGGTCTGCAAGCCTGCAGACACTCCAATGGATGTCAACCATAAGCTCTGCGCTCATGGATCTGATTCAGACCTGTCACTTCCAAACCCTGAGTATTATCGTCGCGTTGTTGGAAAGTTGATTTATCTTACTATTATAAGACCTGATATCTCATTTATTGTTGAAGTTGTCAGTCGATTTATGCATGTTCCACGAACCTCTCATCTTTAGGTCGTCGAGCACATCCTCAAGTACTTGAAGACGGCGCTTGGACAAAGACACATATACAAACCATCCTCATCTTCCTCCTTATCTCAAATTGCTTACTCGGACGCTGATTATGTTGGTTCACTGGGTGATCGACGCTCCCACTACAACATTTTTGGTCTTTAGCAACACCTGACTTGACAACATTTATAAAAATGTTGTCTAAATCTTGATAGAGAACAGTTTATAAGTGTTACAATATGTTAGCAATTTTAGGCAACACTTTCTGGGAAATATTCAATAAATATTCTCTAATCATTTATAGAGAACATTTTTCAAATGTTGCATTTGACAGTTCACTTTAGACAACAAATATCTCATGTTGTCTTTTTAAATAATAATTTGCAACAAGTTAAAAATGTTGCCTAAACCTTTCCAAATCACCAAAAATTATTATTTGCACACCAAAACTATTATTTAAGAAATTTATTTTATAAAAATCAAACCTAAATAAATCTATCAAACCCTCGACATTTCCTCTCCCTGCACGCTTTCCCCTTCTCCCGCACCTGATACCCTTCCTCTTCCCGCGCGCGCGACTTCCTCGCCATTCCTCCGGCCAGACCAACGACAAGAATCGGAGTCCAACTTCTCTTCCTCTACCGTCCGCAAGGTGGTCCTCCTATTCTCCCGCAATCAAGCCGCTCTTGTTCTATCTGCCAAGAATTGCATTGGGTGACCTAATCGAGCCAAGTGCCACTCCTTCTTCCTCCTCTCCAGCCATGTCAGTGAGGTGCTTATTCCTCCAGCGTCTGCAAGGTATTATTCATCCTCTCTGTGAGGGGTGACTTCGACGCAATGCCCTAATTCCAAAATATTGCGTGCCTTTTTTCGCTAGATGCAGAGCTGCGTCGTGAGACCCCGCCCCTACCGCGAGTCCCAGTGCTGGAATTGCTTCCTTTGTTCCTTGATTCCTTCCTACACGACGAGCCCTGTCTCGCAGCATAGCGCAGCTGCTTCCTTATCAGTTCATGCCCTAAATCATAGTAGGAGATTATTCTGGTTTCAATTTTCATGTAGTATTTCAATTAACAACTTTAGGTTTATTGCAGGTTTTATAATTCAACTCCAGGTTGGTTAATGACTCCACTGCTCTAGGTTTCATCTTCCGTACTTCCAATTAGGTACCCCTACATCTTCAAGTTTACGAATTGTGTACGCTATTTTCTCTTTATTAATTTGTGATTGTGAGTTGTTTTTATTTTTGGTTTTTATTTTGGGTTTCCACTTTATGTTAATCTATGAATGAAAGTTAATGTGTGAATGTGTGTTATTAACTTGTTTTCATTCAGTTTTCATTTTAGGTTATCTCTTTAGTTTGAGTTGTATGTCGTTGTTAATTTGTGAATGTGAGTTGTTTTCGTTTTTCATTTTGGGTGAATTTATGAATTTTAGTCAAAATGCGAATATGACTGTGTGTTGAAGAGTGCAAGAGTGTATGTGTGTGTGTGCGCGCGCTTTATTATGTCATTTTGTTATGAGTTATTAGTGTATTTTAGTAGTTTGAATATTTTTTTGGTGTTTATTTTAATATCGCTGCCGACAACCAGAGCGACTTGATTCTAGTAAGCAAGATAGTTGAAGTTCATTTCTGTTAGGTTGACTATTCTATAGTTGTTTAAGGAGAATTTTAACATTGCTCAGGTCTAGGCTACTAGAGCTTAATTAGAGATTGTAATGGCTAGGTTGAGTAGATACAATGGTTATTCATGGATAGATTTTTATTAATACATTTTGTATGTTTTCATGACTCTCCTGTCCTTCATAATTGTTGTTACTATTATTCTTTACTTATGTTGTTAAAGGTGTTTGAGGTGCAAGCTATTACTCACTATCTGTTCTGCAGTGTTATGGGTTACTCACTACTTAGTTTGATTGAGTATAAAACTCTTGTAATGCGTGGGGATTTGGACCGTGCAAATGAAATTTTGCAATTGAATCCCAAGGAGCATCTCAATAGGTATTGCTTGTTTTTCTACAACACTTTCCATGGTAGAAATGTATTACTGTTACTAATTTTTTAAGCACCCAAATGCTAATTTTGGAAAAAGTTTTACAATTGTTTGTTCTGCTGTGACAATATTTATAATTTCAGACTTATTGTTGTGAGTCTTTTTAAAAGTTGCCTGTATGAGCTTGGAAAATATAGAACAGATATGATACAAAAGTTTCTTGGAAGTGTTTGTTGTCGATAAAGTTGGTTGTGAAGCTGTTTGAGATAGTTGATGCAGTGGTAAGATGACTCAAGATAAACACTAAATGTGATTCTACATTCAATGTATTAAGACAGTTGCATATGCAGGCCATTGCAATTGAAGCACAAAGTGAATCCATGTGGAAGCAGTTGGGAGAATGGTCATGTCTTCCGGAAAGGTATCATGTACATTTTAGAAGCTTTATACACGTCCTTTTCTCATTTTTATGGTTCAGACCAAGATTTTTTATTGTCTATGTTAATACCTTTACTTCTTTTACTCGTTTTAAACTGGTAATGAGCATTTTATCTGAAATATTAACTAATAGCATGAAGCATTTTAATCAATTGTTGAGACATACTTGAAAATTATAAAAAGCTATACATGAACTTTTGGTTGTTTGTTCCTATAGGTGGTTTTCTCTGAATAGTGTAAGAACACTATTTTATTTATTTGCAAAAATCTTCTAAACAGTGGTGTTTTATGTTACCTATTCACTAATTTTTTGGTATATTGCCATTTGGGAGGGGAGGACATTCCCGTGTCCATTGCCATAGTAACACCATAATGCATCTACCAAAAGGATTGTGTTCATAGTTTTTGGACTTATTGGGAGTAAAACAAGTTAGAAGACAGTAAAATTTTGACATGGAGCCATTTGGATATGATATTACACAAAAATTATGAGAGGAATAATTGGCTTAGGAAAAAAAAGCAATTTGTATTTATTCAAAGTCGAGATCCGTGGTTTTGGCTCTGTTTGGCTTGACGTTTATGCTCTGTTTGGCGTGGCATTTTTGCACCGACGAGTTTGGACAAAAAACGTCACCGTCATAGAATTCTTGTTTTGGCATGACAACGGTTATGTCACCATCAAGAAAAGAAACTAGTTTTGAACATAAAAGTGGATGAAGTTCCTTAGATGAGGTCGGGCGTTCACAAAATATTAAACAGAACCTTGACGTTTTTGTTTTGTTGAGAGCCCAAAATATTAAATATTTGCTTAAGTGATCGATAATTTTAATCATCTTAATTCAAAGTTATTGTACTTATAATAATGAAATCATATACAGGTTGACATTGCTTTTAGGATCCCCAAGTTCAGGGAAGAGCACTCTATTACAAACTCTTGTTGGAAAGCTGGATCGACTAATTAAAGGTCGATAACTTTAATCATCTTAATTCAAAAGTGTTTTACTTATGTTTGCATGTGTTTTACTGTGTCTGTGTTGGTACACGTGAATTATTTTATCTGAAACTCACAACAAATTTCACAATAACGGTTCTACCCATTTATGTTGCAATGACTAACCCACAAAATTTCTGGCGTATTATCTGTTTTGGTTTAACTTACCCCATGCTAAGCTAAATAACATTATTTATTCTTTTTCATAGGCAATATATGAGTATTTTTCAGGTGGTTACCCATCCCATAATTATTCTCACTAGTGCAGGTGCAGCACGCTGAATTCAGCGAGCTGCAGGTACAGCACGCTGAATTCAGCGAGCTGCAGGTGCAGCACGCTGAAAGCGTGCTGCAGGTGCAAGCCCCTGATTTCAGCGAGCTGCAGGTGCAATATATTAAAATACTTTTATATGTTTACAATTTTTATTTATATATTGAGCTTGATGTCATTATATTTATATATATATTATTTTACTTTGTGCAGAATGTTCTTGATGATGGTCGGGAAGACAAATGAGGAGTTGCAATATGATCGATGACCCCATATCATGAATATCATTTGATGTTTAAGTTGATTTAGATAATTTTGTTTGTGTACTATAATATTTAATTATTTTGATGTATTTTGGTAAATTGTGATGCTACTAATGGCTTGTTAATTTAATGATAAAACATGTGCAACATTAATATTCTAGATGGAAATATTTGTCTTGTTAAATTGTTATATATTTATGCGTTATAAAAAATATCTCATGATATAACCTATTTGTTTTTGAAGTTTTAATTTATTTTCATGTTTTTTTAAAAATTTATATTTTTTTATTAATTAAATAGTTTTGGCAACATTTACTAAATGTAACTCTAAACATTTTGAAAATGTTGCAATAGGTCCATGTAAAAATTGTTGTCTTTACTAGGGATATAGTCAACAGTTTCAAGTAATGTTGCCTAAACATGTGAAAACTGTTGTCTTATGTCTTTGGTAACACGGGCATAGACATACACCCCTATGACAATAGTTTTCAATGTTTTGGCAACGCTTTGCGGTTTTAGACAACAATTTTTAAATGTTGTTAAAGACCAAAAATGTTGTAGTGTCCACAACTGGTTTTGTACTTACTTTAGAGGGCATCTTATTACCTGGCGTGGCAAAAAACAATCTGTTATTGCGCGCTCGTCTGCTGAGGCCGAATATCATGCAATGGCTGATGTTGTGTCTGAACTAACCTGGCTAGAAAGTTTCTTTCGTGATTTAGGAGTCAAACTTTCCTCACCAGCAACTCTATTATGTGATAGTCAAGATGCATTACATATTGCGAAGAACTGTGTGTTCTATGAGCGAACTAAATAGATTGAGGTTGACTGTCACTTCATTCGGGAGAAGGTTCAATTGAAGTTGGAACTACAGCATGTTCCTGCCTCCGCAGATTTGTATGCTCCAGCTTGCGGGGAAGTGTTGAAAGAAAAAGTAAATGACCAAAATTAAGGCCTCATAGTTTAGCCTATCTTCTTAGTTTAGTCCCACATTGTAAGATTGGTTTTCCTATCCTCATTACATTCTTATTTAAATGTACAAATACATGTAATCAATGATTTTGGAGAGATTGATAAAATTTCTTTATAATTTTCGCTCTCTTGGTTTTCTCTACAAATATAAAATGTTGTAGTAATTATGTTTTACCAAATAGTTTACTATTACTCTCTTCTGAACAACTGCAAATTGAGTTTATTATTATAAACCATTATTTCTGTAACATTCATTTCTTATAGATAGCTCCAACTACAAATATTGTTACGGTCTTTCTTCCGTAGCAGTGGTAACTCGCCGGAGTAGTGGCCGAAGTCGGAGAGGATGACAGTGGAAGATACAATCGAGCATTATCGCGGCTCCCTAGGCGGAGCTTGCTCATTTAGAGGTGAAAGCTACCACGTATCTCACAAGAGGGGACAAAAACTAAGACTTTCATTCCTTCCTCATGCATACAATCCACATGTCTTTATGTAGGCTACAACATATATAAAGAGACAAACATAATAATGACACCTAATACTAGACCCGGAGCTCGAGGCCCCACATAATGATAACAACTAGACACCAAGATAATAAAGATAATCATAATGATATGCAGTCTATAACATCACTCCCAACGTTCAAAAAGAGCCTGTCCTCAAGCTCAAGGAGGCCCTCGATGGAGCAACCTTATCTGATGCCCTCGTCGTCAGAGTCCTCGACGTGGAGGTAGAAAATCCTGATGCATCTCTAACCGCGAGTGAACTGCTCATCACAGTTAAATCCCTGGACGCGTCGTTCCAACATCTTGGCCCGAGATAATTGGCGGACAGGTGGGGCTGGGGGCCCTCGAACGACCTTGTTGGACGATGTTGGTGATAGGCGGGTAGGCCTCCTATGCTAGTTAGAGGCGACAATCGCATAGTCGGGCTAGACTCATAGCAGTCACTAAGTTTGGAGGGGTCTAAAATTCGACATCCAGTCGTAGGCGGTTGCGAAGTCCAGCGGTGAAAATTTTGACCTGCATATTCGAGGCAAGAGTGGCATGAGCCAAAAGAAGCTAAAATTGCTCCATGTACTCGTCCACGGACCCCGTTTGTCGCAGAGATGTGAGTTCGCCGAGGGGTTTGCTGCGGATAGGAAGTCTGAAACGCAAGTTGCATGGCCGATTGAAGTCAGCCCAAATAAGATTTGAACGGTCGGTGAGGAGTCGAGAAAATAGCGGAGTCGAGCATGTGGAAGGATGTTAGATGCATTCGGTCTGTTGCTGGAGATAGTTGGTGGCCGAAAAATTGTTCACACTTGGTGAGCCAGCCCATGTAACACCCCTTCCCAGTATTACAGAAATCAGTCGTCCGGCCGGGTCAGCGATATAAAGAAAACTAGGAAACAATATTAAAACTAGTAGCAGCAGGTAATAAAAGTCTATACTAAGCAGATTTAAGACTTACAGCGGAAGTAAAAAAAAATAAACTAGGGGTAACCACATACCTGCTAACTGCATTCACAGAGCCACTAAACAAGAATGGAATTGTAATAACTGAAAATCTGGTAACAATAATAGTCTGATACAGGTTATATAAAATATTAACCGGGTACATTGTCCACATCTACAAGTACATGCTGAAAAAGAGTAAACTGAATGAGAAAAGTACTACAAACTGACACCACCATAACGCTCATCCTAGACGTAGTTTCATCGCGCGCGTCACTATTATTAACACACTTAACGAATTAACTGTTGCTATCATAAAGAAAAGTAACTTTATAGCTTGACGACGCGCTGTCTCGATCAAAATCCGTCGCGACTTGACCCTACAAATAAATAATTTTTCGCGTCAAATTTTGGATGTTACAAATCTCCCCTCCTAACAAAAATTTTCATCCTCGAAAATTGTAATCATACCTGAATCGAAGAGAAAAGAATAGTCTGCATTGCTCTGAAGCTCATCCTCTCGCTCCCAAGTATACTCTGGACGGCCACAGTTCATCCAAAGGACTTTGATCATGCGAATCTCTCTATTTCTGAGCTTCTGAATCCTTGAATCCACTATTTTGACTGGTCTAACCCAATACTAAGATCTGTCTCGATTGGTGCCTCCTCGGTACTGATGATTTGACTGGAATCTCTGACTGCTCTCCTCAGATAGGAGACGTGGAATACATCATGTACACCACTCATTTTCTCAGGTAAAGCCAATCTATAAGCAACCTCACCAATTCTTTCCAGCACCTCAAAAGGACCAACGAATCTGAGGTTCAGTTTCTTCATCCGCTTTATTCTAGAAACTCCTCTGACTGGTCTGACCTTCAGATAAACGTAGTCTCCAACACTGAACTCTACTGACCTGTGCTTCTGATCATGATACTTGGTCTGGCGATCCTGAGCTGTCTTCATACGCTCCTGAATAAGCTTGATCCTGTCAGTAGTCTTATTAATTCATGACTCCCTGATAGTAGATCTTTCCTCACTTTCAGCCCAACACAACGGTGTCCGACAGCGCCTGCCATAGAGGGCCTCGAACGGTGTCATCCCAATACTCGTCTGAAAACTGTTGTTGTAGGAGAACTCTACAAGGGTGACATATTTCTCCCACTTTCCTCCAAAATCCAAAATGCACATCCGTAGCAGATCCTCCAAAGTCCTATTTGTGCGCTCAGTCTGTCCATCTGTCTGGGGATGGAATGCGGTGCTGAAATGTAATCTGGTACCCAACCGCTCCTGTACGTATCGTCACTCCCTGGAGGTGAATCTGTCGTCTCAGTCTGAAACTATAGTCTTGGGAACACCGTGAAGTCGAACTATCTCGTCCAAATATAACTGTGTCAGCTTCGGACCTTGATCCGTCTTCCTAAGAGGAATGAAATGGGCGACCTTAGAAAGTCGATCAACTATAACCCACAAGGAATCATTCTCACTCTGCGATCTCGGCAGACCATGAATGAAGTCTATGGATATATCCTCAAAAGTCCACTCGGGTATGGGAAGTGGCTGCAGCTTGCCTCCAGGCCTTTGACATTCGGCATTAACTAACTTGCACGTCTCGCACTTCCCTACATAAACTGCAACATCACTCTTCAAACCTGGCCACCAGACTAACTTCTTGAGATCTGCATACATCTTCGTGCTACCCGGATGTATAGAATATCTGGAATTGTGTGCCTCAAATAGAATATCCTCGCGAAGATGACTAACATCGGGGATACACAACCTGTCATCAAACAACAATAAATCATCCTGAATAGTGAATCCCTCCTTCTGACCTGTCTGCACTGAGCTCCAAATCTCTGCCATCTTTGGATCCAACGGTAGAGCTGTCCTGATTCTATCCTTGATATCACAGGTAATCTCCATCCAACTCAAACTTGCATAACCAAAACTACTGCGTAGCACAACGGTAATATCCAGTCTCTCTAGCTCTCGCACTAACTCCTGCTGAGTGAGAAGGGAGAAACACGAACCTCTACGGCTAAGGGCATCAGCTACAACGTTCGTCTTTCCTGGATGGTACTGAATGTCTACGTCGTAGTCTGATAGAAACTTTAACCATCTGCGCTGCCTCAAATTGAGCTCTCGCTGATCAAAGATATATTTGAGGCTCTTATGATCAGTGAATATCTCACAACGCACTCCATAAAGATAGTGCCTCCAAATCTTCAGAGCATGTATGACTGCTACAAGCTCCAAGTCATGCACGGGATA
Organism: Platanthera guangdongensis; assembly: GCA_039583875.1. Lineage (NCBI taxonomy): Eukaryota > Viridiplantae > Streptophyta > Magnoliopsida > Asparagales > Orchidaceae > Platanthera > Platanthera guangdongensis. The sequence goes on along the minus strand of CM077158.1, from coordinate 16,623,991 downwards.
GTTCCTCTCATGAACTTTTAACTGTCTCGACGCATAGGCTATGACTTTTCCATGCTGCATGAGAACACAGCCTAAACCCTGACCAGACGCATCGATATAAATCTGAAACCCGTCAGGCCCTGAAGGTAAACTCAAAATCGGTGTGGTCATCAACCTGTCCTTCAAGTCCTCAAAAGCCAACTCACACTCCACCGTCCAATCCAAGTCCTTACCCTTCCTAGTGAGAGAAGTCAGTGGTAAGGCTATCTTTGAAAAATCTCTGATGAATCTCCTGTAGTAGCCAGCAAGACCCAAAAACTGCGAACATCTGCAACTGACGTCGGTCTTGGTCAATACTTAATAGCCTCTAATTTCTTCGGATCAACACTAACCCCCTTCTGACTGATAATATGGCCTAAGAATGTAATCTCTGAAAGCCAAAACTCACACTTTGAAAACTTGGCAAACAACTGGTTCTTCCTGAGTGTGCTCAAAACAATCCTGAGGTGTGCTGCATGATCTTCTGCACTCTTAGAGAACACCAAGATGTCATCTATAAAGACGATGACAAAACGATCCAAGTACTCCCGAAATACCCTGTTCATCAGGTTCATAAATACTGAAGGGGCATTGGTCAGCCCGAACGGCATGACCACGAACTCAAAGTGTCCATATCCGGTACTGAAAGCCGTCTTCTGAACATCCCTATCACGAATCTTTAACTGGTGATAGCCTGACCTCAGATCTAACTTGGAGAAAGTGTTCGATCCCACCAACTGGTCAAACAAATCATCAATCCTGAGAATCGGGTACTTATTCTTTACTGTCAGCTTGTTCAACTCACGGTAGTCTATACACAGTCTCAGACTACAATCCTTCTTCTTCACAAAAAGCACTGGAGCACTCCATGGTGAAGTACTGGGGCGTATAAAACCCAAATCAAGCAACTCCTGCAACTGACTCTTCAACTCTGCTAGTTCCCTTGGAGCCATCCGATAGGGAGATTTGGCTACCGGTGTAGCCCCAGGCTGCAAGTCTATCGGGAACTCAATCTCTCTATCTGGAGGGGCACCAGGGAGCTCTTCCGGAAAAACATCGGGGAACTCCTGCACCACTGGTACATCTGACAAGTCAGCCTTAGTCTCTGCATTCATCAGTACTACGAAAGTTTCACAACTCTTACTGATGCACCTTCTCGTTTGGACTGCAGATATGATCATCTTCACTACTCCCTTCAAGCCCTGAAAAGAAAATGAAGTCTGATTGGAGCCATCAAACTATATTTGCTTCGCCCTACAGTCAATCCTGGCGTTGACTGCCGAAAGCCAGTTCATTCCAAAAAACAGATCGAATCGTGCAATAGGTAGCTGCAAAGCTTGCACTACAATCTCGGTGTCACCAAACTGCACCGGTACCCTGCACCTATCTCTGGTCTGCAGAAGGGATCCATTCGGCATCATGACTTCCAGCGGTACTGTCTCTAGGACGATTTCTAAATCCAACTTACGCACTAGAGATTCCGCGATAAACGAGTGCGAGGCACCCGTATCAAATAAAATCTTGGAGGGTAAATCACGAATCATAAGGATGCCTACATGAATGATTTTCAAAAATAAAAGAGTGTCACTACGGAGGATTAAATAAACTTATCAGGCAATGTAAACACTTACCTGTCACTACATCCTCCTGCTCCTTAGCCTCCTGCTGACCAAGCCCATAAGCTCTGGGCTGCACCAATTCTCGACCCTGCTGTGGTCTTCCATCAGTAATCATCAAAGCTTTGCCCTTGTCTGCTCTGCTAGGGCCACCAATCTCATACTTCGACTGCAGGAACAAATTATACTTGTCATTTACAGTAATTTCATAAATGTAAAATTACAACTATGTTTTATTACCTGATTCGCACCAACTTCCTGGCAGAAACGAGCAATGTGTCCAGGTTGACGACACTTGTAACACACGCCCGCGCTGGCCAAACACTCTCCTGGATGGCGACGCTGACACTTGGGACAAAGGGCATAGTCCCTGCTCCTGACATCAGATTGACCATTCTTCCTCGCATCAGGCTTCTGCTTCTTGTTCCAGCTCTTCCCTTGGTCATTCCCGCTCTGCTGCAGCTGATGCGAATCCTGAGATCGCTTCGCACGGAAATTACTTTGCTTTTGAACCTTCTGCTGGTCAGCCTCCAGCCTGCGAGCCGTATCCACTAAGCTCTTGTAATCAGCGTTGACCATAGTCATCGGTGGTTGCCTCAACGAATCACGTAAACCATCCACAAAACGGCTGCACTTCTCATTATGGTCTCCCTGCATCACGCCCGCATATCGAGCCAGATGGGTAAGCTCTCGCTCGTACTCAGCAACAGTTCTGTCCCCCTGGAAAAGCCTAAGGTATCTCTCTTGTAGACCTCGTCGTGCGGAAGGAGGTACGAACCAACTCGCAAGGGCTCTAGAAAATTCGCCCCACGTAAACGTGTCTGGCGTACGACCTGGCCAAAAACATGGTCATATTATTTAAAAAGTGAACATATCACTTCCAAAAATAAAAGGAATTTTCATAACCATTTACCTGCGGGATCATCTGTCCGGTACTTGTCCCACCAGACCTTTGCCTCACCTCGGAGGAGAAAAACTGGCAGAGGAACCTTCTTGTTCTCTGAGCACTCCAAAACATCCAGCAGGTCTCTGGTGTTTGCCACCCAATCATCTGTGTCCATCGGGGTCTCGTCCCCACTGTAGTTCGAAGGTTGTAGCTCTCTAAAGTTCCTCAAATAGCGCTCCAGGGTCATCTCCAAGGGTGCTGGGGCAGGAGCTGGTGCAGGGGCTGGTATTTGTACTGGAACTGGAAACCCTGCAGCCAGTCCTCTCTGAAACTTCATCAAGGCAACAGTAACCGCCTTGGCAATCTGAGACGCTATGCCAGTGCCCTCTGTAAATGCTGGAACTGGTGGTACCTGCGGCACGGCAGCATCTCCCATAGTCGCGTTAGGAACAGGGTCCTGACGTGAAGATTCACCCGGTTCACTTACTCGAGTTGCCTGATAGAACATATAAAAGAAATCTGATTATTTATCAAGCATCTGCAAAATCTGGCTTAGCAACTTTATTTCGTACCCTTGCGAAAACTAAGGCTTAAACGCAACTTAAAATACTCTACTAACAAGAGTTTATTCTTACACAATCCTATGGCTCTGTGAAAACCTTCTAGGGTCCAGGGATCCTAAACCTGCCTCTGATACCAATTTGTAACACCCCTTCCCAGTATTACAGAAATCAGCCGTCCGGCCGGGTCAGCGATATAAAGAAAACTAGGAAACAGTATTAAAACTAGTAGCAGCAGGTAATAAAAGTCTATACTAAGCAGATTTAAGACTTACAGCGGAAGTAAAAAAAATAAACTAAGGGTAACCACATACCTGCTAACTGGATTCACAGAGCCACTAAACAAGAATGGAATTGTAATAACTAAAAATCTGATAACAATAATAGTCTGATACAAGTTATATAAAATATTAACCGGGTACATTGTCCACATCTACAAGTACATGCTGAAAAAGAGTAAACTGAATGGGAAAAGTACTACAAACTGACACCACCATAACGCTCATCCTAGACGTAGTTTCTCACCTGTATCACCTGAAAAACATTGTCCACGAAGGGTCAGAGTAAAAAAAAACAATTCCCCTTAGTGACTAAAACAGATTTACATATGAATGCATGCATGTCTTTAAAACTAGTCTCGTGCACTGAAAACATTTTATGTTATATGTTATGCAAGTTTTTCCTATACTTCCTGCTGAACACACTATAGTTTTATATTCATGACTTTCCGTTCATTTACCCAAGTCCTGACGTTCACTAACTAGTGTACTGTCTCACGTCATGTCTGTACTTGAGTTCTAGGTGGCTTCTAGCCTACACGTTTACTGGGAAGGCTCTAGGCAGAGTAGCTCCTAACGCGCAACTGAAACTGACGACCCGAGACCATCTGACGAACTCAATTGTTCTAGTGCCACGCGGACACGGTCACGAATCTACTAACTGTCTCAAAGGGGAGTCAACTCCCAAGACTGTAACTCATAGGATACCATATGCCTTATGAGGAAGGTAGTGCGCCTCTACCAGGCACGAAAAGACTGGTGTGCTACTGACCTTTTTGGTCTGACGCTACTCTGCATGGGATATTTTTTTGGTGTACTACTGAGCAACCCTTGACTTTCTCGTAGTCAACTTGAAGGGACTTTCGCACCCTTGGTTGTACAATCTCCAAACTTACATACACGTGTGAAGTTTCATACTTAAATAACTGTTCATGACTTTACTAACGTGGTTATGGAAGAAGGCGTTATCATACGCGTTTCCACGATTATTTTCCTACTGCCACACTTTTTTATGCATGATTATGATGTTTGTACGAAACCTACTCATGCGTATAAAGTATAATTATTTGATATGTCTAACTAAAAGAAATTAGGATTTCCTTACAGAGGTGTTGCGACGCTCGTACACTCGGCGCGGAGACATCTTCTCTTCTGAAGGCAATCCTACTGTTGGGGACTTCAAAAATGCTGCCCCGACCCCGCCAAAGTCCTGCAATTTACCGTATCCCTAATTTCAGAATTTTCCCCTCTACGATAATTCTCATGGAAAATTTCTATACAACTAGGGTTACAAAATACATGCGTTAAACTTCAGATATTACCTTTAAGTGAAATGATTGAGGCTCTCAAAGCGTCCAACCCAAATCCCGCGGAGGATCACGAACTCCAAAATCTAAATAGGGCACAAGGAAGAAAAACCTAGGTTATATTAACTCCGAAATCGAAGGATTTCCGTGAGGAAATGGAGAAAAGGAAGAAATAAACTCACCGAAAACGAATGATTCCAAGTTCCACCGGTTAGGGTTGAATCCGACAGTTCCACGGCCAAGTAAGGAAAAGGAATGTCCACCGGTGCTCGTAGAGGAAGGAGGAGTGGTCGGAGAGGAGTTCCGAAGGAGGATCGGCCGACGGAAAGCCTCGCGGGAGGCGTCGGCTTCGTCCGGTGACCTTGCGTGCGGGAGACGGAGCGGAAGGAGGGGATCGGGTTGCGGTTTTCTCCCGTGAGGAATAGAGTCGTGCGGGATTTATTTACTTGGCTTGCGGTTTTCCTTGTTAACCGCATGAGAGAGGGGGAAGAAAATGCTATTGGCACCCCAAACCAATTCCCTTAAAAATTAACCCATTTTCATCGCGCGCGTCACTATTATTAACGCACTTAACGAATTAATTGTCGCTATCATAAAGAAAAGTAACTTTATACCTTGACGACGCGCTGTCTCGATCAAAATCCGTCGCGACTTGACCCTACAAATAAATAATTTTTCGCGTCAAATTTTGGATGTTACAGCCCAAATGATCACTTTTCTCATCATAGGTTGGAAAGTCCAACCTGGTGTAGCATGGCACAATAGCAGCCTCGGTGTGCGCGAGGGCTGGCGGCGGTGGCTCGTGGTCGGTCAAGGGCGGAGGCGCATGTCGGAGAGGTGGCGGTGCCTGACTGCTGCTTGTTTGATCGTGTGCGGGGGCAGTAAAAAGATCATCGACACGCTTGGAGAGCCCAGTAATGGCCTCCTCACGACGGTCCGCGGGGGAAGTTTGCACAGTTTGTTGCGTCATGACGACCTTCGGCATGGATAAAATCGGACTCATTTGGTCAAAAGGGTCACTCATAGTGCGAGATAAGGAGCGAGAGCAGGAGTGAGTGACAGGTCGGTCAGATTGCGCCAAGTCGGATGATTAGGAATGTCCCCGAGAGTCGCGTCGTCATAGCAAAAAAATAAATATTCTCAGTGTACTGTGCAGGGCAAATAGAGTGATAGGGAGGAAATAAGGAGCGAGGGCAGCTTGCTGCGGAAAGCCATTGGCGGCTCTGGAATGGCGAGGGGGAAATAAATAAAATCACTGGTGGGTGGGGGAAGGTTGTAATAATGGTCTTCTCGTTTGTTTTTGTTTTTGTTTTTTTTTGGGGGGGAGGGGGGTTGTAATAAATTGCTGCAGTAATGGCCTCCCGTGTTTTAGTCCAGACTGCCGAACTGGACCTTACTTACGCGAGCAGAAGCAGGAACGAGGGGGAATGGCGCGGGGCTCGAAAAGGTTGTGTTGTGCGGGGCTCGATGATGGCGTTGATGTGCGGGGCTCGATGAAGCCGATGTTGTGCTGGAGGATGTGGTCTGCAGAGACGATGCAGGTGACCGCGGGGCTCAAGGACCAAGTTGTTACGGTCTTTCTTCCGTAACAGAGGTAACTCGCCGGAGTAGTGGCCGGAGTCGGAGAGGATGACGGTGAAAGATACAATGTAGCCTTAACGCAGCTACCTAGGCAGGGCTTGCTCGTTTAGAGGAGTTCAATCTGCATGCCTTTATATAGGCTGCAACATATAAAGAGGCAAACATAAGAATGACACCTAATACTAGACCCGGAGACCAAATACTAGACCCGAAGCTCGAGGCCCCCACATAATGATAACAACTAGACACCTAGATAATAAAGATATGCATCCCAAAACACTATTTCTCACAACCCCCTTTTGTCATAGCTGCAGCTCTTCCAAACAAACCCTCAATCTCGCATTGCTCCACATGCCTACTCCTGTGGCTGCCCATTTAAATGTAGAGTGGCAGTCATTTATTTATTCTTCGAAATTATCATCTCTTTACATTCATTGTCTCCCGCTTGCACCAAATTTATCCACATTACTATTCCCTAATGTCCAACGCTAAGACATCCTTGTGTGTTTCCTTTGCGGAAATTATTATTCCGCCTTGATTTAGTAAAGATTCGAATAAATGCAATTGTCAGCACATTTTCCTATTTTACACGATACTTTTGTCGCTTATCTCCCACCGACGTGCAGCATGCCGCCGAACATGCCTCATAACGCAGATTCTCTCTGCCCTCAATATCATTCAGTACCCTGACAACACGTCCTACCACACTCTATTTTCAAGGCATACAACAACTTATCATCTGCAAGCCTTGGGGGAAAGGCAGTTTTCACCTTCCGGGCAGTGCCATGAAGAGCTCTACACTAGTTTCGAACAAAATTCCCTTGCCCCACTGCAACTAGCTAAGTACAACACATCCAAGGTCATAGTGTTTCACATGACCTGCCCGTCAAAAGAGACTACTTCGTCTTGACAACATGCTTATGGAATCCTTAAGGACTTGACCTTGGTTACAAGGTCGATTTTTAGGGGGGGTGAAATTATAACTATACGCCCTCACTGACAAATGGCACGTGTGTTCAGACGATCGACTTCACTTTGCGTGAATTCTCTTAGAGAGACGCATTTACCTTTATGGACAATATCATATTCTTATGCATCTTGTCTTTTAATTGTCTTGTAGTGAAACCTCCGTCTTATATAAGGAGCCCCTAGTTGAATAGTAATTTTTGTCTGGGATCATTAGTCTTATTAGGCTGTAATATGAGAGATAGTCTCTTAGAGGGATTTTACCCTGAAGAGATTAGGTACCGAGCTCTCCTCGATATATTGCATCTCAATTTATATTAATCTACTTTTGTTTTTCATGTCAAACAATTGAAGAGTGATAGGAAAATAGATTTTTTGTATATTCACAATTGAACAAAGTAATACATATACATGAATAACGAAGGGTGATCCTCACACCCGCGGTGACTATAAGCTAACACTACTACTCATAATATACATCTCTAACAAAGAGAAGATGTATATAATGAAAGTGTTACGCCCCCGGATGGCGCCCGGCTATTTGGGCGTCAATACGCGCGCAGGAGGAAAGAGAAGACAGGCGACAACGGGGCTGAACCAACCGGTTCATCCCCCTCTCACTAGAACCGACGGTTTGGGGCTGAACCGGTGGTTCAGCCCCATGTGTGGGGGGGCCGGCCAGCCCCCTCATGGCCCCAATTATGAAAGGGGTGGAGTTGCGGATACAGGGGTACGCAAGACGCACGGACGTCTATCTCCCAAGTCCAACCCATCTGAGGGTCGGGCATGGTACTTGCGGTACAGTGGTTGCAGCAGCTGCGAAGGGTGACCTTCGACTGGGACCAGCTGACGATGGACTTCCTCCAACAGGGAAGGCAGTATTGTCTGGGCAGCCTCAAAACATCTCCACAGAAGGAGATATCATCTCGCAGCCTGGAGCAGCGGGGGGAGCAGGGAGGTACAATGGCTATGATTATGGAGATTACGACGGCTTCCGGAGTGTCCCCGGTAGTGCCCGAGCTGATGCGGGCGCCGCTGACTCAGTTCGCTGACATATTCCAGAAACCTCGGACCCTCCCATCTCCGAGGTTCTGAGATCATCAGATCCAGCTCAAGGCCGGGGCGGAGCCCACCAATATTCGATCGTACCGATATCCCTACATCCAAAAGACCGAGATCGAGCGCAGCGTCAGGGAAATGCTCACCGCCGGACTCATCCGTCCAAGTACTAGTTCTTTCTCATCTACCATCATCTTAGTCAAGAAGGACGGATCATGGCGTTTTTGTGTGGACTACCGCGGTTTAAACGACTCGACCATCAAGGACAAGTTTCTCATACCGCTGATCGAAGAGCTGTTGAATGAACTGCACGGCACCTCTCTTTTTACCAAACATGACCTCAGGTCGGGTTACCCCCAGATTCGCATGCATGAGGAAGACATACACAAGACAGCATTCTGCACACATGATGGGCATTATGAGTTCCTCGTGATACCTTTTGGGCTGACCAACGCCCCCTCCACATTCCAAGCAGTCATGAACGAGATATTTTGACCTCTTCTCCGTCATTCCGTGTTGATATTCTTTGATGATATCCTCATCTACAGTACTAGTTGGGAGGAGCACCTAACTCATGTGGAGCGAGTCTTCACCATCCTCCGCCAACACCAACTTTACGCCAAGCAGTCCAAGTGTTTTTTCGGACAATAGGAGGTCGAGTACTTGGGTCATTTGGTTTCGGTGGATGGCGTCAAGGCGGACCCCAAAAAAATCAAGAGCATCCCCGCACGTTGGGACTCTCCACGTATGAAAAAGAAATGTTGGCTATCATTCATGCGGTGGCACTGTGGAGGTCATACCTGTTAGGGCGACATTTCAAGATCCGCATACACCACCAGAGCCTGAAGTATCTTTTGGAACAACGAGTCTCCTCTCCTCTCCAATAGAAGCGGGTCACAAAATTATTGGGCTATGATTATGAGATACTCTACAGGAAGGGCAAAGAGAACCTGGTTGTCGACGCCTTGTCTCACTTACCGGAGGGCATCGTCTCCCAAATTTTGGGCCCCTTGCTTGACTCCCTCGACGACATACAGGAGGAGGTCATGCGTGATTCGGAGTTGTGTACAATTGCGGAAGCCCTTCGACAGGGACAGGACACTGTAACCGGTTATCACCTCCAGACTGACAGGTTGCACTATCAGGGCAAAGTGGTCATCCCCGCCAAGTCTGCTTGGAAGCCAGTCATGACACACGAGTTCCACTCTTCACTGACCGGTGGTCACGCGGGCGTACTCTGCACCCTCCAGTGGGCACGGGCAAACATTTTTTGGAAAGGGCTACGACGCGATGTACAGCAGTTTGTTCAACTGTGCGAGAAATGTCAGCTCCAGAAATATGGGACGACTTCCCCAGCCGGCCTGCCCACACCATTGGAGATTCCGCACCACATTTGGGACACGGTGTCCATGAATTTCATGGACGGTCTGCCCAAATATCAGGACAAGTCTGTTATCTTGGTGGTGGTGGACCAGCTGTCCAAATACAAACATTTCTTGGCACTGAGTCATCCTTACACCAGCGAGTATGTCGCAGATCTCTTCGCCTGAGAAATCGTCCGCCTTCATGGCATCCCGCGTGCCATCATTTCCGACCGAGATCCGATGTTTGTGGGGACTTTCTGGAAGGAGCGCTCCTTCCAAAAAGTCCCCACAAACGTCGGATCTCGGTTGCTCACAGGTGAGCTGCTTACGTTTCAGCACAGGCCATCACCCCCAGACAGATGGTCAAACATAAGTTCTCAATCGGAGCCTCGAGACATACCTTCATTGCTTTGTGATGGACGAGCCGCGGACTTGGACCGGTTGGTTGCATTGGGCCGAATACTGCTACAACACCTCTTACCATTCAACCAGCAAGTTGACTCCATCCGAGGTCGTGTACGATCGTCCTCCGCCCTCAATGAGCAGTTATGAACCGGGTAGTACAGCGTTGCCAACAGTTGATCGGGTGCTTCGTGATGGAGACCGCACCCTAGCCACCTTGCGGGAGAATCTCCGGGCAGCACAAGACCGCATGAAGACTCAAGCGGATAAACATCGCAAGGATCGGGAGTTCGTGGTTGGCGATGAAGTTTTCTCAAGCTCCGTTCCTACAGGCAGTTGTCTGTTGCCTGACGAACAAACCTGAAATTGGCACCTCGCTATTATGGTCCCTTCTGTATCCTCCATCGTGTGGTACCTGTCGCTTACACCTTGGAATTGCCCGAGGGATCGCGGATTCACCCGACATTTCATGTATCCTTATTGAAGCGGAAGATCGGCAACACGACTCAGGCTAGTCCGTTCCTGCCCGAGGCAACAGTAGTAGGAGAATTACGGTCGCTCCCCGAGGAGATCCTGATGATCAAGTGGAAGCACCGTGACACAGAGAATCGTCCTGAGATACTTGTCAAATGGAAGCATCTAGCCGCAGCTGACAACACCTGGGTGGACTTGATGGAGTTCCGGGAGCTATATCCGGACTATCACCTTGGGGACAAGTTGGTTCTTGATGGGGAAGGGAATGTTACGCCCCCGGATGACGCCCGACTATTTGGGCGTCAATACGAGCGCAGACAAAAAGAGAAGACAGACGACAACGGGGTTGAATCAACCGGTTCAGCCCCCTCTCACTAAAACCGGCGGTTTGTAGCTGAACCGCCCGGTTCAGCCCCGTGTGTGTGTGTGGGGGGGGGGGGCCTCTTTGCCCCGGGTATAAATATCCCTGGGCGGTTCTCCTTGGTTCATCATGCAAGTACAAGGTATTCTTCTCCTCCAAACCCTAGTTTCTCTCTTCTCTCTAGATCTCTCTCTAGATCTCTCGTTTTCTTAACAGAAAGTGTGCAAATTAATTATCTGGGGACTGAGAATTATGAACTACAAAAAACTCTAGCATACCTATGATTAAATTGGGATGCTGTTAAGAAAAAAAAAGATTGATGATCAAATACTGTTTCACATTCCTTTGTTAATAGCACATGAACATGCTGCAATGCAAAAATTCTGTAAAAACTTATTTATGCCTAATTTGTTAGAAAAACTAATTGTTGCCACTTAACAAGTTAGCTACTTTACATACAACTCTCTCCCAGTTCCTCATCCGTCCGTAATTAAGGCTACAACCAAAAAGTGTGGTTTTGTGGGAGCACGGGGAATCCAATGCAAGTCTACATGTATTATTAAAAAGTGTGGTTTTATTATTTAATTAATACATAGATATATTTATTTATTTATTAAACATTAATAAATAACCAATTGCTTTGATTTTATGAGAAAAAAGTATAAGCTCTGCTCTATGATCATTTAGCGGGCGATGATCGAGTGGGATCGAAGATTGCCCGGTCACTTGACGAAAGATTGACGATTGTCGAGTGGAGAGCACAATTTTGGAGTAGGGAGCAGACAACTGATGATTGCCCACTAGATACCCACACGCTTGAAAATCGTGATGGTCGAGCTGGAAACATGATCGTCGAGCGGGTAAGATGATCAACGTGCGGGCAACATGATCATCCAACAGGGTACCCGCTCCATGATCAAACACCAAAGTGGATAGGCAGAATCTAATGCTTTCTTTCAATCTTAATCAGACGGCTCTCATCCACTTGATGTTGTTGAGGGACTTTCCTTTTAAATCACATAGAGATGACATGAGAATGTATAAAATGCGCTCTTTATGAGAACTCGAACTCAAATTGGAAATGCTAGCTAATAATAGTATTTTGTGGTCATAGAAGCATGCCTGATAATTTTCAAAACCTATGATGCAAAACTAGAATCATGTAAAGCATATAATACACATCATAAATATAAAAAAACTAAAGACAATCAATTGAGAGCAATAAATTTGAAAATATAATAACACTGGTCAGCCATACCCATCCATCTCTGGCATCTGGACATCCATGAAGCAGGCATCGAATTTGTGCGGCAATGTAAGGAGCGAGAGAGCATCTTTTCCGCTCTCAGCACACTCGACTTTAGCACCATACTTCTTGAGTGTTGCAGCTGCTACTCTAAGATTCACCTTATTATCATCAACAACTAATATATTCTTCCCAGACAACAAATTTCCAAGGAAAACTGGCCGGTTGGGTAATTCTTTTCTCGAGCCATTTTCCATTTCAAGAGCTTGTTGAAGGCATACTGCCACTGAGCTAGCTCTAAGAGGTTTCATAATGACAATGTCCACAAGAGATTCACCCTTGGCTTTATCACTCTCAGAAGTTCCCAAAAGGATAACTTTAGGAGCATCCAGAATATGGTCATTTTGCTTCCATTCGAGTAACTGCTTCTGCAAGCAAACATCGGCATTGCTCAAACAATCCATTTCGATCAACAAAATCTTTGGCATTGTCCTGTATAATTAAACGGCTATTAGGGCGAAGTATGGATGCAAAAAATTGTTAATTAGATGACAATTTTATTAGATCATGAATGTAATTTATTTGGTTCAATGTTCTCTTACCTAAACAACATGTATGGTTAAATACTAGGACCATTTTTGGGAATTTGCATAATTACATGTACCTCTCTTCTACTTTTGAAATTATAACCTCGCCTCTGAGTTTGCAACTTTACAAGTGCACCCCTTCTGAGTTAACCTACATTACAAGTGCACCCCTCCCAAAGGGAGATTTATTGTACTACAAGTTGTGAGTGTAAACACAGATGGGAGGTTTTGATAATTTCAAAAGGTATGAGTGTTAGATATGATGTACTTTATGAGTGGTAGTGTTAGCTTAGAATCACCACGGGTGTTAGGATCACCATCACTTGTACATGTATATGTATTACCATTGTTCAATTGTGAATCGACAAAAAAGCTTTATTCCTATCATGGTATCAGAGCTATGTTACGAACCCTAGCCGTCTCCGATGCTCGATTCTGTCAAATCGCAGAATTTTCCGACGCAGGTTCCATCCCGTCAAGCTTTCCGTCGCTGCTACCAATCCCAGCTTCTGATCCGACTTCAGATCGACGCACCTTCTGATCTCGGTTTCCGCTAATTTGTCGACGCCAGATATATCGATGCCACCCGTCGCTATTTTTTTCTCCCGACGCTTGATCTGCCCGAACCGCCGACGCTGCCTCTAGCCACCCGACGGAACGTACTGCCTCCCGCTCTCCGCTGCAGTCCGACGCTGCCTCCTGCAGCTCGACGATGCCTCCTGCAACCCGGCGCCAGCCCATCTGATTTTCGCTGCCTATTACAGCCCGACGCTGCCTCCTGCAGCCCGACGCCAGCCCATTTGATTTCCGCTATACCTACTCTCCGCTGCCTATTACAGCCTGTCTGATTTCGCCAATTCCGCTGCTTTCTGCTTTCCAGCTGATCCGCGACTTCGACACTCTGCGGCCTTCTTCTTCGTTGATTCTGCAGCACCAACCTCCTTGGTTGAACATCTCGATGGCATTCGGTCCTCATCCTCCTCCGACACCAAATGCCCTACATAGATCTCTACATGCTATGGAAGAAGCACGAGGTATCTTGCTAGAACCTTCTGATGAATTTATTCTATAAAAAATTATAATTATTTTTGAACAAAAAAAAACCGCAATATTGGGTCGACATTAGCCGACATTTGCCGCAATATTGGGCTGACATGTCCGACATGTCGGCCGCAATACTGGAAAACGCCAGAATTATCATATGTGGCGATAACGTGTCGTTTCCCCCTCAAAACTGACACGTCGGCCAACATGTCGGACATGATGGCCGCAATCTACAAGTTTGTTCGCGTTATTGTTGGGTCTACTTTATGCATTCTCTATCTGAATTTTTCAGATCTATGTTACGTTTTTTATTATGGCGCGCACACAGTTTTCTACTTCCATGCGCATTTTTCGTCCTGACTCAGGGGGGAGGACAATCACTCCTATGCTTTTCAAGATCTGTTAGCTACCCACGACACTCTACCTCAGCTTGTCTGTCTCAGTGCACACGCTCAGAATGGCACCACTGAAAGAAAGCATCGTCATATTATTAAGATAACTCGCACCCTTCTTATCTCTTCACACGTTCCTCCTCATTCCTGGGCTGAGACTGTCCACCGATGTTATCGTATTAACTTGCAGTCCTCTACTTTACTTCAGGTTCATGGTCAGTGTCCTGATGAGTGTCTGTACTCTCGACCCTCACGTTACACTCATCTTCGTGTTTTTGGCTGTCGGTGTTATGTTCTACTCCCCCACGTGAGCGTACTAAGTTTCAGCTCGGTTTGTTCCTTGTGCCTTTCTTGGATACAGTACTGAGCATAAGGGTTATCGATGTTATGACTATGTTGCTCGTCGACTTCGCATCTCACGTGATGTTACCTTTGACGAGTCTCGCCCCTTCTTCGTGTCATCTGCCCACTCGGCCTCACGCTCATCTGTTACTTCCTCTGATGTGCAGTTTCTCACTCTTTCCATCACTCGCAGTCTACTTCGTCGCCTCCTCCTCGCTTGTCACAGTCTACTCTGTTACCTCCTCTTCCCTTGTCGCAGTCTACTCTGTCATCTTCTCCCTCCCCCACTTCGCCACCCACCTATCCCTCTGACACGCATGTCGTCCCCCTTCCATATCACTAAACTCGTCGCCCCCTTCTGTTGGCTTGCCTCTAGTGCCCCTAGACTCAGTGTGTATGCTCTAGCGAGCGTCCTCTGAATGATCCCTCTGTGCGCCGCAACCCACCTCGTGAGAGGCGTCCTCCTGTCCGCATTAACCTTGCTCTCTTACCGTTGGACCTACCTGCCCTTCATGTTTCAGCTTGTAGTACTCCAGTGTCGACTTCCTACCGCGAGGCTGCCTAGATACCTGAGTGGCAGTGGTGGAGACCGGCTCCGATCAGGTCGACGCAAAAGTGTCCGACGCCGCGCCCGTCCGGACCTCTATCAACCCGAGCTATGCATGATTTATTCGCGTCAATTTTTTTGTATTTGTTAGTAATTTGTGGAACTTTATATATATATATATATATATACATAATACGTAAATATATATATATAAAGTGTGTGTTGTTAACAAAAGTGAGAATATATATATATACGAGTGCCCAACACGCGGCTCCGCCCCTACGGCCAGGCGTGACAATACCAGGTCGGCGACGGCGGGCTTCGCCCGCCCCAACTCGATGCTCTCGGGCGGCCTTCAGCCGCATCCAGGAAATGGATGGGGGCGAAACCCGACCGGCAACGACGGGTTTCGCCCGCCCCATCAAGGTGGGTTTCGCCCGCAACATATACATATGAGTACTCAAAATGACCGTAAAAATATATATATAAATATTACAATTTTTATTTTGTAAAACAATATACGTTTTGACCTAAAAATATTAATTTTGACTTTAATAAAGTTGATTGATTTAATGTCATCACCTCGAAAATACCACTGATATGCCTAATGACAACCTTCCTTGAATAGACCGCTGACATGCCTACTGACAACCTACCATAGTAGGTGTAGGAACTCTACTAAAATTTTTTTTGAATTTAAATGGATTTTCATCATTACTTCTAATTTTTTGATAGTGTAATTACTTGAATGGGCATTGTATTTTAATTTCTTTGAAATAGATTATAATATATGTCAAGTCATTAAAATATAAAAATGAGGGCATAATTGATATTTTTGAATGTGTCACCAAAGACAACTTTACCCTTATAATAGTGAAAGATATATGTATATATATATACATATATATATATGTATATACATATATATACATATATATATGTATATAAATGTATATACATATATATACATATATATATATATAGTGTATATACATATATATATACATATACATATATATGTATATAGATGTATATACATACATGTACATATATATATATATATATGTATATGTATATGTATGTATATACATCTATATACATATATATATGTATATATTTGTACATATACATTTATATACATATATATATATATATCCATATATATGTACATATACATATATGTATGTATATATATATATAAAGGTATATGGGATTTGATTTAACCTCTGTCGGTTCACCCCGATTTGAGCAGCCGACCTAGCACTCCAGCCAAGGATGTTCTCTGGGTCACGGGTAGGGCTTCAATCGCACTGTTTCCCCCCGACAATGGTGTTGCACCAGAGGAGCTTCCACAACCTTTTCTCCCCCCACGATCCAGCCGTCGCTACTTCCCCGATTTCGAAGCGGCACCGGTTACATCGTCCCACGTCGCCGCCTGTCGCATGTTCCAGCAACCGCCAATCCACGTTTCCTCCATTACCCGGCCGCTGCTACAAGCTTCCGAAGGAGTTAGTTTTTTTAATCTCTTTAAACCTAAGTTATCAAGGCGCGCGCCTAGGCGCGCCTGAGGCGCCTGGCGCACAGAGTAGCACCCGATCATGGGCGAGGCGGGCGAATTGGCTCAGGCGCGCCTAGGCGCGCGCCCTGCGGGCCTTTCAGGCGCTAGTTAGGCGCGCCTAGAATAGATTTGGTCTAGGCCCGGTTTATTTTAACGGTTGTTGTATTTATAAAGAAGCTTGGCCTCATTTTCCCGATTCACGCCGAATCGGGTTAGGGTTGAAATCTCCGCTCCACTCGCCACTCCGCGCTGTCGCCGCTCCTCTTCTGTTCGCCGCTCCTCTTCCGTTCGTCGTTCCTCTTCTGCTCGCCGGCCGCCGCCACTATTGGTAACTTTTTCTCACTGCATTCCTTCTTCTTGCATATTGACTGTCGTTTGAAGATTTTTTCGACTGTGTTTTTCTGGCTGCCATTTTTTCTAACTGCTCTCTTCTGTTCTAGCATAGACGCATGGTGAAAGCCCAGTTCAAGTAATTTTTTCAGCTGCTCTCTTCTGTTCTAGCCTTCTAGCATAGTCATGGTGGAAGCCCAGTTCACTGTAACAGTGAACTGAACGCTACAGTTTTCACTAATTATCCTGTTTTATATAATAATTTTTTTGTAAAATGTTTTAATAGCTAGAAATGGAAGCGAGTGGATCTGGTTGATCCAGTGTCCAATCTAGGATTGATCCTGGTTGGAAGTATGTGCGGCAGACATCTGTCACTAATAAAAATGATGTAATTTGCATTTTCTGTGAGAAAGTCACAAATGGTGGAATTTATTGTACGAAACAACATCTAGTGGAGAGATTTAGAAATACCAAAGTCTGTCTCAAATGCCCACAGCATGTAAGGACAAAAATTCAAGACTATATGCAAAAGAAAATGACTGTAATCATTACAGAAAAACAAGCATTCTCGGACTTTGCAGATGTAGATATCTTTGGAAGCGATGAGGATATGGATGACGTTAGTGCGAAGATTCATGGATGCGGTCCAAGCGGTGCGCTAAAAAGTCTAGGACTAAAGGACCGATGGATGTTTTTTTTTGCATCTAATATTGAGAAAAAAAATGAAACAAAAAGGCCAACATCAGCAAATGAAGCAAACTTCAATCAACGAAGCATGTAAGAAGAAACATAGAGGGAGGGCTTGCAAGCATATAGCTCAATGGATGTATGATGCAGCTATTCTTTTAATGCAGTTACCTTCTGTAGTTTTGCAGTGATGATAGAATCCATTGACCAGTTTGGGGTTGGATTGAAACCACCCAGTTATCATGAAGTTCGTGTGCCTTTGTTGAATAATGAAGTAACTGAAGTCCAGAAGATGATGAAGAACTATGAGGATGAGTGGAGGTTGTTTGGATGTTCTATCATGACAGACGGATGGACAGATAAGACACAGAGAACACTTATAAATTTTTTGGTAAATTCACCAAAAGGTACATTCTTCCTGGAATCTGTTGATGTATCTGATTACGCAAAGAGTGGAGAAAGGATGTTTGAATTGCTTGATAGAGTAGTGGAATGTGTTGGAGAGGCTAATGTTGTTCAAGTTGTTACTGATAGTGTAAGCAATAATGTACTAACAGGTAAATATATTGTTAATCCTCCTCTTTTAATATTTATTTAATTTTAATGTAATATATTGAAATTAAATAAATGTGTTTATTATGAAATAGGAAAATTATTGGAAACAAAATGACCACATTTATATTGGACATCGTGTGCCGCTCATTGCATCGACTTAATGCTGGAGGATATTGGAAAGATGTCAAGCATTAGTAGAACAATTAAAAGAGCAATGAGCGTCAACAGTTATATTTATGTTCGGCTTGTACTAGTCAACATGCTAAGTAGCTTCACATGACAAGTGGAGCTTGTTAGACCTGCTGTTACTAGGTTTGCGACTTCATTTCTTGCTCTTCAGCGCATTCATAAGCAGAGGACAAATCTAAGGAAGATTGTTCACTTCACCTGAGTGGACATCAAGCAAGTGGGCAAAGGAAACAGGAGGTAAGCAAGTACACAGCATTATATACATAGTCTCTTTCTGGAGTACTATTGTGTACATTTTGAAGATTTTCGGACCTTTAGTTCGGGTACTAAGATTGGTAGATGGGGAGAAAAGACCGGCTATGAGTTATATCTATGAGGCTATGGATAGAGCAAAAGAGACAATCATGAACTCTTTCAATGGGAAAGAGGAAAAATATAAAGAAGTTTTTGCGATTGTTGACAGGAGATGGGAAAATCGGCTTCATCGAACATTGCATGTGGCGACTCATTATTTAAATCCAGAATTCTTCTATTCAAACCCTAAAATGACATTAGATGGAGAATTCATGAGGGGTTTATATCTGTAGAGAAATGGTCCCGAACCTTATGAACACTTTTCCATATATCAAAAAACAAGTATGAGAACATATATATTAGGAGAGGAGAGAGGAGAAGAGTCTTATACAAGAGATGTGGGACTAAAGCAAAAGAGAATAAAATGGGTCAAATTAATGGGCATTTACAATATATCATATTTCTCTAACACTCCCCCGCAAGCTGGAGCATACAAATCGTAGGCACCAAGCTTGGATAAGAACTGATAGTACAAATGTTGGGGCAATGTCTTGGTGAGGATGTCAGCAACTTGCTTAGAAGCGGGAACATGCTCTAGCTCTATCTTCTTTAACTGAAACTTTTCACGGATGAAGTGACAATCAACTTCAATGTGTTTGGTCCTTTCATGAAAAACTGGGTTCTTCGTAATATGGATGGCGGCCTGACTATCGCAAAGTAGAACAGTTGGCGAGGATAAGGTGACTCCTAGATCACCAAGAAGAGCCTCCAAACAGGTGAGTTCAGAAACAACGGCGCTCATTGCACGATACTCCGCTTCAGCAGAGGAGCAGGCAACAACAGATTGTTTCTTGCTGCGCCAAGTAATGAGATTTCCTCCAAAGTAGGTACAAAAACCCGTAGTAGAGCGTCGATCATCCAGGGAGCCCGCATAGTCTGCATCAGAATATGCAACAAGAGATAGAGAAGAAGATGGTTTATATATCAACCCTTGTCCTGGTGCATTCTTCAGGTATCTGAGGATCCGTTCCACGGCTTGTAAATGAGAGCCTCGAGGAGCATGCATATACCGGCTGACAACTCCGACAACAAATGAGATGTCAGGTCTTGTAACTGTCAGATATATCAGTTTTCCTACAAGCCGTCGATAATACTCAGGGTTTGAGTCATACCCATGGGCACATAGCTTGTGATTGGCACCCATCGGTGTGTCCACAGGTTTACACCCGGAGTAGACAGCATCACGGAGAAGGTCAAGGCAGTACTTCTGTTGGGATAGGACAAGTCCATCAGGACGTCTTGCGATTTCAAGGCCAAGAAAGTATCGAATGTTGTCCAGATCTTTTGTTTGGAAAACAAAGCTAAGATGTTGTTTGACCTGTAGTATTCCTGTTGAGTCATCGCCTGTGATTAGGATGTCATCAACATAAACCAAAAGGAGAATTGTGTCGGTAGTTCTATGTCGAGTGAACAGAGAGAAGTCTGCCGAACTCCGAGTAAAACCAACTGCCTGAACAGCTTTACCGAACTTACTGAACCATGCCCGTGGGGATTGTTTGAGACCATAGATAGACTTCTTAAGATGACAAACTCTGGACTCCCCCGTGGTCTCAACCCCGTGAGGCTGTTGCATATAGACGGTTTCGTGTAGGTCGTCATTGAGAAATGCATTCTTGATATCGAGTTGGTGCAAGGGCCACCGACGATGCACAGCGACAGAGAGAAGGACACGAACCGTGTTGAGCTTGGCGACCGGAGAGAAGGTCTCCTCATAGTCGAGACCGTGTTGTTGAGTAAAGCCGCGAGCCACCAGTCTGGCCTTAAGACGGTCAATCGTCCCATCGGAAGCATGCTTGATGACAAAGACCCATTTGCAACTAACTGTAGTCTGCCTAGGTAGTAAAGGGACCAGATCCCAAGTCTGATTCGCCCAAAGGGCGCGCATTTCTGCATCCATGGCAGCACGTCAACCTGGATGTTGCAAAGCCTCCTGCACAGAAGTAGGAATAGAAATAGAGGATATGAAGTAGCAAAGGTGTGAAGGGTCGGGTACAGGCGATGTAACGAGACATAATTCTGCCATGGGATGAGCTGTGGAGACAGACACTGGATTATCAGGCCGTGAAATCACTTCGGTAGAGGGAGGCCGTGGCAGGGCATGCGAGCTCGGAGGGCGACGAGAGTACACCTGGATGATAGGAGGCGTAGGACGGATTGGCGGGGGGGTAGGTGTTGGAAGTAGAGGGGGGGAAGGAGACGTAACGGGTACGACGGGCCGAATGAGAGGAGGAAGACATGGATCTGTAGAGACTGTATGAAAGGGTTGATCTTCTCAAAAGGTGACATCAGCAGAAATGATGAGTTTACCGTCGGTAAGAGAATAGCAAACATATCCTTTTTGGGTGCGGGAGTAGCCAACAAACATCACCTTGGTGGCTCGAGGAGCGAGCTTGTCAGTGGGCGGAGCCAAGTTATGAACATAGCATGTGCATCCAAAGACTCGGGGCGTGAGAGAGAACAGAGCCTTGGAAGGAAAGAGAAGAGTGACAGGAGCCACGAAGTTCATGGTAGAGGAGGGCATGCAGTTGATGAGATGACAGGCACTAGAGACGGCGAAGTTACAATAGAAAGGTGGAACGTGCATCTGAAATATGAGAGAGCGGGCGACCTCGAGAAGGTGTCGATTCTTCCGCTCGGCGACGCCGTTCTGTTGAGGAGTATAGGCACACGAGCTCTGATGAACAATACCAAACTCGGTGCAGATATTAGAGAAGATGCGGCCCGTATACTAGCGCGCATTATCGGTACGAAGAAGTTTGATGCAGGCAGAAAACTGAGTACGGATCTCTACCAGAAAGGCACGGAAAGTGGAGGGAAGTTCAGTACGATCTCGAAGTAAGTATAGCCAGGTAACGCGTGAGTAGTCATCGATAAATGTGACAAAATACTGATAGCCGAAAACACTCGGGAGCTTATATGGCCCCCAAATGTTAGAATGGATTAAGGAGAAGGGGGCTTCGGACCGAGTACTAGGGGAGGTAAAAGAGACACGATGTTGTTTGTCATAAACGCAAGACTCACACCGAAACTCAGAAAGGGACACATCAGGAAGAGCTTTCTGGAGAACTGGAAGAGGAGCATGTCCAAGACGACGATGTCAGTTAACAGAAGAGATGGTGGAGAGAGCGGTGGGAGAAGAGGAATCAAAAATGTAGAGCCCATTGGACAGCCGCCCTGTACCGAGGATGTTCCACGTCTTGCGATCCTGCACAACACAAGAGGTTGAAGAGAAGGTTAGGTCGCAATTAAGGTCGTGAATAAGACGACTAATAGATAGAAGATTAAAAGAAGAGCCAGGAACATGAAGAACAGATCGAAGGGTAATAGAGGGAGTAAGAGAGATGTCAGCGGATCCAGAGACGGGAGTGGTAGCTCATTGGCAACAGTGATGAACTTAGGATGCACGGAGGCCAGGTAGTGTGGAGGCTGTAGTGGGGTAATGTGGTGCGTCGCACCGGAGTCCAAAATCCATGAGAAACTGGCTACAAGACAGGAGCTTCCACTATCAGAGAGAGACACCACAGAGCACAGTGGTGGGGTGAGCAGGGCGGAAGAGGCACACATCCTTATAGGGGTCTCCAAAGACCAGGCCGCAGCAAGGCCGCAGAGGCCGCAGCAAGGCCGCAGAGGCCGCAGCAAGGCCGCAGAGGCCGCAGCAAGGCCGCAGAGGCCGCAGCAAGGCCGCAGAGGCCGCAGCAAGGCCGCAGAGGCCGCAGCAAGGCCGCAGAGGCCGCAACCAGGCCGCAGAGGCCACAACCAGGCCGCAGAGGCCGCAACAAAGACCAGGGAGAAGCCGAGCCCGCAGCGAGAACCAGGCCGCAGGAGAAGTCGAGGCTGCAGCAAGAACCAGGCCGCAAGGAACTGGTGTAGGCGGCAGCGAGTAGAGAGGAGCAGCCGCAAGTGCAGGAAGGGAGCCCGCCGATGGAAGAGAGGCAGCAGACGGAGCAGTAGCAGGCCGCAGCGGCGTGAAGTAGAAGTCAAAGAGCGCAGCGGTCTGGAGTAGAGAGCAGACTGCAACGGATTTGAAGTAGAGGGCAGGCCGCAAGAAGGGAGGGAGAGGCCAGCGGAAAAGAACAATCCGCAAAAGAGGAGAACCCACGCGAGTAGAGCAGAGACCGCCTGGTCAAGATGTGAAAACACCAGCGGCGGGAAGAGGCCGAGACCAAAGGCGAAGCGGACTGGTAGAAGAAGTCCGCAGCGGGCAGTGACAGGCCGCGCGGACAGAGAAGAGAAGAGCTGGAGGAGACCGCGACCAAGATGCGGGTGAGAGAGGAACAACCCGCACGGCCAAGCGGATCACAGCAGCGAACGGAGGAGAAGGAACCCGCGAGGAGAGAGACTCAAGCGGATAGAGAAGAGACCGCAGCGGCCAAGATCAAACCGCAGAAGAGGCAGGCTGCAGAGAGCAGGAACAAGCCGCAGCGAGCTGGAGCTGGAGGGGCAGTCCGAAGCGAACCGGATCAGGCCGCAGCAAGCCGGAGCAGGCCGCGAGAGAGGGAGTCCGCTGCGAGCTAGAGCAAGCAGCGAAAGCAAGCCGCAGCGAGAGAGAGCGGTCTGGAGGAGAGAGAGGGAAGGTGGACCCGACGAGAGATAAAAAGGGGGAAGGCTATAAAATGTCGGAGGGGAGGTGTGGAACCACGGAGAAGAAGAGGGAGCTGAAGAAGAGGAGCGGAGAGGACAGGAAGGCAGGCCGCAGAAGGCCGAGCGGGTAGCGGACAGAAGACAGACCACGCGGGTTAAGAAAGGGGAAGCCGCTCAAGCAGAATCGTTGGCTCTGATACCATGTAGAGAAATGATCCTGAACCTTATGAACACTTTTCCATATATCAAAAAACAAGTATGAGAACATATATATAGGAGAGGAGAGAGGAGAAGAGTCTTATACAAGAGATGTGGGACTAAAGCAAGAGAGAATAAAATAGGCCAAATTAATGGGCCTTTACAATATATCATATTTCTCTAACAATATCAAACAATGCAAAAGCTCATTACAAGTCCTGAAATTCAAGATATAATTATGGACCAACTAAGTTTATATAGAAATGTTGAAGGTTTATTTGGAATGCAATTTGAAGTTCGTCATAGAAAAACAAAGTCCTCGGGTTAGTTAATTAAATAATATTTCAAGTTTCAAACAAACAATTTATTTATTAAGAATGATTCATTAATTTCTTGATATTTATTTTTTGGGGCAGCTAAATGGTGGCAATCATATGGAGCTGATACTCCTGATCTGACTAAGGGTCTGTTTGGCTAAGTCGTTGCTGATGAAAAGCTGCTGACGGAAAGCTGCTGACAGAAAAAGTGCTGTTTTTTTAAAAACAGAGTTTTGTTAAAAAGTTGTTTGGGTAAAATGGAGTTTGCAGAGCTTACTCATAAGCTGTTTTGTAAAAATTGTTTGGATAAAATGGAGTTTTGACAGCTGTTTTTTTATAATGAAATATAATATTCTTTTTTGAATTTTAAATACTTAAAAGCAGTTTAAAATTACTACTACACGAAATAACAAATACAAATTTCATATTTTTCAGACAACAAATATCAAAATTATGCTAAAACTCTCAACGCTCTGATTCATCGGTTGCTTGCCAGTAGTGTCTTGTATCACCTACATGTGAGAAATTTTTTTTATTAAAACATCGTTTTAAATTATTGAAAATAGAAAATTTCAGTAATGAATATTACCTTCTTGACTCATAGAGTTGTTGTGCAATTGAATCCCGCAATGCTATCATCTCGTCCATGCCACCCGCCGTGTCAATGCATGTCTCGGACTGTCTCCGTGTGTCTGCTCCGGCTCCCGTACCCATTATCTCACCTTCTGTAAAATCTGGATCTATACGTGAAGGATGCCTCCGGATGAAATTATGCAAGGTCATGGTCGCCAGGACAATCTGTGTCTGCTTCTTAAAACTATAGCTCGGCATGTCACGAAGTATTACCCATTTCTTCTTCCATACGCCAAATGTGCGTTCAATCACACTCCTAAGGGAAGAGTGTGATTGATTGAAAATCTCTCGTAGTCCTTCAACTGGACGATTACCACGTGCAAAATCTTGAAGGTGGTATTGTGTATCTAGAAATGGTTTTATGTATCCCCGCTGTATTGGATATCCAGGGTCTACCAAGTAAAATTTTCCTGAATCATAAAAAGTAAAGCTAAATGTATAATTATATGAAAACATAAAAGTAAGAAAATAAGTAAATATAAACCTCATTACCTCTTGGGGGGTGTGGGAAGCGGTATTTGGGATCGCTTATTGCAAAGTTGAAAATTCGACTGTCATGTGCAGATCCCTCACAACCGGCCATGGCGAAAGTAAAGCACATGTTGAAGTCGCAAACCAGCATTATATTCTGTGTAGTTGTTTCATGACGTCCAATATAAGGTACTTTGTTTCTTACCGGTACGTTTGCATGAACATGTGTGTCATTTATTGCCCCAATGCAATCTTTAAAAAACGGCATGTACCGCGTATCTTCAGCAATCTCTGGTGGAGTAGAAGCGAAGTATCCTTCTTCCGGAACTATAATAACCTCTGCTAGACGTACCAAAGCACGAATCCCGACGCTAAAATATCTGCTTGCAGTCTCGGTGGAATGTTAGAAATGCTCACTTGTTATTCTGATACACTCGTTGTGAGATAGCACATATAACGTAATGGCTAGGACCTCCCTGCTCGCAGTCCTTCGTGAACCTTGAAATCCATGGTTCTGTTCTAAGGTACGTAGTAAATCGAAAAAGATTTGTTGAGGCATTCTGAAGGCATTATGACATCGCACCGGATGCCCACCAAAAAATTCACCCAGCCATTTATCCCATGTTTGCTGTGACGTCATGCAAGGGGAGTTATTGTTTAAGAAATTGTTGTGCTGAGTCATCACATACAACGTTGAATTAAGAGTTTGTTGATAAGCAGCAGCATGACGTCTCCTAATCATCTCATATTCGTCAGTCGAGTAATCTGTATCTGATTCCTCAGTTGACATTTTCTATTTCACTTGTTGTTTTTTAAATGAAATTGGTAAAAAATGGATACATAATAACATGAATAATAACAGGAACATTTGATATATCAGTAGGAATAATACAGCGGGTGCATAAACAATAACAGTAGCGGGTGCATGAATAATACATATCAGTAGCAATAACAATAACAGTAGCAGATACATAACAGTAACAGATACATAGCAACAACAAACAGTTCCTACTCTCTCCGTCGCTCGTAGCGGGTGCGCATCCACCTGACCTTGTACTCCTCAACGGCCATGAAGGTCTCCCTATGGTTCTTATCTATCAGGAACATTGTCGCAAAATCGTAGAACTCATAATCTCCACGTATCTCAGGGTAGGTTCCAACTTTCGCTACAGCTTCGACAATAGTAAAAGGACACGACGACTTTGGAGGCTCTCGGAGAGACATACTAATGTCTTTAGTGGACTCCACCAAGTCACTTAGGAATGATGTAGATGCTTTGTCTTTGCCCATCTTTCGACGCGTCTGAGACATACTAATGTCTTTAGTTGGAGCACTATCTACGTTCCCAGTGATGTCAACTGGATCATTTTCTTCCTCGGACATAGTACGCTCCGCTATCGACTCTCGGCCTTGGGATGCGGTATTTGGTGTACAAGCATGCACGCCTGTGGCAACAACCGAACTGAACATAGCGTTCATTTTTTCTTCAAGCTCTGGGGCAATTCCTCCATACCTAAACTTCTTTGTCGCAGACACAATCTGCAAAAAGCGTACAGTAAAGTTAATCATCTGCACAAAATAAATAGAATAAAAACGTGCAAATTGAATTTTTGTTTTACCTTCAACCTCTCGTCCCCCCATTCGTCGCTCGCATCGATTGTTTTCCTGGAGGCATTCCACCCAAGACCAGTCTCCCCCCTTTTAAGCTTCATCCACAATTTTCACTCTTTTTTTAGGTGATCTCATTTGTTCTTCATCTGAATTCTATCATACCTCTTACCTATTCTCTCCTCAAACTTTAAAACCAGATTGTTTCACCCCTCCTTATTGAAATGGGTCGTTGGCCGATTTCCAAGACCAATTTCAGTGATGCACAAGTCACAAAATAGGAAGATATCGGTTTGATCCCAAACAGCTGATACCACTCCATCCTTTGGTTTTCCCATCTAAATCCTATCAAATACTAAAAATTGGGCCAAATTCGGATCAAACAAGAACAAAATGCCAAATAAACAAACACATAAGTTACCTGTTGATGCTGTGAAGGACAATCGGGCTGAATGGAGGAAGAAGAAAGGCCGGACGAAGCAGGGTCTGGAGGCAATTCCTAATCAGATTCCTGAAATCAAGTAAAAAAATCTGGCCAGGGCACCTGAAATCAAGCAAAAAAATCAAAATCGAAAAAATCTGAGAGAAGAAATGGAAGATCTGTTCAGGGCACCTGTACAGGAGGAAAAAATTTCAGAAATCAAGGAGGAAGAAGCTTACCGGAGGTAGGAAAGCCGGATTTGGCCGCGATCGATAGCAGGTAATCGATCGTAGATGAGGACG
Organism: Platanthera guangdongensis; assembly: GCA_039583875.1. NCBI lineage: Eukaryota > Viridiplantae > Streptophyta > Magnoliopsida > Asparagales > Orchidaceae > Platanthera > Platanthera guangdongensis. Next base: position 16,596,757 of record CM077158.1, on the reverse strand, counting down.
AAGGACTCTCTGTGGAGGAGGAAGAAGATTCGTTGAGGAGGAAGAAGCTTCCGTCGAGGAGGTCGATGTCGTCGTCGGCTTTCGTTGAGGAGAAGCAGCTCTCGTCGTCGGCTGCCGTCGAGGAGAAGCAGCTGTCGTCGAGGAGGAGGAGATCGTCGACTAGCGTGGAGGAGGAGATCGGGGGCTGTCGTCGAGGGGGAGGAACACTCGCGGGAGAAGCTGCGAAGTGCGGCGCGGTTCGGCTGGAAGAAAGAGCCGCGGATGGATTTTAGGTTAAAATAGGCGTTTAATAGAAACCACCGTTTCTCAGCTTTTAATTGTCAAACACAACTTATTGCTGAAAGAGCTTAGCTTATCTGTCGCACCGGAGCAGATAAGCTGCGCCAAACGGCGCCAAAATTTGCAGTAAAGGTTTTAAGTCTCACTTGCAGTTCATCCGGATGTGAGCGCAACTTGAGTTTTTTTGAGCATGTATGAATTTTTTTGAACAAGTATGTAAATATTAATTTATATTATTATATGATTAATTATTTATTTGTTATGTTGCAGGTCCATAGCAAAAAAAGAAATCGACTAGCACAACAGCGCCTAAATGATTTAGTATTTATAAAATACAACCGTGACTTGCGTCGGCGATATGATTCACGTGATCGTATTGATCCGATCTCGCTGAAATATATTGACGATAACAATGAATGGCTGATGGGAAGAATGGAGGAAGATGAGGAGGTTGAGCAGGATGACGATATAGTTTTTGATGACGAATTATTGACCTGGGGTGCAGTAGCAAGGGCCAACGGAGTAGAAGAAGACATCTACTTCATGCACTTATCTAAAGTGAAGATGGTAGCTAACAAGGGGAGCACATCTAAGAAGAAGGCACCTACTCCAACAATGCGTACAGATGATGTCGAGGATGAAGAAGAAGCTGAGTTCAAAAAAGAAGAAGAAAATTTTAGTGAAGAAAATGAAACCTTTATTGATTCAGACGATGAGTGATGACGTGATCGCCATGATGTTATGTTATTTTCTTGCACATTAGTTTAGAATTTATGATTGCTGACTTGGTAGCTTAGGTTTGTTTTTTGGTGCGAAAAATTGCAATGTTGAGTTAGTAGATTATGATTGCTGACTTGGTTGATTTATTTATGTTGTTATTTTTATTATGTTGTCTTCAAAAAATGATCCCATTTTATTATGCTTGAATGTTTGATTCTAATACGTCCTTTGTGTTTTATGGAGGGATTTGGTCATTCATTAGCTGAGTGGAAGTCATGTTATATTGTTAATTCAAGAGAGCTTGATCATTGGTGTTCAAAAGGTACAAAAAATTTTACCCTAAATTTATTTCTTTGTCAAGTTTATATTACATGTTGTAGTTTTTTTATTTGATTTTTAGTTGCAATTTGTATGCATCAATTATGACTATCATGTATTTATATCACTTCTCACGTGTTTAGATAAAATATTGGAAAATATGAACTCTTATACTAACTTGACAGAAGAGAACTAACTCAATTCCAAAAGGGCTCTTATATAAACTTGATACAAGAGAACTAACCCAATTCCAGCGAATTGGGCGCCCAATTCGCTCAATTTCAGCGAATTCGGAGCTCAATTTCAGCGAATTGGGCTCCCAATTCGCTCAATTTCCTTTTCCCCCATTTTTTGTCTCACGTGCCTCAGGGGCGCGCCTGCTCCTTGCGTTTTGCGCCTAGGCTCCAGGGGCCCTTTGCGTCTTGCTGCGTCTTGCACCTTTGATAACTTAGCTTTAAAACTTGTATAAATGGGGCTGATGTTGATTAATTTAGATGGACATTGATGTATGATTGAAAGATTTAAATTGATTTGCTGTGATTTTGTTTCCGTATCCATTCTTGCGTAAAGGTAGAATAGGCGTGCTGTCGAGTGAGGAAGAAGATAAACAGTGTTTCCTGCTAGGCACTGTTATAGCTGTAGGATAAATGTTGTTGCTTCTGGACTGCTTATTAGCTTCCCTTTTGAGAACCATGTTAATTAAACTACTGTTTAGATGCTGCCAGCCACTTACCCGAGAAGAGGAACAATAACGTTAAGTTACTATGGATTCACTTTGATTCATGTTGCTCCTAAGAGTGTAATTAATCGTTATCAGGAAACTATTGTTAGATTTAGGCTTAGGAAATCAATTTATTTCCTGGTGTGAGATTTCGTGGAGCCACTGCGAGTGTTTGAGATTTCGTGGAACCACTTCGAGCGTGAAAACCGAGTGAATTTAGGTTGTTTAGTTTGTGGCCTCTTTGCTTTGTTGAGTGATTCCGTGGAGCCACCTCGTGTGAGTGAGCGCTTTAATTTCTTGGTGTCGTGTGCGATAGCGGTTGACCTCGGAGCGGAAGATCGAAGGTGACAACGAGTTTCTCGCGTAATCGTCATCGACTTCGGATACGGAAAGACGTCTCTTTTCGTGGGTAACTTGTTTATATCTTTTCATTTGTGAGTGTCTATATTTTCTCTTAGGTTAGTTAATTGGACTCATTGCTGGGTTTTCGCCCGAACATTGTCAGCGAACGCTACGTCGAAAATTCCAAACAGAAACGTATTTGGAGTTTACGATTTCTGCTTTGCTACGACAAAATGGGACAATACGAAAGTTGCGAATTTTGTCCCCCGGATTAAGAATCGAACCATTATTTTAATTAAATCCTTTTTAAACAAAAATAATTTTGTTTGTGCTTTATAAAAAAAACGTTGCATAAATTCATAAGTCAGCGCAACACACGCTCAAATTATTTGCAAAATTCATATTTCATTGCATGCATTTAGGGTTTCCTAAAAAAGCCGACAGGCGCGCAAACCCTACGCGTCGTCCTGCATTAGGCAGGCTGCTATGTATGCTGAGTTGGAGGCTCTCGAGCACACTCGTACATGGAACTTTGTTCCTCTTCCACCTAGTGTTGTTATTATTACTTGCAAGTGGGTCATCAAGGTGAAGACTCGCTCTGATGGTTTTGTGGTGAGTACAAGTCTCGGCTAGTTGCTCGTGGTTTTCAGCAGGAGCAGGGGAGAGACTATGACGAGACCATTGCTCCAGTCGCTCACATGACTACGGTCCAGACTCTTATTGCAGTTGCAGTTGTTCGTCATTGGCCCCTGTTACAGCTTGACGTGAAGAATGTCTTTCTTCACGGTAATCTTCAGTATGAGGTATACATGTTTCCTCCTCATGGTCTATCTTCCTCTTCAGGCCTTGTCTGTCGCTTGAGGCGAGCCCTTTATGGGCTCAAGCAGGCACCACGTGTGTGGTTTGCACATTTCAGCTCAGTCATTACAGCAGCAGGTTTCCAGCCATTTCCACATGATCCAGCCCTGTTCGTGCACTGCTCCTCTCGTGGTCGGACCCTTTTGCTACTCTACGTGGATGATATGATTATTACTTGTGACGATCCTTCACATGTGGCCTTCGTCAAACATCACCTTCAACAGCAGCTTCAGATGACTGACCTTGGACAATTGAGCTATTTCTTGGGTCTTGAGATCAACTCTACAGACCGCGGGTTTCAGCTCTCTCGGCAGCGTTACACATCAGATCTCCTTGCGCGGTCTGCTCTCTCTGACTCTCGCACAGTGAACACCCCTATGGAGCACAACCAAAATCTACGCCCAAAATAAAATGGTTCCACTCTCTGATCCTACTCGATACTGTCACCTCATGGGGAGTCTCGTCTATCTCACCATTACTCGGCTCGACATTGCTCATGATGTTCATGTGTTGAGTCAGTTTGTTAGTGCGCCCACCTCGGTGCATTATGTTCATCTTCTACGGCTCCTGCGCTGTCTTTGGGCAACGACTTCTCGTGGTCTCTACTTCTCCAGCAGTAGTTCTCTACAGCTCCGTGCTTACTCGGATTCAACTTGGGCTAGTGATCATGTTGACCGTCGTTCTGTCATTGGTTTCTGTCTGTTCTTGGGTTCTTCACTTATTGCATGGAAGTCCAAGAAACGGACTGGTGTGTCACGTTCCAGCACTGAGGCTGAGCTTCGAGCAATGGCTACCACCACTAAGGATATTATTTGGCTTTGTTGGCTTCTTGAGGACATTGATGTCTCTTCTCCAGATCTCACTCCCATCTACTGTGATAACACCGGTGCCATTCGGATCACTTTAAACCCAGTGAAGTATTTTCTCTCCAAGCATATCAGCGTGGATGCTTTCTTTCTACGTGAGCACTATGGTCGTGACACTCTTGCTCCTTTTATTCCTTCCGAGCAGCAGATTGTAAATTTGATGACAAAACCGCAGACAAGGACCCAGCATGCATATCTATTGTCTAAACTCTCGGTGTATGATGCCCCGTGAGTTTGCGGGGGGTCTTAGAAATGATGTACTTTATGAGTGATAGTGTTAGCTTAGAGTCACCACGGGTGTTAAGATCAATTGTGAGTCGACAGAAAACCTTTATTCCTATCAATGAGATCTCTGTAATTATGCAAAAACCTCGGGGAGCTAGAAATTTATTTAGAGAATTCATTGGAAATTACCATCACTCGTAATGTAATTCTAATGGGTTCTATCATACAACATTCCAGTAACGGATGGATTTAAACAAAATCAAAAATTCTAGATGCCAGCAAAATAAAACTTAAATAACACGAACTATAATTTAAAGATTACATGAACCTTATCTGCTGCAAACATAGCATATGATCAAAATTCATTATTTCATTTTTTGAAGGATAGAAATGGCAAAAAAAATCATGCAAGTAAAAAGGATCGGGGTGGACTAAAAGCTCAATTATAGAAAATGGCTAACACAAATCAACAAGAAGATCACAGTTCTACAAAGAAGAAAAAAAACACACCTACCCTATTCTCAAGCTGCCTTTTTTTTGAGATAACATGTTGAGCGCCATCTTGCTATTTTGAGTGAATTCAACATTTATGCCCAATCTATGTAAATGGTAATTCGTCACTGCACTTCGGACTGGTCTTTTGTCGAGTAAAACTACTTTCATTCCTTTAAAACGGGCCAGTACATTCTCAAAAGGAGGTCCATCAGAATCACGACCAGAATGCTCGGTACATTGTTCAAACACGGCGGTAAATGTAAATGTACTCCCAACATTTGGTTTACTTTTGAAATTTATTTTACCTCCCATGAGTTCAACCAGGCATTTACTTATGCTCAGGCCAATACCAGTTCCACCATAATTCCTCGACGTTGAGCTGTCAGCCTGCATGAAAGGAGTGAAGACACGGTCCTGGGCATTAAATGGGATTCCTATCCCAGTATCCTCCACACTTACAATCAAAGTGACATTTTTCAGATCTTTTTCACTTGAGAATCCATTTACTTGAGATGCATCATTCGAAAGTAACATCTTGAAATTTTCCCAGCTGTTTCTGTCATCTGCCGCTTCAAATCCGCTTAAAGTATTGATTTTTTTGCCAGCATCAAGTCCGTTTAAACCGGAGCACGCATTGCCTTCAGTTGGTATGTTAGAGTGCTTGGCCAAATGGACTTGTACAAGTATGTGGCCTCGTTCCGTGAACTGTGAGAAACAAAAAATAATCAACAAAGGAAATCATATAGGAACCTTGCTCTTGAAATTCAACATATGATGTCTGATTGTGCTTATGTTAACTTTTTTACCGTTGCCATGTACAGGGAAACCTCAAAAGGACAAAGAATACTTACTTTTACGGAGTTACCAATGAGATTTGTAATAATTTGCCGAAATTTTCCAGGGTCGCCAGTTAGAACTTCGGGGACATTATCAGAGACAAATACAGCTAGCTACAATTTGACAGATCAGTGTCATATGAAGGGTTAGAAAATTCACCGAAAAGATGGGAAAATAATAGAGTAGTACTTGCATTATATTGATCATAACACGCTACATGCAGTCAACAAACTAGCAGATAGTTGTCTAGAATGAGAAGATCAGACTGGACTAACCTCAATTCCTTTCTCCCTTGATGTAGCAGAAAATAAAGAGAGCACGTTATCGAGAATGGAGCGCAGGTTAAATGGCACAGCTTCAATCTCTAACATTCCAGCTTCAATCTTTGCCCTGTCAAGAACCTCATTGATCAAAGCTATTAATGCTTTGCCACAGACCTGAGCCGTCTGTGCATAATCTTTTTGAGATAAATTCAAATCAGTGTCCAAAAGCATATCCAACATTCCTGGAACATGAAAACAAAAACCTTTCTGCTAAAAATCTTTCATTGAAAATTTCAATGGGCGCACGAGTTGTTGAAGAACCTCACATACCAAGAACTCCGTTCATGGGTGTTCTAATCTCATGTGAAACAGTTGCAAGAAACTGCAAACAAGTGATCAGATAAATTAAGTGAACTGTATGAGTCAAAAACAGGTGGGCATGTGGATAAAATCAAGAGATAAACCTGAGTCTTAGCAATGTCAGCAGCTTCAGCTTGAAATTTTAGTTCTTCCATCTTTCGGCAATCCTCCATAGCCATGACACAGCGCTTCTGAGAAGCATATAGAATGTAAGCCACCAGCATTAAGATCACAACAAGACCAGTCGGAGAGGTGATGGCCGACCATGGGATTAGAGGCTTCTGACTATATCTGTCATTCAGAAAATAGAAAACTTGGTTGACTCCATGAATCACTATGGTTTAAAGCAGAGTTTTACTGGACTTACCTGCACACCATTTGATGTTTCCTGAATGGGTCACCGAAATCTAGCATGCTCACACGAGAAAGGGGAGTATACCCTTCTGAATTTGAAGGGCCATACATAGTCAAAGGATCAGAAATGTTGGTCACATCATACACGTTGACTACTATATCCTGATTTCCAGCTAGTTTCCTTAACAAATTTTCCACGAGCGACTCCACATCAAAAGCTCCACCAAGATATCTGCAATACACAAATATGAATCAAAATTAACAGAACAGAGAAAAATTCCTCTGCTTTCAAAAGAAAATTGTGGGGAAATTTTTTAAAAAACTCTCCTTTAAATGAAAAGGATGAATATACAAATTCTCACCCTGCTGTTGCTTCAGCGCGTTCTTCGATGGTTGCATCTTGGGGAAGACCCGTGCGATAAACTGGGAAAGTCAGAACTACACCGAGATGATTCGATTCAAGCAGCCTAAATGGGTTTGTAAGAACAGATTTTCCAGTGGCTCTAGCCATCAAAATATTCTCCCGATCTTCCTACGGTTGAAGAAGGATTAACTAAGGATAGAACATAGTAAAAGAATAATAATTAAAGAGAACAACAACCTCTCCAGACATCATGTCGAGGGCCTCCAGATAGAAAACAGTCTCCTGAGAAAATATCACCGGCGCATACTCATCTTGCACAGGGGACGGCTCCTGTTTCATGGTTTTGATCGTCCAACCCTGCTGACTCTCAAAATTTTCCCTTTCAGAATGAAGCACCCGCTGCGCATATGCAACGCCGGTCAGCAGCGGCCGCTCAAATGCCGTCATTCCAGTGTAAAATGCAAATGTTTCCTGAACCATTAACAAAAGAACTCAAGTAAAATTAACAGAGAAAAGACAGTCGATTGAACAACCCCTTTCACGAACATCCAAAATTTACGGAAAAAAAAAAAAGAAAGCTCAGTCTACAATTCCCCAAATAAGCTTGGAAGAAAGCCCGGAGAGTAGTAAAAAAAAATGGCACCATTAAACCATGAAACGGACTGAAAGAAGCTTACTTGATCCATGGCGCTGGGGTTCTTCTGGTAATGGAAGGTGGAGATGAGAATCGCTAGTTCGTGGGCATGATTGACGCTTACAGCAAACTGATCCTCAAGCAGTCTTGCTCGCTTGTCGCACATACTAACCAGAGCTTCCTCAGCTGTCTTCATGGTGGATGCCAGATTGTAGCAATGAATTACCATCCAAACAACCAACATCAACAAAATCCACAGCGTCCACGCCGTCCATGTCTGCCACCACCGCCGGCCCGCCGAGGGTATCGCCGATCGCATAGCTCGGCAAACATTGACCATTCCCTCGCTGTATTTCCCACTCCCCATAAAATCCCCTTTAAAAATAATTCTCTCTTTAGTCCTTATTAAGTGATTGTTAACTGAAATCCGTAATTGGCTAGTCACATCTCAAAATCTCTCAATTATTCGCATCTTTTCGAAATATGTCTTATACATGCAATTTCAGGAAAAGTGTTCAACACGAAAATTGTAGATATTGAGGAGATCTACAACTTTCGTGTTGAACAATTTTCCTGAAATTGCATGTACAAGGCGTATTTCAAAAAGGCGCAAAATCTGAGCATATTTCCAAAGTACACCTTGTACATGCATTTTTAGGAAAAGTGATGAACACTAAAGTTGTAGATCTCGTCGATATCTACAACTTTAGTGTTGAACATTTTTCCTAATATTGCATGTACAAAGCGTATTTCGAAAATGCGCGAAAAATTAGAATATTTTGAGGTGCGACTAACAAAATAACGGGTTTCGATTAACAATCAACTTTTATTTTTCTTATAAAACAACAACCATTTGCTAGAACTTGGAAGTATGAGCTGTCCATGAAACTAGCATACCTAAAAATGATACCTAGGGGCTAGAGTAAAGACTCCCTAAGCCTACTATAAAATACTCTCAAAAGAAATTAACATGATGTGACAATTTTGTTAGGGAAAATAATAAATGATGCAAGACTTAGACTTTGCTCGGGGGAACTTATTTTCAGCGGTCAAGCGATTACGACCGCACAAATCAAACCTTGATTAAGGTCTGGTTCATGCGGTCGTAACCGCTTGACCGGTGAAAATAAGTCCCCCAAACGGAGCCTTAACTTCTCCAATCAGAAAGAAAAAATCCTAGCCTGGTGGATGTGCCGAAGTGATTCAGCATCCGTTTGACACGGTAGTGACGGTCATGAATATGGGGATTAAGGCTTCGTTTGGGGGGACTTATTTTCATCGGTCAAGCGGTTACAACCGCATGAACCGGACCTTAATTATAATCCTGTCCATGCGGTCGTAACCGCTTGACCGGTGAAAATAAGTCCACCCCCCAAACGGAGCCTAAATTGTCATTCGTTAATGCTTATAAACTTTATTTACTTTTATGTTCGAATGGATGTTTGTTAGATAATTAATAACGAATGACAGTTTAACTCATGTGTTTATGTCTGTCATCACCGTGTCAAATGAAACCCTTAGTCCATAGAAGCGAGAGGGGAGAAGAATCGGGATCACTCCTATCAGGTCATGTGACAAGTCAATCTTCATGCGAGAATGTAATGCGCTTTCCCCAAATCGTGATATTTTTCTTCAATCTCGGGCCCGGATTTGAAAACGGAGCTCGAAACCCAAAAAAAAAATATGATCGATGAGAGCTCATTTACAATGCCAGTGAAAGGGTCACACAAAAAATTGAGATCACATGCTTGGTCTACCTGCTCCATGCTTCAAAAATACAAATAATCAAAGCAAAAGAATTACTATATTTGTAGTCAGTGGCGGACGCAGTAGTTATAGTTAGTGTGGGCGAAACATAAAATCATTCAAAAAAAATTTATAAATTATTCAAAATCTATACTACTAATTTATAATAAAAAATTATATCTAGCAACATAAAAATGAATTTATTTTTTTAATGACCAACGCGTCTGTTGAAACTGAAAACCGGCCTCTTGTGGAGTTCGACCCTTGGGGAAGGGGTGGTCTCGCGCCTACTTTGCTCCTGCAAGAAAAACAACGAAAGAGACAAGAAAGAACAGACCCAAGGGCTCGGCAGGGAGGTCCCACCACAAACCCGGAAGATCTCTGAGCGCTTCCCCTCCTTAGCCAGAAGCCGAGCTAAGGTACTCTCAGAGAACACTCGAAAATGAGAGTCAGGAGGCACTGAAAGCATGCCCTCTGAGGTACCCCTTGGGTCTTATTTATAGATTTTCAGAATCTGAACTGCCAATAACCAAAAGAACTGACCTGGAAATACCGAAAAGCCCCTGGTTGGGCCTGCCAACAGCCAAACTCCGCTGTTCTGAACAGCTATGCGCAGTCCAACCTGGTCTGCCAACAGCGGGCTCCGCTGTTCTGAGTAGCTATTCGCACCCCTGGGGGTCAGCTCGCCTCCAGTTTCCCCGCAGGAGGCGGGCGCGGCCTGGCCTCGCGGCTCGCCCATCCTCCCTGGGCGAGCGCGAGACGATATGGGCGAGCTGTCCGTATTCTGCCGGGCGGACCGGCAGCCAGGTCGCGTGCGGGTTGGCCGGCGATCGTCGCGACCTTGATCAACTTGCCAGTCGCAGGTCGCCGGGCTTGACTGCTTTGGCCGAGGATTCCTTGCGCGGCCCGCTCGCTCGCCTGCCGGCTCGCTCGCCTGAAATGGGCGGGAGCGAGCCAGCCCTTCTGCCGCTCCGCTCAACCTCTCTGGCGGGACCCGCTCGCCGGACACGGGGTTGTACACAATCCCCGCTCTTTTTGAGCTTGAATCAAGCTCGGAAAGAATCATCCAACCCGCGTGTTCGGCGAGCACTGTGCTGAGCTGGCAGGGAATCTTTTGGTGGCCCCCACTGTCCGGCTATAAATACATACCGCTGACCCCTGTAGGAGGCTCCCCAAATCCCTTTACTTTCTCTGAGCAGACTTTTGTTTTCCGATGCCGGTTAGCGAAGAGGTGCGAGCTCGCCTGGCGGCAGCGGTCCTGCAGACTCAGGAGGAGACCCTTGAGGCCGCCCCATGGCTAGTTCGCGGATCCTCCGGCCCTCTCTTCAGGCCGGCGAAGGGAAAGATTGTGAGGCGTTCTCTGGCGGGTGACTGCCCGGCCTCCAGCTCGGCGGCGGGCGCTGAGGTCGTCCCCGGGGTACGTGGCCTTCCGCTGATTATCGCTATTCCTCTGACTCCCTGCTTTGCAGGTAATTCCCTGTGAGGAGGTGGAGAACCGGGGAGAGGATCGTCCCCCGCCTCCGTCGCCTGAGAAGATCGCGAGTTCCCCAGGTCTGGATCGCCCACCTCCGGAAACTCCCTGTCCGGCGGTCTCCCACGGGCTGGGGAAATCTCTTGAGACCCTCGAGGGAGGGAACTTTCAGGGTCGGCCGGGCTCTTCTCGCCCATCTGTCGGTGCGGGGGACGTGCCAACCCCTGGTGAGCTGGTTTTTATCGTCGGCTTTGTCTCTTGCTCGCTCATTCTGACCCCACCCCGCTTGCAGGCTTTCACAGGGCCTCTCCTGAGACCGAGATGAGCGAAGGGTACTCGCCTCCGCCTGACGTGGACAGTGTTTCTGACTATCTGGGCGACCCGACCGATGCGGCGGGGATGAAGAGGCAGGTGACGCGGCTATTCCAGAAGCACACACTGATGCTGCAGGAGATCATGAAGAGAGTCGATGACGACAAGGCCGAGACCGAGGCCCGGCTCGCAGCCTTGGAGGGCCCTCCGCGCGAAGCGGAAGACGACGATGTCACCTCGCCGGGCGTACATATAACGCGAGCCGAGGGGCATCTTAAGAGCGCCGTGGAGCAGGTCGGCCTGGCTCAGCGGGAGCTGGTGGCGGTTCGCGATTACCACGATCCCCGTGTGCCGCCTCGGTCGGGAACGAAGAGGCGGCACAGGTGGAAGTGGGTCGAGTACTGACCCAGTTGTTTGCCCCCTCGGTCGCGGGATACCGTGGGATTATTGTCATTTCGCAGTTATCTTGTACTTATAATTGCTCGCGACTCTTTTAGCCCGCCTATGGGCCTAACTATTTTGTTGCTGAGATGTATTGAAATTATCGTGCTGCTTTTCTTTTGCCTTCTGTGGGCGGGTTAAGGGAAAGGTCCATTCTTCCTTTTGCGCTGATCGGGGCGAGGGCGAGCCGAGGAGCTCGCCAGACGGAAATCTCCCGTCTCGCGCGGAACGGCGTGCGGGTGCGGGTTGGGGTCGGTTCGCCCGCGCTGGTCTCCCGCGGTTGCAGCCGGGCGAGAACCGTGCCGGCTCGACCTTTGAGGTGCGCTCGCGCGCGGGAAGTCGAACCGTCGGATTAATTTTTGCTATCTGCACCCCGCCTTTCGGCGGGAAGTTTCCCGCCCTTTTCCTTTCCTATAAATAGGCCCTGCCGGCTCTAATTCCTCCACCGATCCCAAACTTTCCTGCTTCCCGTTCCCGCGGAGTGTCGTCTGTGTTTGCTTTCTGGCTCTTTCTCGCTCGTTCGGCGGCGACTCGACGGGAATGGGCGGAGGCGGCGGCGACGCGGACGGCCGAAGCAAATGCGCTTGGACCTTCTCCGAGCATGATTTCCCTCGCGCCGTCATCACAGAGCGCGAATACTTGGAAGCTCTAGGCGACCACATCCCAGCCGGGTTCTCTGCGAGGCGACCCGAAGAGGGGAGAAGATCAACGACCTGTTTAGGGATGAGCTCGCCATCCCTCTCGCTCACTTCGAGGTAGGCCTGCGACTTCCCCTATGGCCCGAGGTGCGCCAGGTGCTAAAATACTTCGGGGTCGTCCTGGGCCAGATGACCCCGAACTCCATCGCCGTCATGATGGGGTTCGCCTGCTTCCTGCGAGAGGAGCAGGTGGAGTTCAGGCTCGCAGTATTCCGGAAGCTGTTCTCCTTCAGGGCGAACCGAGACGGGACGGCCTACTTCTCCAGCGCCCACCTCAAGGTGCGGGAGACAGTTAACAAGAGCCACAACTGGCTGAAGAAGTTCCTGTTCGTCAAAGGGGACTTCGGCAACGTGCCCTTCTCGCCGGTGCAGCTCAGCGAGGCGAGCTACCGGCCACCCAACCTAGGCGGCCACGAAGCTGATCTGTTCGCGTTCTTCGTCGGGAAGAACTTTGAAGTCGCGTACCTGCGCCGTCATCTTGACGACCTCGCTGCTGTCCCGCCGGGGGGAGGTTTGTCACTCGCCGCTGTTATACCTTATTCCCTTTCCTCCTTTATCTCACCCCTTCCTTCTGTCAGGCGAGCGCGACATCCCTCTTCACCCTCCTTACGAGAGCGCTCGCATTCCCCCCGGGGTTCTCGCCCGCGCGCAGGCTGCGGATGCCGCCCAGCGCGACATCCCATCGGTCCCGGCCAAGAAGCGGCCGGGTGGCGGATAGCCAGTCCCTCCGCAGAAGGTGGCGAAAACCGCGGATCATCAACCCGCCGCGAGCCAGAGGAAGGGCAAGGCCCCTGCGGTCCTACCGGCTGAGGGTCCCTCGCCCCCGCGGGTTGCCTCAACCAGCGACTCCCCGGTCGGGGCGGCGGGCACCTCCGCGCCGCTGGGTGGGTCTGAAGCCGCTGCGGAGCCGGTGCCGAGAGGGCATCGTAACTTCGGCTACGGCGAGAAGTACTTGGACGAGCTTGGCGTCCCGCTCCTGGCGTGGGACAAGGAGTCGAACCGCGCGACGATCTCGACCCTGCTGCCGAGCTGGATGGAGCAGGATACCATCGGCGGGGAGGCGTACAGCCTCTCCTTTGGTCTGTACTCGCGCGAAGACGCCGCTATTTTTGACAAGGAGGCGACGCGAGTGCTGATTCATGAGAGCGCGCGGGCCCAGCTGCGCGGTCTGGAGCTGGCTCACATGGTGGGAGGCGCTGCACCCAGGTGGAGCGGAACGCCGCGTCCATCCAAAAGATGGCGGATGAGAAAGAAGAGGCCCGGAAGCTCGCCCAGGCGGACGCGGACACTCACAGGAGGCGAGCCGACGCGGCCGAGGAGACCCTCGCGCGGTACCTGGGCGGGGTGGTACGTGCTCAACCTGAATCGCACTCCCTCCTTTTCGTGGACACAGCTCACGATTATTCCTACTCTTTTTTCCCCAGGACGCAGCGACGGCGAGCCGGATGGGTGCCGAGATCGCCACCCTTGGTCAAGAAAAGGCGGCGCTGGAGGCGCGGGTACGCGAGCTGGAGGCCGCCGCCGCTGTCCCTCCTCCAGACAGCAGGGTCTGCCCGCGCGAGCATCTCTCCGACTACGACCTGGAGGTGCTAATGCAAAAGAACGCGGCCAGCGCAGCGAGATACACGATGCAAACGCTGCGGCGCGCGGATCTGCTTACGAGCGAGGCGGCGGGACTCTCGGCGAAGGACGTGGTGCCGGCGCTGTTTCTTCCCGTGCCGGAGCCTGGCGACAAAAACTTCCAGCCCATTTAGGATTTCTCGACCCAGATCCCGCGCCTTCCTTGCCCTTTGTAATTTACTTTTCAGATGAACATCATTATGTATATGTCTGTTTTGAGATGTATGCTCGGGTTGCGCTTATACTTCGTATTTTTTAGTTGTTGCTCTTTTTATAAATGCTCTCTCGCCCCCCCCCCCTCCTTTTATTTCTTCCAACGCGGTTATTGCCGGATGGCGCGACCTGCCCCTGCGGCCCGGCTCGGGCGAGGTGGCTGCCCGCCCGCCGAGCGAGGCGAACCGGTTCGTCCCTCGAGTGAGGCGAGCCGGCTCGTCCCTCGGCCATATGCATAATTCTCTGCGGGCTCTCGCCCAGGCCTGTGTTTACTCGGCCGCCTTTCCTGGGGCTTGAGGGTGGGGCTATGCTAGGCCCTTTCTCCCCTTTCTGACTAACTATTGTGATTACGTCCTGCTGCTCATGCCTTTCGAGTAATTTCCGGCCTCGCCGGCTAGGTGGGAATCCGTCAACGTGATTTGTTCTAGGTTGCAGGTCATCGTCTACTAAGCCATTCCATCGAGTGACTTCCGGCCCTGCCAGCTAGGTGGGAGCCTGGCAGCAGGATCTTCTCGAGGCTAGGGATGACACCGAGTGACTTCCGGCCCTGCCAGCTAGGTGGGAGCCTGGCAGCGGGATCTTCTCGGGGTCCAAATTCTTTCCATCGAGTGACTTCCGGCCCTGCCAGCTAGGTGGGAGCCTGGCAGCGGGATCTTCTCGAGGCTAGGGATGACACCGAGTGACTTCCGGCCCTGCCAGCTAGGTGGGAGCCTGGCAGCGGGATCTTCTCGGGGTCCAAATTCATTCCATCGAGTGACATCCGGCCCTGCCAGCTAGGTGGGAGCCTGGCAGCGGGATCTTCTCGAGGCTAGGGATGACACGGAGTGACTTCCGGCCCTGCCAGCTAGGTGGGAGCCTGGCAGCGGGATCTTCTCGGGGTCCAAATTCTTTCCATCGAGTGACTTCCGGCCCTGCCAGCTAGGTGGGAGCCTGGCAGCGGGATCTTCTCGAGGCTAGGGATGACACCGAGTGACTTCCGGCCCTGCCAGCTAGGTGGGAGCCTGGTAGCGGGATCTTCTCGGGGTCCAAATTCATTCCATCGAGTGACATCCGGCCCTGCCAGCTAGGTGGGAGCCTGGCAGCGGGATCTTCTCGAGGCTAGGGATGACACCGAGTGACTTCCGGCCCTGCCAGCTAGGTGGGAGCCTGGCAGCGGGATCTTCTCGGGGTCCAAATTCATTCCATCGAGTGACATCCGGCCCTGCCAGCTAGGTGGGAGCCTGGCAGCGGGATCTTCTCGAGGCTAGGGATGACACCGAGTGACTTCCGGCCCTGCCAGCTAGGTGGGAGCCTGGCAGCGGGATCTTCTCGGGGTCCAAATTCATTCCAACTCTCTGAGCAAGCTCAGGCATGACAATCCTGGGGGGGAGAGAAGAAAAGCTTTGTTATAATAAATCGTGTTGCTTACAGGAAATTAGGGAAAAAATCTCTTCAAGTCGTCTCCACTCCAGGTGAGACTCAGGGCCTCGCCCTCTACATTTTGGAGTTGTTGAAGTATTAGACCGGGCGGCTTAGCGGTCTGATCCAGCGGTTTGTTGACCGAGCGGTCTGGCGGTCTCTCTGGTGCCTGGAGACCGGGCGGTCTAGCGGTCTACCTCTGCGGCCTGTTCTATCCTGCTGGAGTTGCCGAGCGGTTAGCCCATCTGTCTAACCGCGCGGCCTATGCGGTCTCCATTGTTCTAGCCGCTCAGTACTGTAAATGTTTAGTCCCACATTGTTTGTATACTCTCTTTCTTATCTCCTCCATTCTATATAAGGGAGGTCATACCTTTGTAAATGATATCTTTTTTGGATAATAAAATTTCAGTTATTCAAAAGTTTATTCTTTTCTCTACTTTCTAACATGGTATCAGAGCACACAGTCATTTCCTTCTGATTCTGTGCGCTCTCTGTTGTTCGCGGCTTGTTTTTCGCATTCTGCGACTTGCTTCGCGACTTGGCTTCTCTCTGTCCGCGCGGCGTGTTTCTATCCGTGCGGCTTGTTTCTGTCCGCTGCCCTGTTCGCGCGGCTTGCTTCTTCTTCTTCTCTTCTCCTACTGCACTTTGTCGCAGCGACCTGTTTCCTTGTCGCCGCGCTCCTTGTTCTTTCCTCCCGCTCCGACTTCCTAGTCGTTGCGGTCTGTCCCTATCCGCGTGTGTTGTCTCTCTACTCGCGGCTTGCTGCTGTGATCTGCCTGACCGTGCAGGTTGTTCCTTTCTCACCGCATCTTGGTCGCGGTCACCAGCTCTTCACATTCCTTCTGTTCGCTCGGCCTTTTTAGTCCGCGCGACCTCTTCCCCTCTGTGCCTTTGACCGCCTTCTCGCAGCTGCTGTGATCTGCCTGACCGTGCGGGTTATTCCTTTCTTACCCGCATCTTGGTCGCGGTCACCTGCTCTTCTCCTCTCTGCTGTTCGCTCGGCCTTTTCAGTCCGCGCGACCTCTTCCCCACTGAGCCTTTGCCTCTTTCAAGCCGCTACTGTTCGCGCGGCTTCATCTGTTTTCTAACCGCTTCTGTTCGCGCGGCTTCTTCTGCTTGCCGGGTTCTATGACTACCTCCGGTCTCACCACTACACCTGCTGCTCCTCCTCCTCCTCCTCCTTCGGGCAACCTTGGCACCGTTTCCAAGCTTGTGGGCTCCAACTATCCCGATTGGAGCGTTTCTTTCACCTTTCTCCTTCGTTCTCAACGCAAGCGTCATCACCTCACTGATGACCCTCCTCCTCGCACCTCTCCTGAATTTGATGACTGGGATGCGAGTGATGCTCTTGTTCGCACCTGGATGGCCAACAGCCTTTCCGATGAGTGCCTTCCCGTCATTCGCCATGATGAGACGGTCAAGGCCGCCTGGCTTCACCTCGCTGCTCTCTATTCTAAGGGGGGCCAGACGTCCCGCATTTATACTCTCTATGCGGACCTCTTTGCCCGCTCTTCCATGTCCCCAGCTGCGGCTTATCAGCAGGTTCAGGCTCTTGGGGCTGAAATCCTCCAGAATCGCCCCTTCTCCGCGGACTTGGCCGACCAGCACAAATACTTCCAGGAACTCCTGGTTGTTTGTTATCTTCTTCGTCTTCCCGACTCTTATGATATGATCCGCCAGCAGATCTTGGGTGAGGCGGAATCTCCTACTTTGGATGCCACTGCGGCTCGCATTGCCGTCATTACTTCGCTCCTCCAGCGGCCTCTGTTGGCCTCCCCCCTTCCCAAGACTCCCTTGCTCACCATGCTCAGCGGGGGGGCCCGAGTGGCCGTGGCTCCTCTGGCGGACGGGGTTCCTCCCGGTTCTTCTGCTCTCACTGTAGTCGTACTAGCCATACTGTTGACCGCTGCTGGCAGAAACATCCTCATCTTCGCCCTTCCGGTGATGCTCCTTCGGCCTCCGCCTCTTCTAGGCCGTCTGCCTCTGTGGCCACGACGTCAGGTAGTGCCCACGTCGTTACCCAAGGTAAATGGCTGATTGACTCCGGTGCCACCAATCATATGACGGGCAACCCTCATTGCTTCTCCCGTCTTGAGACCCATGACCGCTTACCCCCAGTTCGTGTGGCGGATGGTTCCCCGTCTCCGGTTCATGGGACGGGCATGGTTCAACTCACTCCTTCGCTTTGCTTGGAGGATACCCTCTATGTCCCGAAGTTCCCGTGCAATTTGTTATCAGTTACTACTTTATGCCGGCAACTTCAGTGCTCCGTTTTATTCACTCCCACTACTTGTTCTTTTCAGGACCCGAGGACCCAGCGGACGATTGCTACTGGGACTGAGAGCGGCGGCCTCTACTTCCTCGACGATGTTTCAGCTCTTTCTGCCTACTCCTCCTCCACCGATCTCCTTCAGTGGCATCTTCGTCTTGGACATCCTCCTCCTCGGCTTATTCGTCAGCTTCTGCCCCACTTACCTCCCACCAGTTCTCCGCTCAACTGTGATGCGTGTCAGCTTGGCAAACATCATCGCTCCTCCTTCCCACCGAAGCACGGTCGTGGCTCCTCTCGCATTTTTGATTTAGTTCATTCTGATGTATGGGGTCCTGCTCCTACCCTCACAGTTGGTCGGGGCAGTTCCTATTTTGTCACTTTTATCGATGATTTTACTCGATGTACCTGGGTGTATCTATTAAAGGATCGCTCTGAACTATTTTCTGTTTGGCAATCTTTTTACTTTATGATTAAGACTCAATTTGCTATTTCCATTAAAATCTTACGTTCTGATAATGCCAAGGAATATCTGTCTCATGAGTTCTCCGCGTTCTTTCACCAACACGGCCTCATTCATCAAACGACTTGTGTTTACACCTCCCAACAGAATGGGGTGGCGGAGCGTAAAAACCGTCACCTGCTTGATGTTGCGCGTACTCTCATGACGCAGATGCACGTCCCTCGCTCCTACTGGGGCTACGCTGTGCTCCTCGCTTGCTATCTCATCAATCGCATTCCCTCCACGGTCCTCCACGGCCGGACTCCCTTCTCCCTTCTCTACCCCCACCAGGAACCTTTTCCTCTTCTTCTCCGTGTCTTTGGTTGTACGGCCTTTGTTCACGCTCCCTCCGCTACCCGCGACAAGCTTTCCCCCCGTTCCACCAAGTGTGTCTTTTTGGGGTACTCTACCACTCAAAAAGGCTATTGCTGCTTTGACCCCCTTCTCCGCAAGCAGTTTGTCTCCGCAGATGTGACTTTTTTCGAAAATGCTTCCTATTTCTCTCCTTCCTCTTCTCTTCCTTCTCTTCCTTCTGATATCACCGTTCCTTCCACACCTCTCCACGTTTTCCCACCTTCGTCTCCTCCTCCACCCACTCCTTCCCAGTCCGTCTCCCAACCCACCCCTCCACCCTCCTCTCCGCTGCCGTCTCTCTCTAGTCCCGGGCCAGCCTTCTCCGCCACGGACGCTCCGGTCGCTGACGCTCCTGTCGCCGACGCTCCCGATGATCTGGATGTTCCCATTGCCCTTCGCAAAGGGGTGCGGGCGTGTACTCAACACCCGCTCACGGCTGTTGTTTCTTATGATCAGCTGTCTCCTTCTCGCAGGTCTTTTGCCTTGGCTATCTCTGCTACTTCTACTCCCCGTACCTATCAGGAGGCTCTCGCTCTCCCTCATTGGAAGTCTGCCATGGATGAGGAGATGGCTACTCTTACTGAACGGGGTACCTGGACTCTGGTTCCTCCTCCCGTGGGCACTGATGTGGTTGGCTATCACTGGGTCTTTGTTGTGAAGTTTCGCCCCGATGGTACTGTGGATCGCTACAAAGCCCGGCTGGTGGCCAAGGGCTTTACTCAGACTTATGGCGTTGATTACTTTGATACCTTCTCTCTGGTTGCTCGCCTCAGCACCATCCGGGTTCTCTTTTCTGTGGCTGTTAACCGGGCTTGGGCTATTTCCCAGCTTGATGTGAAGAATGCCTTTCTCTATGGCGATCTTCAGGAGGACGTCTATATGGAGCAACCTCCTGGGTATGTTGCTCAGGGGGAGACACGTGTCTGTCATTTGAAGAAGGCCATTTATGGCCTAAAGCAGAGCCCTCGGGCATGGTTCGAAAAATTCAGTGGTATTGTGGCAACCATCGGCTTTCAAAGGAGTTCGGCCGATCACTCCCTGTTCATTCGCAAAACGGCCTCGGGACTGGTGGTTTTGGCCATATATGTGGATGATATTCTCCTTACTGGTGATGACCGAGATGGGGTGGACTTGACGAAGAAGCACCTCCGTCAGCACTTGGTCACGAAGGATATGGGCTCCCCAAAATACTTTTTGGGGATAGAAATCTCTCGGAAACCTGACTCCTTGGTTCTCTCTCAACGGAAGTATGCTCTTGATCTTCTTCGCGAAGCAGGCTTGACAGGTGCCAAACCAGCTCATCTTCCCATGGCTATTGGAGAAGACAAAACGTGGACAGATGAATCTCCTCCTCTATCTGATGTCACACGGTACAGACGTTTGGTGGGCAAACTCATCTATCTCACGGTGACTAGACCCGACATCGCCTACGCTGTAGGAAAGGTCAGTCAGTTTATGCAAGCTCCCAGGGAGTGTCATCTTCAGTCCGCCCTGAAGATTTTAGAGTATATCAAAGCAGCACCGGGCAGAGGGTTACTCTTCCAGAAGAATGGACATCTGAGGGTTGAGGCCTACTCAGATTCAAGTTACGCAGATGACAAAGGCGATCGTAAATCCACGTCAGGTTTTTGTACCTTTGTTGGAGGTAATCTCGTAAGTTGGAAGAGCAAGAAACAGTCTGTTGTTTCCAGATCCAGTGCCGAAGCAGAATACCGGAGTATGGCATCAACTACGTGTGAGTTAAAGTGGTTGCGGGCTCTCATGCTTGACCTGGGCGAGGTATATGATTGTCCTCTCCCTATGTTCTGTGACAACAAGGCCGCTATACACATATCCAGGAATCCGGTCTTCCATGAGAGAACGAAGCATATAGAGGTTGACTGTCACTTCATTCGGGAGGAGATTTTGAAGAAACAGATTTGTACTCCTTTTGTCACCTCTGACAAGGAGTTGGCAGATATCTTCACCAAGCCGGTTTCTACTTCCTTCTTCCGCATTTGTGACAAGCTGGGCATGATTGATATCTATGCTCCAGCTTGAGGGGGAGTGTTGAAGTATTAGACCGGGCGGCTTAGCGGTCTGATCCAGCGGTTTGTTGACCGAGCGGTCTGGCGGTCTCTCTGGTGCCTGGAGACCGGGCGGTCTAGCGGTCTACCTCTGCGGCCTGTTCTATCCTACTGGAGTTGCCGAGCGGTTAGCCCATCTGTCTAACCGCGCGGCCTATGCGGTCTCCATTGTTCTAGCCGCTCAGTACTGTAAATGTTTAGTCCCACATTGTTTGTATACTCTCTTTCTTATCTCCTCCATTCTATATAAGGGAGGCCATACCTTTGTAAATGATATCTTTTTTGGATAATAAAATTTCAGTTATTCAAAAGTTTATTCGGCTTGTTCTCTACTTTTCGCTTCTTTTCTCTACTTTCTAACAGGAGTCGATAGCCCCCCGACCTCAAAGCTTCCTTCACAATGAATGGCCCCTCCCAGCTGGGGTTGAGTTTCCCTACGGACGCTGATCTTCCTGCCGCGTCCACCTTCTTCAGTACTAGGTCCCCTTCCGTGAACTGCTTGATCCTGACATGTTTGTCAAAGTATTTCGCCATCCTCCTCTTGATCTCCTCCTGTCGGATGGCCGAAAGATCCCTCAACTCTTCTACCATGTCGAGGGAGAGTCTCAGCTCCTCCCCATTCTCGGCTTGTCATTCCTCTCGGCCTTCCCTGGCCGTTCCGATTCGCGGCGTTTGGACCTCAAATTCTATGGGGAGCACCGCCTCGCACCCATGGGAGAGCTTGAAGGGGGTCTCCCCCGTGGCCGTGTTAGGAGTGGTTCTAAGGGCCCAAAGGACGGCGGGGAGCTGCTCCACCCAGCTCCCCCTCAAGTTTTCCACCTTCTTTTTGAGGAGGTTGACGATGATTTTGTTTGCCGCCTCCACCTGCCCGTTGCTCCTGGGGTGGTGGACCGAGGCGAATCTGAGGTCGATCCCAAGCTGCTCGCAGAAGCTGGTGAACTCGGCGCTGGCAAACTGAGGTCCGTTGTCTGTGACGATGGCCTGGGGCAGCCCATGGCGACAGATGATCTCCCCCCAAACGAAGTTCCTGATTACCTGGGAGGTCACCTTGGCCAACGCCTTCACCTCTATCCACTTTGAGAAGTAGTCGATCATCACTAGGAGGAATCTTCTCTGGCCGCTGGCCTGGGGGAACGGCCCGACCAGATCCAGTCCCCAGATTGCGAAGGGCCAGGGGGCCGTGATGCTCTTGAGTTGTTGGGCCGGCTGTAGCTGGAGGGGGGCAAACAACTGGCACTTATGACATCTTCTTGCGAACTCCGCGGCGTCCCGGCCCAGGGTGGGCCAGAAATACCCCTGCATGACTATCCTCCCCTCCAAGGTCCGACTCCCGGAATGACTCCCGCACTCCCCGGAGTGGATTTCTTCCAAGATCCTCTGCGCCTCGCCCTCGGACACGCAGCGGGCCAGCATCCCAGAGAGGGTCTTTCTGTATAGCTGCCCGTCTTTAAGGAGATAGTAGGCGGACTTGTGCCTCAGCTTCTTCCTGTCTACTCCCTCCGGATACTCTCCCGTGGAGAGGAAAACTACTACTGGGTCCATCCACGAGGACTGCTGATCGATCTCCATGAGCTCTCCTTCCTCGATGGAGGGGCGAAACAGGTCGGTGATGGTGCCTCCTGCCCGGGGGCCGTGCTTCGCCAGTCGGTCGGCCTGCTCATTCTTCCCCCTCGGCACGTGCCGGATGGAGAAGGTCTGGAAGGTCCCTATGACCCCCTTTACTTTGGCCAAGTATAACTTCAAAGAGGGCTCCCTTGCTTCGAACTCCCCGTTGATCTGGGAAGCCACCACCATGGAGTCGGTCAGGACCTCCACATCCAACACCCCCAACTCCCTGGCCAGGCGCAGTCCCGCTATCACTGC
Organism: Platanthera guangdongensis; assembly: GCA_039583875.1. Taxonomy (NCBI): domain Eukaryota; kingdom Viridiplantae; phylum Streptophyta; class Magnoliopsida; order Asparagales; family Orchidaceae; genus Platanthera; species Platanthera guangdongensis. The sequence goes on along the minus strand of CM077158.1, from coordinate 16,574,168 downwards.
TTCGTACTCGGCCTGGTTGTTGGTAATGGGGAAATGCACCACCACCGTCTGCTCAATCTGAGTCCCTTGGGGGCTCTCTAGAACCACTCCTATCCCGAGTGAATGCCTTCCTGAGGCTCCATCCACCCTCACCTTCCAAGGAGTCGGGCAAGTGAGCTCCTTCTCCGCTACTTCCACCGCGTAGTCGGCTAGAAAGTAGGCCATCGCCTGAGCTTTGATCGAGAGCCGCGGAACGAAGGAGACATCGAACTCGCTTAGCTCCACCGACCACTTGGCCAGCCGGCCTGAATGCTCCACCCCCTCGAAGACGTTGCGGAGAGGATGGTCGGTCACCACTCGGATCGAGTGTGCCTGGAAGTAAGGCCGTAGCCTCCGAGCCGAGATGATTAATGCGAATGCAAGCTTCTCCAGGATCGGATACCGGAGCTCGGCCTTCCTCAGGACCCGGCTGACATAATAAATGGGGAGCTGCCTCTTCCCCTCTTCACGTACTAAGACGGAGCTCAAGGCCTCTGCCCCAACCCCGAGATATAAGAACAAATCCTCCCCCTCCTTCGGCCCCTGGAGCAGCGGAGCTTGTGTCAACTGCGCCTTGAGGGACTGGAAGGCCTCTTCACATTCCTGGCTCCATTCGAACCTCTGGCCTCCCCTCAGTGTTTTGAAGAAGGGGGAGCACTTCTCCCCTGCCCGAGAAAGGAAACGGCTCAGTCCTGCTAGCTTCCCTGTTAGCCGCTGGACCTCCTTCGCATTCCGCGGGGACCCCAACTCCAGGATAGCCTTGACCTTGTCCGGGTTCGGCTCGACCCCCGCGGGGGTGAGGAGGTGCCCCAAGAACTTCCCTCGGCTAGCCCCAAAAACGCACTTAAGAGGATTCAACCGCATTTTGTATCTACGCAGGGTGGCGAACGTCTCCTCCAGGTCCCGGAGGTGGGAGTCCACGTCCCGGCTCTTGATCATGAGGTCGTCCACGTACACCTCCAAGTTCCTCCCCCTCTGTTCCTTGAAGACCCTATCCATCATTTTCTAGTAGGTGGCACCAGCATTCTTCAGCCCGAACGACATCATCTTGTAGCAATAGCAGCCGTCCCCTGTGATGAATGAGACATCCTTGATGTCCGGGGGGTGCATCCTGATCTGGTGGTAACCTGAAAAGGCATCTAAAAAACTCATTACAGAAAAGCCGACGGCGGAATCAACCAGCGCGTCGATCCGAGGCAAAGGGTAACAGTCCTTAGGACAAACTTTATTAAGAAGAGAAAAATCGATACACAACCGCCAGCGGCCGTCTCTTTTTTTAACCATCACAACGTTTGAGACCCAGCCGGGGTACTGAATTTCGGATACGAAGCCGGCTTTGAGAAGCTTGGCCACCTCCTCCCTGATGGGTTCCGCCAGCCTGTCCGCCGTGGACCTCTTCTTCTGCTGGATGGGGCATGTTCCCGGATCCAGGTTGAGGCGGTGGCAAGCCACATCCGCGTCAACCCCCGGCATCTCCGTGGCGCTCCAGGCGAAGATGTCCACGTTCTTCTGGATGCACTCCAGCATCCTGCCCTGGTCCTCCGGGGTCAGCCCCCCGCTGACGCGGATCCTTTCCGCCCTGCCTCCGCGGGTGAGCACTTCCAGCTCCACCACCTCCTCTGCGGCCTCCAGCCTGGACTGCTCCCCCCATCCTTCGGCGTCCCCTTCCTCCGGAACGGGGACCTCTACCTCCATCTCCCCTCCTACGGCCCTCACTTCGGCCACTTCCTCCATGTCTCCTCCTTCCGCCTTCTCTGCGCAGTCCTTCGCCCCCGGCTCCACCTCTCCGGCTTCCCGCTCGTCCTCCTCCATCCTCCGCCCCATCTCCTCGGCTCCTTCCTGCCAAGAGATGGTGTTTACTGCGGTGACGTAGCATTCTCGCGCCACCTTCGGGTCTCCCCTAACTCTGACCTGCACCCCCTCAGCGTTGAACTTCAGGCACTGATGGAAGGACGAGAGGACGCAGCGGAAAGCGCTGATCAGGGGCCTCCCGAAGATTGCGCTGTAGCTGCTGGGGGCATCCACGATGACGAACTTGCAGTTTCGGGACTGCCCCCCCAGGGTGACATGGAGGCCGACTCCTCCCTCTACCTCCTTCCTTTCTCCTGAGAACCCGAACAAGGGCCCGTCCGAGGCCAGTACCCTCTTAGCCTCCACCTACATCGCGTCAAACGCCTTTTTGAAGACGACGTTCACGGAGCTCCCATTGTCCACGAGGATCCGAGAGACAGTGAAGTTCTCGATGGCGGCCTTGATGACCAGCGCATCACAGAATGGATCCTCGTGGTCCGGCATATCACTTCTGGAGAAGGTGATCCTCTCCTCCGGGGGCGGGGTTTGGGATGTAGAGGCGACGCTCCGCCGATACATGGTGTGGAGACTTGCCTTGCGGGAAGCCTCGACTCCCACTCCCCCGTGGATCACTCCGATCCCTCCTCGGGTCCCCACATCCACCCGGTCGTCACAGCGATCCTCCTCCGCCCGAGGCAGGACCTCCTCGATCCTCACTTCCTGCCGCACCTCCTCCTGCTGCTGTTGCCGACCCCTGTTCCCTCTCATCTCCAAAAACTCCGGGCATGTGGCTGTTGCGTGCCCCTCTTCCTGATGGAAGTCACAGTAGGGCAGCTCCACCCTGAACTCTCTTCTCCTCCTTCTCATGACCCCTCTCCTTGCTCCCAGGGCTATGACCATGGCCTCCTCCTGATCGGGGAGCCGCGGCCTCTGACCCTGCCTCCAGCCTGGAGGGTGGAACTGGTCCTGCCTCCCCTGATAGTGACCTCTCCCGTAGTACCCCCTCTGTGGCCCCTGCCCCTGCCACTCTGGTCTCCAGCCCAGCCTACGGTCGGGCTCCTGACGCCCCCACCCCGGCTGCTGTCCCTGGAGCTGCCTCTGTTCCCTCTGCTCCCTCTGCCTGGGCTCCCCCCTCCTCTCTTCCTGTCCTCTTCCTCCCTTCGACTCCTTTTCCTCCTCGGTCGCCCACCTGGCCAACTTCCTTGCAAATTCTGGGTTCGACGCCTCCCCGTCGACCTCTCTCGCCGCCCTCTCCATCAGCTCCTCGTAGGAGAGGGGGGGAATTCTCTTCAGCTCCATGCGGAAGAAACCCTGCTGTAGGCCCAGTGTGAAGGCCATCATCAGACTGTGGCCCGGCATCTCCTGGACTTGGGTAACCTCCTCCTGGAACCGATCGACGTAGCTCCCCAACGTCTCGTTCACCCCCTGCTTTATGTGGAACAGGGACTCAGACTCCTTCTTCCTCTTCTTTGAGGTAGTGAACCTCAACATGAAACCCCGGCGCAAGTCTTCGAAGCAATAAATGGAACTAGCCGGCAGCTGGTGGAACCACTCCCTTGCCTTCTCTCGGAGGGTGATGGCGAAGAGACGGCACTTGAATCCGTCCGACATCTGACGGATGGAGACTACGTCCTCGAACCACTGGACGTGCTGAACCGAGTCTCCCTTCCCGGTGTAGTAGGTCATCTCGGGCTCCCTGAACCCTTCTGGCACTGGTGCTGAGGAGACCAGCTCGCTGAATGGACTGCTTCCAACCACCGGGCGAGCCGGCGAGTCCCGCGAGCCCAACTCGCCGAATCGGCCTCGACCTGCCGAACCGGGGAAGAGCTCGCGCCCCGAGAGCTCGCTCCCCCGGCCTTCCTCGGCCACTTCCTTTCCAGCTCGCCGACCAGGGGCGTCCTCGCCCAGAGAGGGGGCGGCCGCGATCTGGGCTGCCGGAGTCGAACACTCGGCCCGCACGCCGAGTGCGATCTTGACGAGGTCCAGCACCTCGTTCCTGAAGTCTTCAAACATCCCTACTGTCGCGAGAGGCGGGGGGGCGGCGAGTTCTGCCTGTCAGATCCTTGTCCTCCCGTCATTGAGCTCGCCGAAGCTTTTCTGCACTGACCACTCTCCACGCTCACCGCACCAAGATGTTGAAACCGAAAACCGGCCTCTTGTGGAGTTCGACCCTTGGGGAAGGGGTGGTCTCGCGCCTACTTTGCTCCTGCAAGAAAAACAACGAAAGAGACAAGAAAGAACAGACCCAAGGGCTCGGCAGGGAGGTCCCACCACAAACCCGGAAGATCTCTGAGCGCTTCCCCTCCTTAGCCAGAAGCCGAGCTAAGGTACTCTCAGAGAACACTCGAAAATGAGAGTCAGGAGGCACTGAAAGCATGCCCTCTGAGGTACCCCTTGGGTCTTATTTATAGATTTTCAGAATCTGAACTGCCAATACCCAAAAGAACTGACCTGGAAATACCGAAAAGCCCCTGGTTGGGCCTGCCAACAGCCAAACTCTGCTGTTCTGAACAGCTATGCGCAGTCCAACCTGGTCTGCCAACAGCGGGCTCCGCTGTTCTGAGTAGCTATTCGCACCCCTGGGGGTCAGCTCGCCTCTAGTTTCCCCGCAGGAGGCGGGCGCGGCCTGGCCTCGCGGCTCGCCCATCCTCCCTGGGCGAGCGCGAGACGATATGAGCGAGCTGTCCGTATTCTGCCAGGCGGACCGGCAGCCAGGTCGCGTGCGGGTTGGCCGGCGATCGTCGCGACCTTGATCGACTTGCCAGTCGCAGGTCGCCGGGCTTGACTGCTTTGGCCGAGGATTCCTTGCGCGGCCCGCTCGCTCGCCTGCCGGCTCGCTCGCCTGAAATGGGCGGGAGCGAGCCAGCCCTTCTGCCGCTCCGCTCAACCTCTCTGGCGGGACCCGCTCGCCGGACACGGGGTTGTACAGCGTCATACTAATTAATTTGTTTATAAATATTAATCTTTGAATAAGAACATAGCAATGAATTTCTTTATAAAAAAATATATTTTTACAATAATATAATAATAAATATGTTTATAAAAAATTATACAATTTTAAACATAGCAACAAATTTATTTATAAACTTTGTTTATAAAAAATAAAACTTAAAATATTGTCATCATTGGGATTAGAACCCAACGCCACAAATAAAAAAAAACACAACTAATTAAGCTATAAATGAATTATTGTGTTTATATTCAATATTTTTAATATTATATATATATATATATATATGCCTTATTTATCATCACAAATAATTTATATTCTATTTTTGAAAAATTAGTTTTTAAAATTCAGTGTGGGAGGCCACCAACAATCGACCCTATGTTGGTCCGCCCATGTTTGTAGCATGCCATTTTTTCTAAAAAAAGTAATTATATATGGACGTAAAAATATTGTATTTAGTGACGAAAAATTTGATAAATAGATATTATTTATCACAAACTGATTCCAAAAGTCCCGTCAAAATATTTAAATTGTCACTAAGAAATATGAATTTGGGAAGAGGGAGAAATAATATAATACTACTCATATATGTGAAAAATCCCAATGTCTAGGATAACACAAATCACGAGAAGAAAAATCATCCGAACATAATGCTGGAAATGCTCGAAATCAAGAAATAAATTTGCTACAGCCATACAACAAATATCAGGGCATGCACTGAGACATACATGGTTATATGATTCCGATTACAGTCCACAAGAAATAAGAACAGAGAATCTGAAAATATATACGAAAACAGATAAACAGCCGCGAATCTACGAATCCTTCTGGGATAACATGTGAGCAAAACGTCACTTCGCGAAACACACCATAGTGAAGTCCATAAAGAGGGCTACGTCGTAGAATCAACAATCACTAGAAACGATGGTCGTGCGGCGGCGAATCGTAGAGAGAAGGTTTTCTCTCTAGATTTCCTTCACAGGAGGCGGCTGTTGTTCACGGGAGGAATTCTTCGCTGGAGAAAAGATTAGGGTGTTGTTCAAACATTAGAAATGATATTTATATGTTCAGATGAGGTGTCGAGTGTAGGATGATGCGTTGATTAGATCTTGAGCCTGCAGACAAAGGTACATCAATGTTCCTCCATCTATTTTGAGCACATGTGTCAACTTCTCTATTCCTAATCAAAGCAGTATCGACTTCCCATATTCATATCAAAGCATGCATGTGTCGACTTCCCATTCTTCCTATCACAGCATGCGTCGAGTGGAATGATGGCAGAGAAAATAAACCTGTATCAGATATTGTTAGAGGATAATCCATACAGCCATGATGTTAATCAGCTTGCCGATAATGGAAAGGCGTGACATTTATTGCCATAAGCATCAAAAGGGGAGGAGCCTGCCGGAAGGAACCTGCAAGAAGAAAAGAAAGGGTGATTAATTGCTATTTTATGTATTTAGGCCCGGTTCCCTTTATTTTCTCAAGCCCAAGGTGTTGTTTTGTCTTCCTGTATTTGGTTGTTTTTTGTCTTGTTGTGTGTTTTGATTGGCATATAGTTGGTGCCCCGTGTTGTGCTTTGAAAAAAAAAACTTCGGAAGGGATGAGGTGTGTTGAATATGTAAGCTAAGGATGTCTTGTTTTTTTGTTCATCCTGTATCTGTAAGTTGTGTGTTCTTTTTTTTGTGAAATGAAGAGTGGTAGTGCCAGCTACTTTTGTTTGTGTTATTTGTCATGTTTTTGTCTTGTGTTTGTGCAACTTTCCTGACATGATATCAGAGCCAGGCTGGTGTGTGTGCGTGCTGGTTGCCATTAGAAATTCTTAGATCAAATCATTGCACCAAGTGCTGGAATCTTGCTGATTCATCACTGTTTTGTTTCCCTCGATTTTTTCCCTTATCTCAGTTATTTTCATCATATGACGTCGAGTTCCTCCCTGTTTCGAATTTGCTTTATGCTCCAAGTGGTGTGCCCATTTTTGAAGGGTGGCTTATGATTTCTGGCATGCACAAATGCGTACATTGTTTGTGTCCCAAGGCTTATGTGACTTAAGCCAAGATGGTTTCCCTCAACCCACAGATGTTGATCCTGTAGCGGGCTGGGATGTTGACATGCTCAAAGAGCTCTCTGAAAATCAAAAAAGGGATGCAAAGGCCCTCTTATATATCCAACAAGGAATAGGAAGGAACATTTTTTCTAGGATTATGGGGGCTCAGACATCTAAGAAAGCTTGGAATGTCGTTAAAACTGATTTCCAAGGATCATCTAAGATGGTGTCTTTCAAGCTACAAAATCTATGGTAAGAGTTCGACACTCTTAACATGAGAGATGACAATGTCCTCTCCTTTTTTTCTTGAATTATCTCTCTTGCAAATCAGATTAAAAGTTATGGTGACATAGTCAAGAACAAGAAAATTATACTTACAATTTTGAAAACCCTAACACAAAAGTATACTTATGTTATTGCTATCATTGAGGAGGCAAAAAATATAAATCTCTTGACTATGACAAATCTCATGGGATCTTTGCAAGCTCATGAAAAAATGATGAAGAGGTTTGAACAACAAACCATTGAGCAAGCTTTTCATAGCAAGCTTGTTATTCAACCAGATCTAAGGATGCATACACATACCAAAGAAGTAAAAACATGAAAAACTGTGTAGAGACATCTATGTTTTTGCAACTTATGTAAAAGAAACAATCATGATGTTGTTGATTGTTTTTATAAGTGCAGGAAGTGTCCAAGGCCCACACACTTCAATAAGGATTGCCCTTTTCAAAAACCGACCCAGCCCCCGGTAGAAGAGGCAAATTTTTGTGAGCAAGAGCAAGAAGAGGACAATGTGCTTTATATATGTAATGAAAATCAAAAGAAGAATGAAGATGTATGATACTTAGATAGTGGTTTCTCAAACCATATGACAAACAACAAACAAGTTTTTATTTACCTAGATGAGCAAATCACCTCTCAAATTATTTTAGGTGATGAGATATCCAAAAAAATAAAGGGAAAAAACATTATTGCTTTGTTGGCAAAAAAGTGGCAAAATAAAGAAAATTAATTATGTGCAATTTGTTCCTAGTCTTCCACAAAACTTGTTAAAGTGTTAGTCAGCTTATGGAGAAAGGGTATGTTCTCTCTTTTGATTAATCTATATGCACCATTACTGAGAAGACTTCCTCATAGGTTATAGCCAAATTTAAAATGTCCTCAAATAAGATGTTCCCTCTCACCCTTCAACTTGGAGAAACAAGTTTTGTAGCAGATGTTGAGTCTGAATTAGAGAAATGACACCATAGATATGGGCACTTAAAATACAATGATATGAAGAAATTGCAAGGAAAACAATTAGTGTATGGCCTGCCTAAAATCCAAAACAGCAGCAAAGTGTGTCATGAGTATGTAACGTACAAGACACACAAACTATATCATCCTCAGATAGCCTCCAAGAAATCTAAGTGTCCTTTGGAGCTGGTTCATGCTGACATATGGGGTCCCTCAAGGGACGGCTACCTTATCAGGTAAACATTATTATATTTTGTTTATTGATGATAAAACTAGGACGATATGAGTCTACATCCTAGATAATAAATCTGATATGTTGACAAAGTTCAAACAATATAAAGCTCAAGTAGAAAATCAATCTAACCTGAGAATAAAAGCTCTAAGGACTTACAAAAGGGGTGAATTCACTAGCAAGAATTTCACTACTTTCTATCAAGAGCAGGGGATAACTCGGGAACTCACGGTGGCTGTTACTCCACAATATAATGGGGTATTAGAAAGGAGAAATAGAAAAATAGTCGAAATGGCAAAGTGCATGTTGCACAATAATAATCTACGTAAACAATACTGGGGAGAAACAATTAACACTACAGTTTATATATTAAATAGAGCCTCATGTCATGTCTTAAACAACATCGCCCCTGTTGATGTCTGGACTGGCATCAAGCATGACATTTCTCATTTTAGAGTTTTTAGAAGTTTAGCTTACAGTCTTGACCAGTAAAAATCAAGAGATAAATTACCTGAAAAAGGAATAAAAGACATAATTTTAGGATATAACCTCATTTCAAAAGCTTACAGAGTGTATAATCCTACTATCAAGCAATTATTAATTACTAGAAATGTTATCATAGTTGAAACAAGCAGATGAACTTGGGAGGCGTCTCAGGATCAGTTAGTGGTGTCGGCGGTTGTTGAGGACTCAATTAAAGAAGATATCATAGAGGTACGAAATCCTTTGCCTCAACCATCCATACTGATAGTTATCAATCAATCTTCAACTGAAGATGAAAGTGATCATATATCAAATACATCATCTCCTTCACCACTACCCTAGGTACAGGCTTGTTTTAGAGCTATATAATCACTGAGGTGTTGCAATGTTTGCTAAAGAGACATCTTGTTATCAAGAAGCTGCTAAAGATCAAAGGTGGATTGAAGCCATGAATAATGAAATCCACATGATTGAAAAGAATCAAACCTGGAATATGACTGACCTGCTTCCGGGAAAATCTACCATCGGGTTAAAGTGGATTTTCAAAGTTAAGTACAATGAAGAGGGAAACATTCAAACTATAAAACAAAGTTAGTGGCAAGAGGTTTTTCTCAGAGGGAAGGGATAGACTATTTTGAAACATTCTTTACAGTGGTAAAATTTGAATCTATTAGAGTGATGTTGAGCCTTGCTACACAACGCAATTATCCCATTTATCAAATGGACATCATGTCTGCCTTTCTCAATGGAGAAATTCACTAGGAAATATATGTTAAGCAACCTCCAGGGTATGAGATCCCAGGCAATGAAGACAAGGTATTACGGCTCAGCGAGGCCTTGTATGCACAGAAGCAGTCCTCAAGGACGTGGAACTACAAGTTAGATGAAAAATTATTGCAAATTGGCTTCATAAAATCTATTAGTGATCCTGACATATATATAAAAATACAAGAAGATGGCATGATAATTGTTTATGTATATGTTGATGATCTCCTGATCATAGGGTCGAATGTTTCAGCTATTGCTAGCTTTTGAGAGTATATAAAAACAAAATTTGAAATGACTGACCCGGGTCTCACCCGGTTTTTCTTGGGACTTCAAATCTCTCAAACTGCTAATGCTACCTGTGTTTCACTGTGTCGATATGTTGAGGAGATTTTGTTTAGATTCAATATGGAGAATTCTAATCCAGCATCCACTCCAATGGTAGTGGGTGAGAAATTGTGCAAAGAAGACGAAGAAGAAAAAATGAACGCCTAGTCTTTCAGAAGTATGATTAGGTATTTGATTTATTTGACCATCACAAGGCCTGACATTGAATTAGTTGCGAGTATGGCCTTAAGGTATATGCAATTCCCTAGTATAAAACACTTCACTGCCGCAAAACGCATCTTGAGATACAAAAATGGTACCCGAAATTTGTGGTTGAGTATGAAAGAGGAGAAAGCAGTTATTTCAGAGGTTTTTCCGACAGTGTTTGGGTTGGGTGTGCTGATGACAGGAGGAGTACCACTGGGTTCATAATATTTATGTGACCTAATCCAGTTTCTTGGAGCTCCATGAAACAAAAAAACCATCACCCTTTCCTCAACTGAAGCAGAGTACACTGCTTTGAGCGATGTCTCAAGAGAAGTGGTGTGGCTAAGGAACTTACTGAGAGAGTTGACTGACCGAGAACTTGGACCAACTGAGATCAAGATTGACAATACTTTGGTTATTGCCCTTGCGAAGAACCCAATTTTTCACAAAAGAACCAAGCATCTCAAAATCAAATTGCACTATACTCATGATTTGGTGATGAATCAAGAAATTAAGTTGAAATACTGTAAATCTAAGGATCAAGTGGCCGACATGTTCACGAAACCCTTATCTTCTCTGGTGTTCGTCGAACTCAGGAGCAGGATTAAGATGATAAACAGTATGTGTTGGATCCCTAGTTGGATTTGGGCTAGGTTCATAATTAGGATGTTTGACCCACAATGTATAGCCAGAATCATGTAAATGAGTCCTAGAGTCTAAGCTAAGTCATTAGGTTCAACCTTACATGGACCAGCCAGCAGAAGACCTCAGATTGACTCAAGACTTAGAAGAAATCAAGTTCATAATTTAAGTTTGACGTTCGTCGAACTCAGCTCGATGATAGTCGTGCTCTACTCGACGAACTCAGAGTTAATTTTCTGAGCTGAGCTCGACGATATTCGAGCTCAGGTCGATGAAGTTCAGCCTTCAACATATTCTTTCCAGATTTATTTCACTGAACTCAGCTCGACGAAGACAGATTATCAGCTCGACGAACTTGGAGCGCAGAATAGGCAAGCTATCTCCAGAATGCAGTTCGCTGAGCTCAGGTCAACAAACAAGTTATCTCAAGTCGACGAACATGATTTCTCAGCTCGACGAACTTGGACCTCCGTTCGATGAAATCTGTTCAGAGGTCGACGAATTCTGTTCAAGCCCGACTTAGAGTTTTTCCCTTCTTTTGTCCTTATTTTTTATATTATTTTGTAGTGATTTCTCTGAGTAATTAATGCACATATTCTCTTGAATATAGCCGTTATTGGCAGCATTGATTATGATCTTCATCGGGGATTAATTACTTGCTTAATTAAATGAGACAGTTGGGAAACTCACTAAAGCAAGTATTCTCCAGCCGATTTTCATTCTTCAGGCAATCAACAATCAATGCAAGGAATTCAAAATTCAAAGGAGAATTTCGACAGAGAATATATAAAGGAGATTTTCTCTTTCAGAACAGAAGATAGAGATAGATGGATACATAGAGCATACAAAAAGACATTCTGAAATTCTCTGTGCAAAGAAAACATCTTGTTTTCACCTTGATCTTTCTGAAGAAGAAGAACAACAACAAACACAAAATCAAGAGTCTTCTTCAACTTCATCTCCAGGAGCTTTCAAGGACAACAATCATTCTATCAGTCAGAAGTTCCTGGATTACTTCAAGTCAAGGCAGAAGACCTACACCCTGAGCAAGGCTTCAAGTGATTTCTGAAGGAGCCTTGACAACAGCAAATCCACTTGTCTTCTCTATTGAATAGAGAAAGAGAAGACACCATCAAATCTCTCTCCCACTACTTGTAAAAGGTTGTATTAACTCCCTTCAAAAGTTTAGTTCGGTTTTTGGGCACCTGATCAAAAGCTCAAAGGGTTGTGAGATCTCCCTGGAAATAGATCTTGCGGTGGCAGTCACTTGATCAAAAAACTGCTAGTGGATTCCTACCAGGGTGGTAGAAGAGTGGATATACCCAGGTTGGGGAACCACTATAATTTTTTTTATGTTGTCTAGTTGCCCGTTTTCATGTTGTTCTTGATGTGGCTGTGATAGGCTAGTTGTGCTGTGATATATTGTTGTGTTGTGTTAGAGTAGATTAACTTAGACTGTTTTTCCTTTCTGTTATTATTGGTATCACATACTTTTTACTTTGATAAAAATCTAAAACAGCCAAAATTTTAGATTACTTGATTCATCCCCCCTCCGCCTCTAGAGTAAATCAAATCTAACTCCTATCTTTCAATTAGTATCAGGTTCCTTTGGTTGTACAAGTTAACACTTGAAGCAAAAGATCTTCATTAGATATGATCTAGATTTTCTGATTACTTTCACAGCATGGCACAAAACAAGGATTATACAAGCAACAGACCTTCAGTTTGCAACTTAAATAAGTTTACCATCTAGAAGATAAGAATCAGACTTTATATGAATTCAATTGATGAGGACATATATAACTCTATTTTGACAGGTCCTCCTCAACCTACAGCTGCTACATCTACCTCTACTTCAAGCACTCATGTTGTTCCACGACCTGAGTGGATAGATGCTCAGAAAAAGGCAAAGATAGTAGATGCAAAAGCCATGAACATACTGGCTCAAACAATGTCAGATGACATCTTCCAAAAAGTGACTGAATGCACATCTGCCAAGACAATTTGGGACTCTCTCAACCAGATGGTTGCTGGTTCAGCTGGTGAGAGGAAGGACAGAAGATCAACTCTCATCTCCCAGTATGAGAACTTCAAGAAGGATGAATCAGAATCTGTTACTGACATATACAACAGATTAAGTTCAAACAGTGAGCTAAAGACCCTGGATAAGGATATAACTCTCACTGAAGTGAATGAAAAAATCATAGTGTGCTTTCCTAGCACTTGAGATTTCAGGATATGGCCAATTAAGGACGTCAGAAGTTTGAATGAGATTTCTACAGAATCTCTTCTTGGCAAGCTCAAATCATATGAGCAACTGATCAAATCCAGAGAAGCTGCAGAACAGAATACTCCTCCTCCAGCAAGAAAAGAACAAAGCATAGCTTTTAAAGCTTCAGAAGGAACAGAAGCCCCAACTGCCAGTGAAGAACTACTGAGTCTCTTAGTCAAGAGATTCTACAAGATGGCAAGGAAGGACTTCAGAAGAAAGTCATCCAGGCTAGATGATAAACCAAGGTATAACAAAACACCCACTAAAAGAAACTGTTTGTTTTGGGTGCAGAAAGTCAGGACAATTTATCTAGAGTGTCCTGAGAATCAAAAGAAGTAAAGAAGAAGAGAAAATGACTCCAAGGAGCATCACTACAACAAGCCTTCCTCCAGCAAGCACAAGAGAAAAGAGAAGGGCTTTGTGGCTGAGACCTGGAGTGACACTGAAGATGAATCCTCATCTTCTAGCTCCAGTGAAGAGGAAGAAGAAGAAGCTAAGGCAAGAGAAGTTTGTCTTATGGCTATCAATGCCTCTGCAGCCCATCTGATGTTGAGGATAAAGCAAAAGAGTGAGACAGTGAAGAATCTGAATCAGAGGTAGATCAGGTATTATCTTTCTTTGATTATAATTCAAATAGTTTCAAAACTGAATTTTAATCTTTATGTATAAATTTAATAAATTCTGAAAAAGAAACTAAAATACTTAGTAAAAAATTAACAGATCATGAAAACTTTGTTTCTGAAAATATTAAATTTAAAGATGAATTAACTTTAGCTCAAGAACAGATTATATCACTAAAATCTGAGTTAGCTGAGGCCAGGCAACTTGAAGAATCCCTAAATGGGAGAAGCATCAAGTTGATGGACATCACAAGCACAGTAAATGTCAGGCTAAATGGCAAGCTGGGCTTAGGTGCTTCATCAAGCCAACCCCCACTAATTCAGAAAAATATTCTGACAACTCCAATTAAATTTGTTTCTGAAAAAGGAAAAGAGAAAATAGAAAATGTTAATAATGTTAAACAAACTGAATCAAAATAAAAGAATAAGAAAAGGAAAAAGAATAAGAAAAATCCAAATTATAACTATGTTCAACAGATTTCGTCGAACTTCGATCGACGAAATGTGTACAGTTCGTCGAACTCAAGTCGATGAACTCCGAACGCAAGTTTTCACTATAATTATTCGTTGAACTACGATCAACAAAACCAGTATGGTTCATTGAGCCGAGATCAACGATTTTGGGGCCCAGAGAATGAATATTCTCATTCTCTGAGTGGAGTTCGATGAACTCATTCTCATTCGTCGAACTCAGATAGACGAACTCACTTAAATTCGTCGAACCCAGTTCAAGTTAGCAGAAATTTTAATCTTGCTAAAACTTATAATCAACTAAGATCTTTTGTTAATCAATTTAATTAATGGATTATTCCACCTAGAAGATATCACCCTTTAGGTTATAAATGTCAACCTGAATAATCTTATATCTTCAATTTTAGTTATGTGAAGAAAGAAGAACCCAAGGTAACTTGGGTCAAGAGTAGCTAATCTGTTTCCTTGCAGGTGAAAGACTATCCCACCACAACGCAACAGTGATATCTGGATAGTGGTTGTTTTAAACACATGATTGGAAATAAAGACAACCTAATCAACTTCAAGTCGAAGTTAGGACCCAAAGTAATATTTGGTGACTCCAATTATGGTCAGACTAAAGGCTATGGAAAGGTCATGATTAGAGCAGTCACCTTCAGGAAGGTTGCTTATGTAAATGGACTGAAGCATAACCACATCTCCATAAGTTAGTTATGTGATGAAAGGTTTCAGGTATCCTTTAATAAAACTTTCGGTATTATTACTTCTTTAGATAACCATGTAGTATTGACTGGTACTAAAGTAGGAAACATTTACATAGTTAACTTCCAGTCAGCAAAATCTGAAATTTGTTTATTTAATCAAACCAGGTAATAATAATAACCTTTGGCATAGGAGATTAGGTCATGTTAATTTGAAAAACATTGCTAAACTATCTAGGGACAACCTTGTTAGAGGATTGCCTTCTTGCCCCTATAAAAAGGAAAGCCTTTGTAGGGCTTGTCAATTAGGCAAGCAAATAAAAAATAGTTTCAAATCTGTAAATAAAAGTGACTCACCTAGGATGTTGTACTTACTACATATGGACCTTTTTGATCCTATTGTAGTACAAAGTTTAGGAGGGAAATCTTATACTTTAGTGATTATAGATGACTTCTCTAGATTCACTTGGGTATTCTTTCTGAGATCTAAGTCTGATAACTTCAAGGTTCTTACAGATTTTCTCAAGAACATATATATTGAGTACTCTACTCCAGTTGTATTGATCAGAAGTGATCATGGTACTGAGTTTGAGTCTCTTCTTATGCAAGAGTTCTGTGAGAAGGAAAGTATCAGACACTGCTTCTCAGCTCCTAGAACACCTCAACAAAATAGGGTTGCTAAAAGGAAGAATAGAACCCTAATTGAATATGCAGGCACATTACTTGCAGATGCTCATTTTACCCTATTCTTTTGGGCAAAGGCTGTGAGAACAACAAATTATGTACTGAATAGAAGTATTATACATAAGCTTAAGAATAAGACTCCTTATGAGCTACTTAAATGGAAGAAAGCTAAAGTATACTATTTTAAAATATTTGGTTGTCTGTGTACATTCACAACAATAATAAGAAACACAATAGAAAATTTGAAGTCAAGGCTGAAATGGAAATTTTTCTTGGATATTCCCAAGTAAGCAAGACTTATAGGGTCTATAATAAATCTACCATGAAAATTGAAGAATCTGTACATATTTCATTTGATGAGACTAACATGTTTTACAAAGAGAAAGAAATTTCTACCAGTAATTCTTTGTAGGAACCACATTTGTGTGAGAAGCTGAATGAATTAACCCTCACCAATGAGGTTGTCAGCCATCCCTCTCCACAAATTGCTGAAGACGGTGAAGATGAAGATACTGAAATCAGTGAAGAACATCCAACAGCTATTATAATTCCACAAAGGGAATTTCTTCCTCAAGCTGTTGCTCAACCAACTCCACCTACTGAATTTATCACACTTAGAGATCACCATATATCTCAAGTGATTGGAGACATTTCAGTTGGTGTGCAGACAAGACATCAACTCAATCAAGACTTGATGCATGTCTGCTTCAAATTGAGCCCCAATCCATTAAATATGCAGAGCAAGATCTCAACTGGATTATTGCAATGCAAGCGAAGCTCAACTAGTTTGAGAGATGCAGAGTTTGAGATTTAGTTCCAAGACCAAAAGACTACCCAGTCTTTGGAACTAAATGGATATTCAGAAACAAGTTAGATGCCCAAGGTATTATAATAAGGAACAAGACAAGGCTGGTTGTTCAAGGCTACAGATAAGAGGAAGGGATTGACTATGACTAGACATTTGAACCAGTTGCAAGGCTGGAAGCAATCTGAATCTTCCTTGCTTATACTAGCTACAAAAAGTTCAAAGCATGCCAAATGGATGTCAAGAGTGCATTCTTGAATGGTGAACTTAAAGAAGAAGTTTATGTGGAGCAACTACCAGGTTTTATCTCTCCAACTCATCCCTCTTATGTCTTTAAATTGCATAAAGCTCTCTATGATTTAAAGCAAGCTCCAAGAGCTTGGTATGAAACCTTAACTAGCTTTCTTCAAGAGCATAAATTTTCTAGGGGCATTGTAGATAAGACATTATTCACTATACACCATAATGATCAAATCTTATTAGTACAAATCTATGTAGATGACATTATTTTTGGGTCTACAGATTCCAAACTATGCAAGAGATTCTCTGACCTCATGCATTCAAAGTTTGAAATGAGTAGCATGGATGAGCTCTCCTACTTCCTTGGTCTCCAAGTGAAGCAGCTACCTGAAGGCATCTTCATATCCCAATCTAAGTATGCTAAGGAGCTAATCAAAAAGTTTGGGATGTCAGATGCCTCAGCCAAGAAAACACTTATGGCTACAAATGCTATAATTGATTCTGATGAACATGAAAAACCTGTTGATCAGAAGTTATATAGGGCTATTGTTGGTCCCTGTTATATCTTACAACAAGTAGACCAGATATTATGTTTGCTACATGTTTTTGTGCTAGGTTCCAGGTGAACCATAAAGAATCTCACATTATTCTCTTAAAAAGGATTTTAAGATATATAAAGAGTTGTCCTAGTCTAGGACTCTGGTATCCAACTGAATCAGAGTTTGAGTTGACTGGATACTCAGATGCTGACTTTGTTGGATGTATAGTAGACAAAAAAAGCACCTCAGGGACATGTCAGTTCCTTGGTATGAAACTAGTGTCTTGGTTTTATAAAAAACAGTCATTTGTGTCTACTTCAACTGTTAAAGCAGAATATATAGCTGCTGGCAGTTGCTGCTCCCAGATGTTGTGGATTCAGAACCAACTTCTGGACTATTACTTCAACTTAAATAATTCAACCTTACTATGTGATAACACAAGTGCAATTTCTATTGCACAAAATCCAGTGCATCATAGTAGGACTAAGCATATAGACATTAGACATCATTTCATTAGAGAGTGTGTGGACAAAATAAAATTAAGCTTGTCTACATCTACACTGAATTTGCAAAGAGCAGACATCTTCACCAAACCCTTGGATGAAAGGAATCATTTGTTCTTTATAAATCAGTTAGATATGATCAATGGAGAGGCCTTAATTTAAATTTCTGTCTGCGATCGAAGAATTTGGCTCAATTCGTCGAACGGAGATCGACGAACTGAGATAAGTTCTTGAGAAATTCGTCGAACGGAGATCGACAAACTCTCTCTGTGTGAAGCTCTTTTTGTCGAACGGAGATCGACGATATTGCTTCACAAAATTTTCGTCGAACTAAGATCGACGAAATGTTTTCACTTCTTCTGACTAAGATCGACGAATTCTTTTGTCAATAAAATATTTCGTCGACCTACGATTGAAGAATTTTTATTTTTTGTCGGACGAAGTCTGCTGCTTCATATTCTGAAAACCATATATTTAGGGTTTTTTCGAGCTCCGTCTCGCGCTTTCTGTTCCCTTGCACTTGATCTCTATTTTTCTTTTGCAGGCAAACTAATGACGATTCCGGCGACCTCTCTTGCTGCGATGAAGTTCGATATGGGCTTTGACATTGATTTCGATTCCTTCCAGCACTCAGACCAAATCTTCTTGGACATACTGCAATTGTTTGAAGACCAAAATCTGAAGAATTTCATGACTCGAAGAATAAAGATAGCAGCAACTGAACTTAGTGAATGGGTGTTCACTTCCACCACACCCGATGTAGATACTATGACTGACACTATATTCGGTAATCAAGTCTCTCTTTCCCCAGCCGTTTTGATTGAGATTTTTGGTTTGATGAATGGAAACGAAGATATAGAAATGGATAGTGATGACTATGATAATATGCTGATAAAGATGAGTTATTCTGGAGAAAATCCAAATAAACTTCTAAAGAAAAATTTATCTGTTGAGTATAAATTTTTGGCTGATGTTGTCGGCAAAGTTTTATTGGGCAAGCATACCCCCCATGATTACATCACCAGACACCAATTTCTTGTGATGAGTGCTCTGGTTGAGAAGAAAACAGTTATCTGGGTCAAACTGCGGTTTGATTTAATAAGGAAGAAAAATAACAAAAAGAAGTCTGTTTTGGAAGGATTCTGGGAATCTTTCTTCAAGAAAAGGCTCCTGAACTACCGGTCTCCATGACAGTGTTCATCAATGCCTCCAAAAGGCTGACTTGTGCCTTATTTGGAAGGTGGGAGAGAACCATCTCCAAGCCATCCAAGGCTTCCTCCTCTTCCAGGACTTCTGAGGGCACAAGGGCTATACCAGTCACTCCCCACCCTAGTGTTGAAGAAGTTTCCATTCCTTCTCCTTCTCAACATCAACAACAACCACTTTCACTTCATCCTGTATCATCACCTCCTCCTCAACAACCACCTGCCTCACCAATACATCTCCCAACACTAGTTCCATCTCCTGAGCACATCAGTCCACCTTCATCTCCTCTTCACCTCATCTAAATGGCATACATCCTGACACATTCATGTCTTCCCCCACCTTTAATCTGCTCACCTCACTACCATCTACACCTACTTCACTTGTACATGATTCCACTCCAATACCATCTCCTACTGCATCATCTTCACAGGATGACATTCATACCAGATGTTCCTCCATCTGATGTTATTCCTCCCTTTCATCCATTTGTATCTACTCAAACTCCACCAGAGTTTATGGATATAGATTCCTCCTCCCTTTCCACCATCCTGGAGCACATCACTCTAGTCCTCAAGCAACTCATAGCAGAAGTCATTACACCTCTTGCTGCCTCCATTTCTTCTTTTGATGCTCACCTTGTTGCCTCCTCTGTCCCTTCTTCTTCTAAGGGTCTGATCCAGTATATACTGAAATCAGGCAGGGGGAGATGCTCAATGAAGAAGCAGTTCCAGCTTCAGCAGCAGTAGCAGCAAAATTTTTGTTTGCAGATGCAGAGACTGATGTACATATGCTTACAGAGGCTGATTCAGTAACAGTTGATACATTATGTACAAATATAGCTATAGAAAATCCAGAAGTTTTGACTGTGGTTGATTGCATTGTCACTCCCATAATAGATATTTATAGGTTATTAAATTCTTTTAATACAGTTCATTTGAATTTTCTTCCAGTAGTCTGCTTAAAGCCTTCTATGGCTATTGTACCTTATCTTCTCCAATAAGCCCTATAGTTTCAAGCAACTCCAGGCAAGTTTTGTTTCTCCAATGATCATAAAAGAGTATATGACTGAGAATGTTCTTGAGTTAGTCTCCTCCCCAGAACAAAAGGCTATTGTAACGACTCCATCCGTTCAGATAGCATATAATAGAAAGTCTGGCCGGGGTCCCACATCATATGCTACAAAACAGGCGGAGAAGTCACGGGTTGATATCAGAGTTGTGCATTCTAACTCATAGTATTTTAGTGGAAGCTTTTAACATAAAACTGAACTCCAATCATGAATGTCCACTAATATAAACACTCACATTTATATAGGAATGTATATCAACCCGTGACTTCCCCACCTGTTTTGTAGCATATGGTGTGAGGCCTCGACCGAACCTTCTATTATATATTATCTGAATGGATGGATTCATTATATTTTTGGCATCAGAGGGAGGTTGTGGCCACCAACAACTCGTCTGTGGACGGAGAGGGGTTGGGGTACCTGGGCTGCAGCCCAGTACCGTCGCCTAGAGCGGAGCTGTGACATCGTCACGTGGGATCGGCTAGGGTTGTTACAACTATCTCCCCTCCTACATACAAGATGGATGTTAGTCTTGTACCAGATTTAGATGAAATTATTCTTGCAGACATTACAGAAGAAAGTCTGACAGTTTTTGAAACCATTGTTGCTCCACCAGCTCTTCCAGAACCTTATATGGCTCCTGAAGCTGAAAAACAAATATCTATAGATATTCTAAAGGCTATTGATGCCTTGTATGATAATCCTCAGGGATATTCTGATGATGAAGATAATGATGATGATTTTGAAGATTGTGACAATTCAAAGGCTAAGAAGAAAGCTGTAAAGAAGAGAAAGGTTGTTCCTCAAGCTGCTCTCAAACTAAATCCCACTCATGATACTCCATACCACATCCTGTAGAATATTACTCCATATCCAGGGATGCCTGCATGGATGTGGCTTTCCAAGAATGAGCAGAAAGCCAGGAAGAAGAGTAGAAGGTACTCTCCTCCTCCTTCTTAAAGGAACTAGAGAGGTCCTCCTCCTCCTCCAGCTGCTGGTGCTTCAGGAAGCAGTTCTCAAAGATCTCCCTCCTATGCTCAAACTTACCAAAGACATCAAGGTTGATCTTCCAAATCTCAAGGAAGCAGTCAGCAAAGATATTCCTCAAGCAGCAGACAACAACAACAGCAACAATAACAACAACAGAAAGCATCTGAAACTGAAAAAAGTTGAAAGTCCAAAAGACCAGATTCTCCATATATTCCCTTTGTGGATCCTGAATAGGATACAACAGTCAGAATGACCAGATTTCAAGAGCTTATTGGACTCTCTATGATTAATAAAGTCAAAGCTGAAGGCAGAGATCCATCATAATACTCTACCATGTCAACCTACAGGAAAGAAGAGCTGAAAAGGTATGAAAAGGCTAACAAAATTTTCAATATATATGTCTATATGAACTTGCATCCAGAGGCTGTTGTACCTAGAACAACCTCTCTCAATATAATTGGAGCTGCAGACATGACCATGTCCAAAAGAAAAGCAGTCAATCCTAATAGAGAAATCAAGTTCACACAGCCTTCTAAGCAAGACAAAGCTGATAAGGAAAAGCAGAAGAATAAGTGAATATCTTGTTTAGTTTTGATTTTCTGAACTATACTTGTTTGAACTATCACAAAGCTTTTGATTATGTACATATCTGCTGAATGATTTAAATTTTCTGCCAGATATATTTATTTTGCTTTGTGATTATTTTTTATATTAGTGACCTCACCCAAATAGGGAAAGATTGTTGGATCCATATTTGGATTTGGGCTAGGTTCACTAATTAGGATGTCTGACCCACAATGTATAGCCAGGGTCATGTAAATTAGTCTTAGAGTCTAGGCTAAGTCATTAGGTTCAACCTTACATGGACCAGCCAGCAGAAGACCTCCGATTGACTCAAGACTTAGAAGAAATCAAGTTCAGAATTTAAGTTCGACATTCGTCGAACTCAGCTCGACGATAGTCGTGCTCTACTTGACGAACTCAGAGTTAATTCTCTGAGTTGTGCTCGATGATATTCGAGCTCAGGTCTACGAAGTCTAGAGTTCATCCTTCAACACATTCTTTCCAGATTTATTTTGCTGAACTCAGCTCGACGAAGACAGATTATCAGCTCGACAAACTTCGCGCGCAGAATAGGCAAGCTATCTCCAGAGTGCAGTTCACTGAGCTCAGGTCGACGAACATGTTTTCTCAGGTCGACGAACAGGATTTCTCAGCTTGACGAACTTGGACCTCCGGTCGACGAAATCTGTTCTGAGGTCGACGAATTCTGTTCAAGCCTGACTTAGAGCTTTTCTCTTCTTTCTGTCCTTACTTTCTATATTATTTAGCAGTGATTTCTTTGAGTAATTAATGCACATATTCTCTTGAATATAACTGTTATTGGCAGCATTGATTATGGTCTTCGTCAGGGATTAAATACTTTCCTAACTAAATGGGACAGTTCGGAAACTCATTAAAGCAAATATCCTCCAGCCGATTTTTATTCTCCAGGCAATCAGCAATCAATGCAAGGAATTCAAAATTCAAAGGAGAATTTCGATAGAGAATATAAAAAAGAGATTTTCTCTTTCAGAACAGAAGATAGATATAGATAGATACACAAAGCATACAAAAAGACATTCTGAAATTCTCTGTGCAAAGAAAACATCATGTTTTCACCTTGATCTTTTTGAAGAAGAAGAAGAAGAATAAACACAAAATCAAGAGTCTTCTTCAACTTCATCTCCAGGAGCTTTCAAGGACAATAATCATTCTATCAGTCAGAAGTTCCTGGATTACTTCAAGTCAAGGCAGAAGACCTATACCCTAAGCAAGGCTTCAAGTGATTTCTGAAGGAGTCTTGACAGCAGCAAATCCACTTGTCTTCTTTGTTGAATAGAGAAAGAGAAGACACCATCAAATCTCTCTTCACCCACTTGTAAAAGGGTTTATTAACTCCCTTCAAAAGTTTAGTTTGGTTTTTGGGCACCTGATCAAAAGTTCAAAGAGTTGTGAGATCTCCCTGGAAATAGATCTTGTGGTGGCAGTCACCTGATCAAACAATTGCTAGTGGATTCCTATCAGGGTGGTAGAAGAGTGGATGTACCCAGGTTGGGGAACCACTATAAAATTTCTTGTATTGTCTGGTTGTCCTTTTTCATGTTGTTCTTATTGTCGCTGTGATAGACTAGCTGTGTTGTGATATATTGTTGTGCTGTGTTAGAGTAGATTAACTTAGACTGTTTTTCCTTTCTGTTATTATTGGTATCACACACTTTTTTACTTTGATAAAAATTTAAAACAGCCAAAATTTTAGATTACTCTATTCACCCCCCCCCCCCCTCTAGAGTAAATCAGATCTAACCCCTATCTTTCAGTATGAATTATGAGGGGGTGTTATAGGATAATCCATACAGCCAGGATGTTAATCAGCTTACTGATAATGGAAAGGCGCAACATTTCTTGCCAGAAGCATCAAAATAGGAGGAGCTTGTCGGAAGGAGCCTGCAAGAAGAAAAGAAATGATGATTGGTTGCTATTTTATGTATTTAGGCCCGATTCCCTTTGTTTTCTCAAGCCCAAGGTGTTGTTGTTTTGTCTTCCTGTGTTTGTTTTTTTTACTTGTTGTGTATTTTGTTTGACATATATTTGATGCACCGTGTTGTGCTATGAAAAAAGACATCGAAAGAGATGAAGTGTGTTGAATATGTAAGCTAAGGAGATTATGTTTTTTATTGATCATGCATCCGTAAGTTGTGTGTGTTTTTTGTGGAATGAAGAGTGGTTGTGCCAGCTACTTTTGTTTGTGTTATTTGTCATGTTCTTGTCTTGTATTTGTGCAACTTTCCTAACAGATATACATAGTATATTTATATATAATATATACAGATTTCACTTTAATTTTCAACAATATAGTCATACTACCTAAAATTGTGTATTATCAAGTTGGGATAAATATAGTTGGGTGTGGCCCGCCATCTAGGTGTTGGATGTGGTGCCTCCTGGGCGCACCCGGGTTGGCTCCTGACATGGGTGTAGAGAAACTCCATGGTACGGTTCAGTGCAAGGGAGTCGGGTTGGCTCTGAGCATGAGTACATGAGAGTTCCGGGCACGGTTTAAGTGTGAGGGAGCCATGCGAATAGTTTGACCGTGTTGATGTGCGAAAATGGATAAGGGGAGAGTAGAGAGTTGTTATCGCGGGCACCAGAACCTATCAGGGTGTGTTCAGTCTCACACGCAAGGTAATGAGGTGAAGAGGTTGATGGTTGCGGGGATAGAGGAGAGGAGAAAGCTTCTGAGTGCTCGAGAGTGGAGCAAATGCTTGTTCAAAGGGTTGCAGGGATAGATGAGAGAAGGGTGTTGGTCTGAATGCGGAGTTGGTTGGGAAGGTTGATCAGGAGCTGTCGAGCAGACGGTTACTTTGACGGTTGTGCTTGCAGGTTGACGCCGAGAGAGTTGAGCTGAGAAGAAGAAAGGGGCCGCTAGCAGCAGCAACAGCAGACTTCGCCCGCCGCGGCTTAAATGTCACTCTTGCGACGGGCTTTCCTTTGATTAATGTTGAGTATTGCAGATTGAGTTACACCTTTACACGTAAAGCAAATAAAGGGTATATTGGGGGAAGCTGGCGGCTAAGGAAAGAAAGTTCCAGAAAGGAGGCCGTACGGACTGAGGAGTCAGGTCGGCAGGCCGCCCAGTCATCTGAAGAGAGGGGCAGACTGAGAAAATGAGTCCGCAGGGGCTGAAGACTTGAGCTTGTTGTCGGCTGTCTTCAAGCGTGAGGGGATGTCAGCATGAGAATGTGCCTCATGAGAGGTATGAGGGTCTATTTATAGGCTCGAGGAGGTAACGACTTTCGGTGACGTTACCCCCGGTGAGTCGGTAACTTGTGCAAATAGAGAGTTGAGTCCGCCGAGTTCGCAACAGGTCGCGCGGTCTGGGACTTGTCTCCTGAAGCTGGTCTACTGCTGGCGGACTGAGAGGAGTCTGCCCCTACTATGTTGAGCGAGCCCGCGCCACGATTGTGCGGGCTGAGGGATTACCCGCTCGCTGCTGGGAAGCGGGTGCTGGAAGCTGATGTTGAACGATGGGCTACATAGAGAATCTGTCGTGTCTGCGGGGGATAGGCCGAGTCCGCCTCTACTGCCGAATAGAGGCGAGGCTGCCAACTTCTAAGAAACTAGAGCTGGGGTTCATTGAAATCTGCGGACTGGGCAAGTCTGCCCTGCCCGCTGTGGAGAAGAGTTGGAAACCACGAGCTGCCAGTGGTGGTCGACTGGGCGACCTGGCGGACTGAAGAAGCAGGTCGCCCATTCTGCTGAAGTCCGCCACCTATTGGAGGGAAAGGTTTGTCGCCCCTGCTGGGCGGCCTGGGCTTGGCAACCTGGCAGGTCGTGCATGCTGGCGAAGTGGAACCGGGGTTGTTGGCTGGCGGCCTGGGGTCAGGTCGCCATTCTTGCTATTCGGCGAGCTAGCAGGTTGTCTTCACTGCTGATGGTGGGCGGCCTGGAGGCTGGCCTCTTGACGATATGACAGTCTGGTCTGCTTGGTGTGCGACCTGCAGGAGCAGGTTGAAGGAGACTAACTCCTGCAAATAGCATGGCTTATTGCCGATCTGGACGGATAAGTATCCGAGTCCGCCAAAGTTGGTTGGCACATGTTGGGATGGAGAGAAGCTTGAGGAGGTTAGCTGATCAAAGAGCGCGGTCTGCGGGGACGGACTGAGGAAGCAGTCCGCGCCCCCTGTCGAACAAGGTAACGCCGCGCAACCTGGGCGGTCAGACCGCTGAGACCGCCCAAGCCGTGCGGCCTGAGCGGACAGAGAAGCATGTCCGCCCATCCTTGGACGTTACGACCTCCAGGGAGAACCTGGATCAGGCCGCGGCTAGCGAGCTGACAACCTTGGGAAGGATCGCCGATTTTTGGGTTAATAGACCGGTTCTGCAAAAATAATATAAAAAAATTGGTAGCGCCCTTCCTAACACTCCGGGGTTTTGGGAGAGTTGGTAGGTGTCATTCCTAATAGTGGTATCAGAGGCTGGGGGGGTCATGGGTTCGATCCCCCTGGATGACATTCCAGGGGGAGTTTGTTGGGTGTGGCCCACCATCCAGGTGTTAGATGGGGTGCCTACCGGGCACACCCGGGTTCGCTCCTGGCATTGGTGCAGAGAAACTCCATGGTTCGGTTCAGTGCAAGGGAGTCGGGTTTGCTCCGGGCATGAGTACATGGGAGTTCTGGGCACGGTTTAAGTGCGAGGGAGCCATGCGAACAGTTTTACCGGTCCTGATAAAATAATATAAAGGAATTGGCAGCGCCCTTCCTAACACTCTGGGGCTTTGGGAGAGTTGGCAAGCGCCATTCCTAACAACAGTTTCCGCTCAATCAAGGTGTCATCTTGATAGCTTTGAAAGTTTTACTTGATATCAGAGTTATCACCTTGGTCATCTTGTGAAATTTTAACATGGTATCAGAAGTAATAGAGGCTTGAGCAGTGAATCAACCAGCAGTTTGCTTCATTGCTTCTGTGAATCTAAGTGAACCAGGGTTAAGTGCAATGGAAGGTGATTTAGCAAGAGATCTTGGAATGGAGCTGTGTATAGTGACTAACTCTGAAAAGTGGAAGTCATGTATAGAAAGCCATCTTGTTGGTGAGGACCTTTGGGAGGTGGTTTGCGGAGACAGAAGGCAAGTGGTTACTGCTGTTACTGGCAATGCTGAAGCAATGAGAGATTGGAAAGAGACAAACACAAAAGCAAAGTTTATTCTCAAGCAGGTTATCTCATCGGAACTCTTGGACCACATCGGCGGATGTCAGTCAGCTGCGGAGATTTGGACTTCAATTGATGGGTTGTTCAATGAGGATGTAAATTTGGCTGCTAAGGTTGGTCCCCCTTCTTCTGATCAGCAAGAGAGGAGTGTTTCTCCTGGGCATGATGAGAAGAGGAAGGAGAGACCAATATTCTATATATGCAAGCAGCCTGGTCACTTCAAGAAGGAGTGTAAGATTGTCCTGCACTCGGTAAACATTGCTCATGTTGGGAGTAAGGAAAATAACTTGGTTGGGCCATCAACAAGCTGAACACCGGGCATCAAATATATGTCAAACAAAACACACAACAAGACAAAAAACAACCAAATACAAGAAGACAAAACAATTAACAATACATTGGGCTTGAGAAAACAAAGGGAACCAGGCCTAAATACATAAAATAGCAACTAATCACCATTTCTTTTCTTCTTGCAGGCTCCTTCCGACAAGCTCCTCCCCTTTGATGCTTCTATCAAGAAATGTTGCGTCTTTACATTGTCGGTAAGCTGATTAACATCCTGGCTGTATGAATTATCCTATAACACCCCCTCATAATCCATATTGTTTCTCATCTTAATCCTTCTCCTGAGTTCGACGAACACCGGAGCAGATAAGGGTTTCATGAACATGTCGGCCACTTGATCCTCAGATTTACAGTATTTCAACTCAATTTCTTTATTACTCATCAAGTCACAAGTATAGTGCAATTTGATTTCGAGATGCTTGGTTCTTTTGTGAAAAATTGAGTTCTTTGCAAGGGCAATAGCCGAAGTATTGTCAATCTTGATCTCAGTTGGTCCAAGTTCTCGGTCTGTCAACTCTCTCAGTAAGTTCCTTAGCTACACCACTTCTCTTGAGGCATCGCTCAAAGCAGTGTACTCTGCTTCAGTTGAGGAAAGGGTGATGGTTTTTTTGTTTCATGGAGCTCCAGGAAACTGGATTAGGTCACATAAATATTATGAACCTAGTGGTGATCCTCCTGTCATCAGCACACCCGACCCAGTCACTATCATAAAAACCTCTTAAATAACTGCTTTCTACTCTTTCATACCTCAACCCCAAATTTTTAGTACCATTTATGTATCTTAAGATGCATTTTGCGACAGTGAAATGTTTTATACTAGGGGATTGCATATACCTTGAGACCATACTCACAACCAATTCAATGCCAGGCCTTGTGATGGTCAAATAAATCAAATACCTAATCATACTTCTAAAAGACTCAACATTTGTTTTTTCTTCTCCGTCTTCTTTGCACAATTTCTCACCAACCACCATTGGAGTGGATGTGGGATTAGAATTCTCCATATTGAATCTAAACAAAATCTCCTCAGCATATCGACACTGTGAAACACAGGTAGCATTAGCAGTTTGAGAGATTTGAAGTCCCAAGAAAAACCGGGTGAGACCCAAGTCAGTCATTTCAAATTTTGTTTTATATACTCTCGGAAGCTAGCTGTATTACCCATATTCTTCAAGGGTGGGTCCTATCACAGGCAGGTCAGCAGAAGTCAAGGTCAACAAGTCAAGACAGAAGCCAAAGTCAGCGTGCAAGACCGCGGAAGGCCTGAGCGAGTATGGCGAGCTCCCCTCGCATACTCGCCAGGTAGGCGACTAGGCGAGATACTCGCCCCGCCCATGCGAGTTCCCCTAGAAGGCTCCCAATATCCAGGGGGTGGGGTATAAATATGCCCCCCCCCCTCCTTGGATTTCCCTATAAATAGGACCCCAGGGGTACGAGGTGAGACATGAAAAATCCACGGCAGGATACTCACAAGCTCTTTTTTCAAGATACTAGCTGACCCTTTGGATTCCTTTTTCTTAGAGGCCAGATCGCGACCTTGTGACTTAGTCATCAGTTAGTCTCCCTCGTACCTAGTTCAACCACTTTTGGTTGAGAAGGGGCTGCTCCTTTTGAGCATTCGGGTACGTGGTGGGACCTTCCTACCACAATATCTGGGTCATGTTTGCCTTTACTCTTCATCCTAGTCATTCAGTCGTCTGATCTTACCTCTGAGCTGGTAACCTTAGGTGACATTGGTCCGAATTCTGAGGTTGGGAATTTTCCTGGCTTCAACACTTGGTGTAGTGAGCGTGTATCGCATCCAAGGAGGAAAGTTTGGTGGTTTAGTAAGATGACCAATGGTGGCAAGCATGGAGAGTTGGTCGGCAACTCGGCATGAGTTGGAGATGTCGCGCAAGGTGGCGAGTTCGTGATAGTTGCTACGTTTGAGGAGTTCGCGAAGAGGATTGAGAAGACCATCCTCGCCGAGTTTTCTCATCGCCCCGATGTCACGGCAACCTCCCCCCATCGTGTGACACCGCTGGATGAGGAAGCTCCACCGAGGCGAGCTGGGAAGGAGCCCGCTTGGGCAAGAGAAGAGCGACCAATGCAATCACAACATCATCCGACGGGTAGCCAAGGGGTCCGTTTTCGGGATCCGATGTCGCCGACGAGATACCGAGATACTCGCCAGTGGAGAGAGTATGATGTTTCCAGCGAGGATGAAACTCGTCACCGCCAGGGAGGGAGGAGCCCCTTCTGTGACGAGATCCTCGCCGCCCCCGTTCCCGAAGGGTTCAAAGAGCCCGTTCTCACCTACTACTCTGGCAGGGATGACCCTGTCAGGCATCTTTAGTGGTTTGTGTACAACCCCGTATTCGCGAATAGTGGGCCCCAAATGAGGCATGCTTAGTTTTTAAGCTTTTTGAGTATTTTGAACTCTCGGTGGCCAATTTTGGCTTTAGCCTGGAAACATACTAGTAGGGGGAGGAGAAATCGGCCTCCCCCAGCGGCCCCTTAGTTGGAGTGTGAAAACGGCAGGTTGGGAGGCATCCGCCCAGGCCACTTGGGTGTGGAGGCGGGATCAGCAGGACCTCCCCCTCCCCCTTTTTCCTCAGGCCGGCGAGACCGGCCCCGAGCCCGGCGGGTAGGCGGGCGAGACCGGCCCCAGGCCGGGTCTCGCCCCGCCCCGCGGGCAGCCGGGCGAGACCGGCCCCAGGCCGGGTCTCGCCCAGCCCGGCGGGTAGGCCAGGCCGGGTCTCGCCCAGCCCCGCGGGCAGCCGGGCGAGACCGGCCCCAGGCCGGGTCTCGCCCAGCCCGGCGGGTAGGCCGGGCGAGACCGGCCCCAGGCCGGGTCTCGCCCAGCCCCCGCGGGCAGCGGGGCGAGGCCGGCCCCAGGCCGGGTCTCGCCCAGCCCAGCGGGTAGGCCGGGCGAGACCGGCCCCAGGCCGGGTCTCGCCCGGCCCCCGCGGGCAGCGGGGCGAGACCGGCCCCAGGCCGGGTCTCGCCCAGCCCGGCGGGTAGGCCGGGCGAGACCGGCCCCAGGCCGGGTCTCGCCCAGCCCCGCGGGCAGCCGGGCGAGTCCGGCCCCAGGCCGGGTCTCGCCCCATCCCGCAGGGTGGGTCCCCTTTTAGCTTTGGGTGACATGTTTTTCCTTCTCTACCCCCCGGCGTGGCGGTTTCCTATTGGCCCGAGGCCTTTTGGCCGTGAGGGTATTTTGGTCATTTGTGACCCCTGAGATTTGGAAAACTATAAATAGACCCCCTTGGGTGCCTTGGAGAGGATCTTTTTTCTTAGCTTCCTCCTCCCTTAGCTTCTTCTTGGTAGAGTGGAGAGAGCTCTCCAAGGCGCCTAGCCTAGCCCTTTGGTGAGGGAGGGGAAGAGCTCAGGTAGCCTTCCGGGTGTGAGGTGGGACCTCCGTGCTAGAGCCGAGGGTCTGTTCATAGTCTCCTAAGTCTCCGGTCTGTGACGTTCTCTCGAGTGTAGTAGGTGTGAGGTCACCCCTTTCAGGGACCCTGAATTCCACAGAGGTCAATTTTGGCTTCAACACTTTGGTGCGGTGAGCGTGGAGAGTGACCAGCACAGAAGATCTCAGGAGAGTGTCATGATGGGAGGTCAGGGAGGTAGTGATGACCTCGGCGAGCTCCCTAGCTCGGGACCCTCTGTAGGGAGGCAGGAATTCATGGCCTCCATCCAGGGTATCATGGAGATGCTGCGAAGCATTGCTCCTCAGGGTGGCAGCTCCACCCCGACCCCCCAGGAGCTAGCTCCCCCCCTCGACGAGTCGACTCCCAGGGGTCTAGGCGAGATGACCCCAGCGGGGGGAGAAGGAAGCGCACCAGGAAGAAGGCCCGGGAAGGAGAGGATGGGAGATGGGGTCGAGCGAGACCTCACTGGCCGGGAGTTGTTCTCTAGCCCGGCGAGTGCCAACCTCTCAGGCGAGCAGGCTGCGCGAGTGGAGGTGGCGAGACCACCCCTTAGGGGGTCACCTTTCAGCGAGCTGATCATCTCAGCACCCGTTCCCGAGGGATTCAGAGAGCCAGACATGGCTTACTACACCGGGAAGGATGACCCCGTTCAGCACCTACAGTGGTTCGAGGACGCCGTCTCCATCAGGCCGATGACGGATGCCTTCAAGTGTCGCCTCTTTGCGATCACGTTAAAGGAGAAGGCAAGGGACTGGTTCCATCAACTCCCTCCGAGGTCAATCTATGGGTTCGAGGACTTGAGCCGGAGCTTCCAGCTTCGCTTCTCCACCTCCAAGAAGCGGAAGAGGAGTCCTGAGTCCATCTTCCTGATAAGGCAGGGGGCCGAGGAGTTGCTGGCCCGTTACGTTGACAGGTTCCAAGAGGAGATCCTGGAGGTCCAGGAGATGCCAGGGTATGCTCTCCAGATGGCCTTCACCGTTGGGCTGAAGGAAGGCTTCTTCAAGATGAGCTTGACCCGGAAGGCCCCCCTTTCCTTCGAGGAGCTGATGGAAAGGGCGGCAGAGGAGATTGCCATGGAGGCAGCCAACCCGGCGTTTGTCAAGAAATTGGCAAAGCTGACAGAGACGGAGGAAAAGGAGCAAGGTGGCTCGAGGCCCCAGGAGGGAAGAAGGAGAGAGGAGCGGAGAGCTCAGGAGGGTCCAGAGCCAGGTTGGAGGCAGCAGGGAGGACCCATTCAGGGCCCGGGAAGGGGTTACGCCCATGATGGGGGAAACTTTCATGGGGGCCAAGGAAGGTTCAACTTCCAGAGGCAATCCCCTAGGCAACTCCTACCCCCACCACAACAAGCGATGGAAATTGGTCGAAGGGAGAGGAGGAACCGCACGGGAAGGAAAAGAGTCAGAGTAGAGTTACCCTACTGTGAGTTCCACCAGGAGGAAGGCCACGCGACATCTACTTGCCCCGAATTTCTGGAGTTGAGAAGGACAAGAGCTCCAGCACCGCAACCTCATCAGCCTCAACAAGCGCAAGACCCGGTGCGGATTGAAGAAGTCCGACCCGAGGCAGCAGAGGAGAGATGTGAGGACATGGTTGATGTGGGCACCCGGGGAAGGATCGGATGATTCACGGGGGAAGAGGGAGGTAAGAGAGAAGTGAATCATCTTTTTTGTAATGAACTTAGCTTGCGTTGTATTAGCTATGATTAATGGTAGAAACCACCGAAAAATATTTGTGGTCCATGGAAAGTCCCTTAGCTCCGAGATGGATTCCGCTGCCAGGCTCTCACTAGCTGGCAGGGCAGGTTGATCTCTCGTGGAGGCTAAGTCCCTTAGCTCCGAGATGGATTCCGCTGCCAGGCTCTCACTAGCTGGCAGGGCAGGTTGATCTCTCGTGGAGGCTAAGTCCCTTAGCTCCGAGATGAATTCCGCTGCCAGGCTCTCACTAGCTGGCAGGGCAGGTTGATCTCTCGTGGAGGCTAAGTCCCTTAGCTCCGAGATGGATTCCGCTGCCAGGCTCTCACTAGCTGGCAGGGCAGGTTGATCTCTCGTGGAGGCTAAGTCCCTTAGCTCTGAGATGGATTCCGCTGCCAGGCTCTCACTAGCTGGTAGGGCAGGTTGATCTCTCGTGGAGGCTAAGTCCCTTAGCTCCGAGATGGATTCCGCTGGCAGGCTCTCACTAGCTGGCAGGGCAGGTTGATCTCTCGTGGAGGCTAAGTCCCTTAGCTCCGAGATGGATTCCGCTGCCAGGCTCTCACTAGCTGGCAGGGCAGGTTGATCTCTCGTGGAGGATAAGTCCCTTAGCTCCGAGATGGATTCCGCTGTCAGGCTCTCACTAGCTGGCAGGGCAGGTTGATCTCTCGTGGAGGCTAAGTCCCTTAGCTCCGAGATGGATTCCGCTGCCAGGCTCTCACTAGCTGGCAGGGCAGGTTGATCACTCGTGGAGGCTAAGTCCCTTAGCTCCGAGATGGATTCCGCTGTCAGGCTCTCACTAGCTGACAGGGCAGGTTGATCTCTCGTGGAGGCTAAGTCCCTTAGCTCCGAGATGGATTCCGCTGCCAGGCTCTCACTAGCTGGCAGGGCAGGTTGATCTCTCGTGGAGGCTAAGTCCCTTAGCTCCGAGATGGATTCCGCTGCCAGGCTCTCACTAGCTGGCAGGGCAGGTTGATCTCTCGTGGAGGCTAAGTCCCTTAGCTCCGAGATGGATTCCGCTGTCAGGCTCTCACTAGCTGGCAGGGCAGGTTGATCTCTCGTGGAGGCTAAGTCCCTTAGCTCCGAGATGGATTCCGCTGCCAGGCTCTCACTAGCTGGCAGGGCAGGTTGATCTCTCGTGGAGGCTAAGTCCCTTAGCTCCGAGATGGATTCCGCTGCCAGGCTCTCACTAGCTGGCAGGGCAGGTTGATCTCTCGTGGAGGCTAAGTCCCTTAGCTCCGAGATGGATTCCGCTGCCAGGCTCTCACTAGCTGGCAGGGCAGGTTGATCTCTCGTGGAGGCTAAGTCCCTTAGCTCCGAGATTGATTCCGCTGCCAGGCTCTCACTAGCTGGCAGGGTAGGTTGATCTCTCGTGGAGGCTAAGTCCCTTAGCTCCGAGATGGATTCCGCTGCCAGGCTCTCACTAGCTGGCAGGGCAGGTTGATCTCTCGTGGAGGCTAAGTCCCTTAGCTCCGAGATGGATTTCGCTGCCAGGCTCTCACTAGCTGGCTGGGTAGGTTGATCTCTCGTGGTAGCCCAAGTCCTTAGCTCCGATGATGATTCCACCGCCAGGCTCCCACTAGCTGGCTGGGTAGGTTGATCTCTCGTGGTAGCCCAAGTCCTTTGCTCCGAGATGGATTCCGCTGTCAGGCTCTCACCTAGCTGGCAGGGCAGGTTGATCTCTCGTGGAAGCCAAGTCCCTTGCTCCGAGATGGATTCCGCTGTCAGGCTCTCACCTAGCTGGCAGGGCAGGTTGATCTCTCGTGAAAGCCAAGTCCTTTGCTCCGAGATGGATTCCGCTGTCAGGCTCTCACCTAGCTGGCAGGGCAGGTTGATCTCTCGTGGAAGCCAAGTCCCTTGCTCCGAGATGGATTCCGCTGTCAGGCTCTCACCTAGTTGGCAGGGCAGGTTGATCTCTCGTGGAAGCCAAGTCCTTTGCTCCGAGATGGATTCCGCTGCCAGGCTCTCACCTAGCTGGCAGGGCAGGTTGATCTCTCGTGGAAGCCAAGTCCTTTGCTCCGAGATGGATTCCGCTGTCAGGCTCTCACCTAGCTGGCAGGGCAGGTTGATCTCTCGTGGAAGCCAAGTCCTTTGCTCCGAGATGGATTCCGCTGTCAGGCTCTCACCTAGCTGGCAGGGCAGGTTGATCTCTCGTGGAAGCCAAGTTCCTTGCTCCGAGATGGATTCCGCTGTCAGGCTCTCACCTAGCTGGCAGTGCAGGTTGATCTCTCGTGGAAGCCAAGTCCCTTGCTCCGAGATGGATTCCGCTGTCAGGCTCTCACCTAGCTGGCAGGGCAGGTTGATCTCTCGTGGAAGCCAAGTCCCTTGCTCCGAGATGGATTCCGCTGTCAGGCTCTCACCTAGCTGGCAGGGCAGGTTGATCTCTCGTGGAAGCCAAGTCCTTTGCTCCGAGATGGATTCCGCTGTCAGGCTCTCACCTAGCTGGCAGGGCTGGTTAATCTCTCGTGGGAACCAAGTTTGTTACCCGGAGGAGGTCTCGCCACCCAGGCTCCCGTAGCTGGCTTGGCAGGTTGACCCCGCAGGAAAGATACACTCCGCGAATACGTGGGGTTGGACATTTCTTTCCGAGCTTGTGCCAACCTCGAAAAGAGCGGGGATTGTGTACAACCCCGTATTCGCGAATAGTGGACCCCAAATGAGGCATGCTTAGTTTTTAAGCTTTTTGAGTATTTTGAACTCTCGGTGGCCAATTTTGGCTTTAGCCTGGAAACATACTAGTAGGGGGAGGAGAAATCGGCCTCCCCCAGCGGCCCCTTAGTTGGAGTGTGAAAACGGCAGGTTGGGAGGCATCCGCCCGGGCCACTTGGGTGTGGAGGCGGGATCAGCAGGCCCTCCCCCTCCCCCTTTTTCCTCAGGCCGGCGAGACCGGCCCCGAGCCCGGCGGGTAGGCCGGGCGAGACCGGCCCCAGGCCGGGTCTCCCCCGCCCCCCAGCCGGGTCCGCCCCCCCGGGCAGCCGGGCGAGACCGGCCCCAGGCCGGGTCTCGCCCAGCCCGGCGGGTAGGCCGGGCGAGACCGGCCCCAGGCCGGGTCTCGCCCAGCCCCGCGGGCAGCCGGGCGAGACCGGCCCCAGGTCGGGTCTCGCCCAGCCCGGCGGGTAGGCCGGGCGAGATCGGCCCAGGCCGGGTCTCGCCCAGCCCCGCGGGCAGCGGGGCGAGACCGGCCCCAGGCCGGGTCTCGCCCAGCCCGGCGGGTAGGCCGGGCGAGACCGGCCCCAGGCCGGGTCTCGCCCAGCCCCCGCGGGCAGCGGGGCGAGACCGGCCCCAGGCCGGGTCTCGCCCAGCCCGGCGGGTAGGCCGGGCGAGACCGGCCCCAGGCCGGGTCTCGCCCAGCCCCGCGGGCAGCCGGGCGAGTCCGGCCCCAGGCCGGGTCTCGCCCCGTCCTGCAGGGTGGGTCCCCTTTTAGCTTTGGGTGACGTGTTTTTCCTTCTCTACCCCCCGGCGTGGCGGTTTCCTATTGGCCCGAGGCCTTTTGGTCGTGAGGGTATTTTGGTCATTTGTGACCCATGAGATTTGGAAAACTATAAATAGACCCCCTTGGGTGCCTTGGAGAGGATCTTTTTTCTTAGCTTCCTCCTCCCTTAGCTTCTTCTTGGTAGAGTGGAGAGAGCTCTCCAAGGCGCCTAGCCTAGCCCTTTGGTGAGGGAGGGGAAGAGCTCAGGTAGCCTTCCGGGTGTGAGGTGGGACCTCCGTGCTAGAGCCGAGGGTCTGTTCATAGTCTCCTAAGTCTCCGGTCCGTGACGTTCTCTCGAGTGTAGTAGGTGTGAGGTCACCCCTTTCAGGGACCCCGAACTTCACAGAGGTCAATTTTGGCTTCAACAGTTTGAAGACGTCGTCTCCATCCGCAACATGTCTGATGCGTTCAAGTGTCTGTTCTTCTCCATCACCATCAAAGGGAATGCAAGAAATTGGTTTCACCAACTTCCAGTAGGTTCTGTTTACTGTTTCTCCGATCTGCGTCGGGACCTCATGGCGAGGTTGCGACATCTAAGAAGAGGAATATGAAGGTAACAACTCTCTTCAAGATTACCCAAGGACAGTATAGAGCCTAGGCCATTACATCGATCGTTTCCAGGAGGAGATCATGGAGGTGAAGGAGGTGGACAACTTCACTTTGATGGTGGCCCTGAAGTTCGGGTTGAAGCAGGGTCTGTTCAGCATGGAGATGGGATCCAACCCCCCAAGGTCCTTTGAGGAGATGATAGAGAGGGCAAATACCTTCGTTCGAGGAGAGGAGAAGAACAAAGATTTCTTGGCAAGGCTGAACGGAGAAGATTGTTGAGGACCAAGGTCCAGCGGGATTGGGTGTGTGTGGGACCGCATATTTGGGCTTCCCCATCGCGTTCCAGGTCTGGGTGTTGACCCCGGTGGGCCCCCCGTGTGGCGGAATATCCCCGCCATCCCGTGGTTGGATTAGTCCCACATTGCCTGCAGCGGGTGGTCCTTGGTGTTTATGTACCCCTGTCCCCCCTTACCATCACCTCGGGGTTTTGGGAAGATGTGTGGTGACGGGTGGTTTCCACATGGTATCAGAGCCATCCCGCTGCGGGGGTGTGTTGAGGACCAAGGTCCAGCGGGATTGGGTGTGTGTGGGACCGCATATTTGGGCTTCCCCATCGCGTTCCAGGTCTGGGTGTTGACCCGGTGGGCCCCCGTGTGGCGGAATATCCCCGCCATCCCGTGGTTGGATTAGTCCCACATTGCCTGCAGCGGGTGGTCCTTGGTGTTTATGTACCCCTGTCCCCCCTTACCATCACCTCGGGGTTTTGGGAAGATGTGTGGTGACGGGTGGTTTCCACAAAGATCCAATGGAAAGGGGGAGAACAGGACCTTTGGGGACGAAGTCTAGGAGGTCGACAGATAGGCAAGTCGAGAGGAGGAAGGAAGAGCTGAGGAGAAGAGAGGAAAGGAGGGCGAGAGAAGAGCCCATGAGGGTCGAGGAAAGGAGGCGGGAGAGGCCTCGAAGGAAAGAGGAGAGGAGGCCGGCAGAGGGCCAGACAAGAAGTGGGAAGATTGGCGATTCCAATATACAGAGAATTTCCCCCATTGGAGATCACCAGTGAGACAACATTTCCAAGAGGAGAGGAGGAGCGACAACCGGCAGGAGGGAGGCCGAGGAGGAGAAAGAAGGGAGGCAATGGTCATCGCCCGTCAAGACAACAAGCTTCGCCGGAGGGAGCAACGGGAGATGCGTCAGGAGGCGGACATTCCCCTATACTGCTACATCCATCGAGTATAGGAGCATGGAACATTGGCTTGCCCAGAGTTCTGGGAAGAGAGGAGGAGATTGGAGGCAGGAGTAGCGGAGAGGGAGCAGCAGAGGCAGGAGGACCCAGTGGGGCAAGTGGCATTCCAGGCTCCGGTAAGGAGGAGGAATGAATATCGTGTCGACCTGGGAGGTCGTGGAGAGGTGATACATGGCCCAGGAGGTGGGCATGTAGGGGTAATCAATAGAGAAGCCGGGCTTGGAGCTTCCCGCAAGGGGAGCCTCCATCAGATCTATAGGAAGAACGTTGCCTCGACATCGCAGAACCCGCCGCCATTAGAAGAGATCACCTTCTCGGAGGAGGACATGCTGGGGAATGAGAACCCCTTCCACGATGCCCTAGTGATTCAAGCTGTCATCGAACACTTCACCGTCGACTGAATCCTCGCGGATAACGGTAGCTCGGTGAACGTCATATTCAATATAACTTTCGTCGGGCTTCAAGTGGAAGCTTCTTGGGTCCAGGCTGCAGATAGACCCCTCTTTGGCTTCTCAGGAGAGAAGAAAGAGGTGGAAGGGGCAGTGGAGCTTCAGGTTACTCTCGGCGGGACTTCGATCTGATGCCGCTTCATCATCGTCGATGCGCCGAGCGGATACAATGCCATTTTCGGGCAGCCCCTCATCAACTATTTCAAGGCCGTTCCGTCGTCATATCATCAGTGCTTGAATTACTGTCGGGGAGATGTCTAAATCGGGATCAGGGGAGATCCCAAAGCCTCCAGGGAGTGCTACCTGAATGTCGTCAGTACAATCAGCTGGATGGGGGATGCGGAGAAGTTGGAGGAGCTGCTAGAGAAGGAGAAGGGATTGTGTGCTACTGAGGAGGTGGAAGAGGTGGAAATGATCTCTCGAGGAGGAGAGCCTGGTCTGCTGAAGGTTGGAGGATCCCTACCACTGGAGGGGATGATAGAGATAGCCGCTTGATTGCAAGACAATGTCGACATTTTCGCTTGGAGCGCCGCCAAGATGCCAAGGGTTGACGCTGATGTTGTCTGCCATCGCCTCAACTTGCATCCCGCGGTGCCTCCTGTTCGTCAGAAGCAGAGGAAGAGCGTTGTCATGCTGGCTGGACAGATCAGAGAGGAAGTGGAGAAGCTGCTGAAGGCAGGCTTTGTTTCGGAGATTCAGTATCTAGGCTGGGTCTCCAATGTTGTAATGGTGAAGAAGCCCAGAGGGGGCTGACGTCTTTGTATTGATTTTTCTATGTTGAATAAAGCTTGCCCGAAGGATTGCTACCCCTTGCCTCAAATCGACACGCTGGCTGATTCCGCCATCGGGTTTCCTGTGATGAGCTTTCTTGATGCTTTTTCAGGGTATCACCAGATCCGGATGCATCCCCCAGACTGCCGTGACGTCTCCTTCAAAACCAGCGATGGCTGCTATAGCTATAAAATGATGCCCTTCGGGCTCAAGAATGCAGGGGTGACTTACCAGAGAATGATGGATCAAATC
The DNA here is from genome assembly GCA_039583875.1 of Platanthera guangdongensis. Classification (NCBI taxonomy): domain Eukaryota; kingdom Viridiplantae; phylum Streptophyta; class Magnoliopsida; order Asparagales; family Orchidaceae; genus Platanthera; species Platanthera guangdongensis. The sequence goes on along the minus strand of CM077158.1, from coordinate 16,535,445 downwards.
TTCAAGGAGCAGAAGGGGCGGAATTTGGAAGTCTATGTGAATGATCTTCTTGTCAAGAGCAAAAGCGTTGTGGGGCATATAACAGATTTGGTGGAGACCTTCGCTACCATAAGGAAGTAAAAGATGCGACTCAACCCGGCCCAGTGCGTCTTTGGTGCAGGAAAAGGGAAATTCTTAGGTCACCTCCTCACTCCCAGGGGGGTGGAACCTAATCCAGATTGTTGGATCCCTAGTTGATTTGGGCTAGGTTCACTGACTTAGGATGTGACCCATCATGTATAGTCTGGGTCAAGTTTGTGTCTTAGAGTCTAGGACAGTCCTCTATCTCAACTTCAGATGGACCAGCCTTCTTCAAGACCTTCAGGAACTCCAGATCTATCAGGGTTTCAGACTAAGTGAAATAAGTTCGACGTTCGTCGAACTCAGCTCGACGAAGGAAGTTGTGCGCTCGACAATAGTGAGACAATTCGCAGTACTGAGCTCGACGAACTCTGTTCTTTACTCGACGAATACCAGATCCTCTTCTAGCATTCTCAGGACTACTTCAAAATTTCTCTAAGTCCAGCTTCATGCTTCGGTCGACGAATTATTTTCTAAGCTCGACGAACTTGGACCTCAAGTTCACAGCTTCTCAGGTCGACGAATGCTAAATCTGTACTCGACAATTTTTGTGCTCAGAGAATCTGTGTCGACACTTAGGGCTTGTGTCGACACCAGGCGATTTGTGTCGACACCCAGGATTTCAGTCGACACCAGCTTGTGTCGACACCATAGGATTTGTGTCGACACCTAGATCAATCTGTCGACACCAGAGGATTTGTGTCGACACCAAGACCAATCTGTCGACACCATTTTGTGTCGACACAGTTTTTCAGCAGATGCAGAGTATTTCGTCCAAGTCCAGAACTTTTCTCAGGTCGACGAAGTTTATTCTCAGCTCGACGAATTTGGTTCTCTGCTCTACGAATAATGTTTGTCTGATATTGAAGATTGTCTATTCAACGAATAAAAACTGTCAGCTCGACGAACTCAGCTCAGCTCGACGAACTCAGCTCAGCTCGACGAACTCAGCCCAGCTCGACGAACTCAGCTTAGCTCGACGAATTCAAGACTCAGCTCGACGAATTCTGTTCTTTGGTCGACGATTCCAGACTAGGTCTTCTTCCGTTCCCGTCTCATTTCATGGCGCTGATTCCTGGACAATTAATGGCAGTTCTTCACAGAATACTACCGTTAGGATGCGCAGTTAATTCTGGATTATTTCATGCCGTTTTCCCATGGAAACAGTTGGGGAAATAATTAATTGTTGCTTCCTTTCCAGGCCGTCTGTCATTACTGCTCGACATTCAAAAATTCGAGGGCTCTCCTTGACAGACAGTGAGACATACAGAAACTAGAAGAAATTGAACAAGTACACAACACCAGAACAACTAGAACAGCATAGATAGTAATTCAGACAACACAAGAAAATGATTTCATTCTTGACCCAGAGAGAAATTGATCTAGAAGAAGAAGAAGAACATTACATCAATATCAAGAGTCTTCTTCATCGGCTTTTGCTCAGGAGAACTTCAAAACAATACATTCATATCAGTTGCAAGAAGTTCCTGAAGAATTTCTCTGGACCTGGAATTCTAGGTCTTTGAAGACCTATCACCCTGAAGCAGTGCTCCAGTTTTTCTTCCTGAACAATTCTACATCTCAGGGGGAGCAAAGCTGCTAAACAACATCCACAAGTCTTCTCAGTTGACTTGAGAAAGAGAAGACCTCATCACCCTCTCACTCCACCTCTGTACAGGGTTTTAATTCCCTTCAAAATTATTCTGGTTGCAAGTCTCCCACCAAAAGACTTAAGGGTTTGGTTTTTGGGAACCTGATCAAAACCCCATTGGTGCCAGGACACCTGATCAACCCCTTCCTGCAGTGGATTCCTACCAGGGTGGTAGAAGAGTGGACTACCCAGATTTGGGGAACCACTATAAAATTCTTGTGTCGTCTGGTTGCTTTCTTTTCCTTTTTGTTTTCTGGCCTTGCTCTATGATTGTGCTGTGATTAGTCTTTTGCTGCTTTCTGATTTATTGTATTTGCTGCACACACACACACACACACCTAAAATACAACAGCAGTTGTAAAAGTTTTAAAATCACCATATACTCTATTCACCTCTCATCTAGAGTATATCAGATCTAACTGCACTTTCACAGATAAAGTGAAGGCCTTCTGTAAATGGCGTCCTCGAAAGACCCCAAAGAGTTCCAAGGTTGACGGGAAGGCTGGCAGGCCTTAGTCATTTTTTGTCCAAGGCAGGAGAGAAATGCTCTCCATTCTTCAAGACTCTTCGGGGAAATCAGAAGTTTGATTGGACCGCGGAGTGTGAGGAGGCCTTCGGAAAGCTCAAGCAACAACCAACCCAAGCTCCTCTCCTACAAGGCCCATGGGGAAATGAAGTCCTCTTGCTATATTTGGGAGTAGGAGCAGAGGCGGTTAACACAGTGTTGGTTCGAGAGGAAGGCAAGAGGTAGCTCCCCGTCTACTATGTGAGTAGAGAGTTGCGGCAGACGGAAACGAGATATCATATTTTGGAGAAGTTGGTGTTTGCTCTGGTAGTTTCGGCTCGGAGGCTCCGCCCTTATTTTCCGGCTCATTCCATCAGGGTCATCTCCGATCACCCTCTACGTAGTATCCTGGATGGAGTGGAGCATTCAGGCAGGTTGGCAAAATGGGCGGTAGAGCTTAGCGAGTTCAACATTTCTTACTCTCCAAAGGTAGCGATCAAGGCGCAGGCAGTGACAGATTTCCTTACCGACTTCTCAGCCGAGGTGGAAGGAGATGAAGGCTCTTCTAGCCCAGTCTCTTGAATGATGTTTGTGGACAGGGCTTCAGGCAGGTATTCCGTGGGAGCCGGGGTCATGCTAGTAAGCCTCCAGGGAACAAGGATCGAGCACTCAGACGAGATACTCTTCCCGTTACAAATAATCAGGCGGAGTACGAAGCTATGGTGGCTGGCTTGCGTCTCGCCAAGGAGTTAGCAATCCGGGATATCAAGGCTTTCACTTACTCGATGGTAGTCGCATCCCAGATCAGAGGCGAGTTTGAAGTAAATGACCCGGTCCTGCAGAAATATTTAGTAAAGGTGAAAGGCCTGATCGGGGGATTTCAATCCTTCTTCGTCGAACATGTACCCCGATAAGAGAATTTGGAAGCCGACTACCACGCCAAGTACGGTCCCCGATCTAGGGGAATCGTGACTGAACTATTCTGATCGTCCGTCAAAGAGGGGGAGATGATGGAGATCGAATAAATGGCATCCTGGAGGGACCCGTATCTTTCTTTCTTGGCAACAGGTCAGGTTCTTGCTAGCGAAGGGGATCGGAGGAAGTTTCGCTACAAGATTGCATATTACTTACTACAGGAAGGAGAGCTCTATCGTAAGACTATCTCTGACCCAATATCTGTCAGAGGTTGAGATCCCTCATGTTTTGGAGGAGATTTATTCGGGAGAGTGCGGCAGTCACTTGAGGACTTTTACTCTGGAACAGAGAATTCTAAGGCATGGATACTTCTGGCCCACCATTCGAAAAGATGCAGAAGCCTTCTCAAAGAAATGTCCACAATGTCAGCTCTTTGCGCCTCTTCAACTACAACCATCTCAACACATTTGCTTGATCACTGCTTCATGGCGCTTCGCTATCTGGGGAATGGACTTGATCGGCCCTTTCCCTCAGGCCAGCAGACAGGAAATTTGTCCTCGTCATGATCGATTACTTCTCCAAATGGATCAAGGCAAAAGCTCTGGCCAAGACCACTTCTCAGATTGTAAAGAATTTCATCTGGGGAAAGATTGCATGTAGGTTCAGGATTTCTCTCGCCATCGTCCACAGTTCGCCAGCTTGAAGTTAGAGGACTTCTGCAAGCAACTAGGGACGAATCTTCGTTTTGCCTCTGTACATCATCCTCACAACAATGGACAAGTGGATGCCGCCATCAAGTTGATCATCAACCTCCTAAAGAAGAAAGTCACCAACTTGAAGGGCAATTGGGCAGAGCAACTCCCCTCAGTCCTTTAGGCTCTGAGAACAACTCCAAACTCGGATACAAGGGAAACTCACTTCAAGTTATCCCAAGGGTCTGAGGCACTCATCCTAGTGGAGTTTAAGGTTCGGAGCCCAAGAGTCATAGCAGCTGTAGACGGCAGCGAAGAATGGCGCTTGGAGAATGAGGACGCTCAAAGGCTCTCATTAGATTTTGTTGAAGAGCTTCGCGACTTAGCTACTATCCGCCAGGAGGAGATCAAGCGGCTCATGGCAAAGTACTTCGACAAAATGTCCGCCTAAAATATTTTCTTGCAGGGGATCTGGTCATGAAAAAGGTGGACGTCGCAAGAAGGGGAACAACGGTTGGCAAGTTGCATCCTAATTGGGAAGGTCCCTTCATCGTCCAAGAAGCCTTGGTCGCCGGAGGCTATTACCTTCAGGATCAAGTCGGAGAGCTGCTGGGAGGTACTTGGAGCAGGGATGACCTGAAGAGGTTTTATCTCTAGCATCAACGCTGTATTTTCCCTGTAAATTCTGTTTTCACATGTGTATACAGATAGTGGCAACCATGTGATTTCTTTATGCTTTTTTCAAAGATTTCCTGAGGCCTTAGGGTTTAGCTCCGTGCTTGATCCGAGAAACCGGCTGTTGACTTGTTCCTCCTAAATAGCCTAGTGCGGATGATGGGACGATGCCTCCAGAAGCGCTCTTGTAAGACCGAGCCTCTGCACTGACGGTCGAGATCAGCTCCCCCCTTGCACGTCGGCCTAGGTACCCCCGACTGCATCTCTCCTCAGACTGGAGGAACTATCAGGAACAGGTTTGGACTCCAATCTCTCGGGTTCGAGGAAGGATCGACCTTGCCAAGCTCTCATTTGGGCAACATCCCTTCGATTATTTTCAAAGGTAGGATAATTGATCGAAGGGCAGGAGCGGGCCCAAGGGAAGATGTTAGTCGCGAGTGCGTCCTGAGGGACCCTCGGAAGAACATTACCCCTCGCCCATACACTTGCACTTGTAGCCAAGTGGCAGAGCTAAAAATGATCTTCACGGTTGGGTCGGGAAACGAGCCTTCGATCTGTTTCTCCTAGATAGCCCAGGGTGGACGATGCGATGATGCCTCGGGATATAAGTGTCCTTGTATGACCGAGCCCATGCATTGATGACCGAGATCAGCTCCCCCCTTGCATGTCGGCCTAGCAACCCCCGATTGCATCTCTCCTCCGACTGGAGGAACTATCAGGAACAGGGCTGGACACCAACCTCCCAACCTAACAGTGGCGGGATAATCGTTCTCTTTATAATTTCTTCGTCCTCAAAGATATTGATGCATTTGACTCGACAATCTCTTAAGCAGCAGGAAAAACTACAATAATGTTCAAAGTCCTCAAGTGACAGTGTCCTCGTAAGTACAAGTCCTTGCACGAGCTTCTCTCCTGCATATTGGCCAACAACCTCATCGAGTGAGACCAAGTTCCTCGCTAGAGTGATGTCATAGTCCGTGAAATCTATACTAGCTCCTATCCTGCAGACCGACTACTTGCCTCCCCGAATTGACTTACATCACTTTAGTTGAGCAAGGCTCCTGAAAGCTGTCGACTCCAACAATATTCAAAGTCCTCGAGTGGCAGCGTCCCCGTAAGTCCAAGTCCCTGCACGGGCTCCTCTCCTGCATATTGGCCAAGGACCTCCTCGAGTGAGATCGAGTTCCTCGTTGGAGTGATGTCGTAGTCCATTAACTCTGTACGAGCTCCTCTCCTGCAGATCGACTACTTGCCTCACCGAGTCGACTTACACCACTATAGTTGAGCAAGTCTCCTGAGAGCTATCGACTCCAACAGTGTTCAAAGTCCTCGAGTGGCAGTGTCCTCATAAGTCCAAGTCCCTGCATGAGCTCCTCTCTTGCATATTGTGCAACGACCTCCTCGAGTGAGACCAAGTTCCTCGCTGGAGTGATGTCGTAGTCCGTGAACTCTATACGAGCTCCTCCCGTGCAGACCGACTACTTGCCTCCCCGAGTCGACTTACACCACTCTAGTTGAGCAAGCCTCCTAAGAGCTGTCGACTCCAACAATATTCAAAGTCCTCGAGTGGCAGCGTCCCCGTAAGTCCAAGTCCCTGCACGAGCTCCTCTCCTGTATATTGGCCAAGGACCTCCTCGAGTGAGATCGAGTTCCTCGTTGGAGTGATGTCGTAGTCCGTGAACTCTGTACGAGCTCCTCTCCTGCAGACCGACTACTTGCCTCCCCGAGTCGACTTACACCACTCTAGTTGAGCCAGGCTCCTAAGAGCTGTCGACTCCAACAATGTTCAAAGTCCTTGAGTGGCAGTGTCACCGTAAGTACAAGTCCCTGCATAAGCTCCTCTCCTGCATATTGGCCAACGACCTCCTCGAGTGAGAAAGTTCCTCGCTGGAGTGATGTCGTAGTCCGTAAGCTTTGTACGAGCTCATCTCCTGCAGACTGACTACTTTCCTCCCCGAGTCGACTGATTCCCACCCCCAGTTGAGCTTGGCTCCTACTGGGTGTCGACTGATTCTCACCCCCAGTTGAGCATGGCTCCTGCTGGTTGTCGACTGATTCCCACCCCCAGTTGAGCTTGGCTTCTGATGGGTGTCGACTGATTCCCATCCACAGTTGAGCTTGGCTACTGCTGGGTGTCGACTGATTCCCACCCCTAGTTGAGCTTGGATCCTGCTGGGTGTCGACTGATTCTCACCCCCAGTTGAGCTTGGCTCCTGCTGGGTGTCGACTGATTCTCACCCCCAGTTGAGCTTGGCTCCTGCTGGGTGTCGACTGGCCAGTCGGTTTTAGCTCCGACGAGATAAACTATTATGCAAGTGCGAGTAAGTCTTGGCGAGTATGCGAGTATATCTTGGCAAGCATGCGAGTAGGATATGACGAGTATACGCGCGGACACAGGCGAGCATCAGGATGCGAATTGCAGGCGCGACTATGGCCGAGCGAGTAATAATCGCGCGACTATGACTGATGTCAACGCGAGGGTAAAGCATCAAAAGCACTCATCCTCCCTGAGCCTATGAGCCTAGCGAGCATCATCAACCAACAAACACACGAGTAAAGAAAAAGAATAACAGAGAATGCGGTAACTTCAACTTGTATTAATATGTATATCAAAAATTTACATGTTACAAAAATTGGCTAACACTGTTACATGCGAGCATGACAAATATCGGCGAGCAACTAGGACTCATCGTCTCCAGTATCAGGCCAATATTCGTCGTCTCCGATATCGGCATTCTCATCTTCCTCGCCGCCCTCCTCGCTCTCCTCCCCACCGCTGCTAGTGTCGTTGCCACTGCTACTGCCGCTGTTGCTGCTGCTGGAACCCGATGTCGAAGAAGGGAGGCGATCGGGCGAGGTCGATTCCTTGACGAGCAGTTCGGGGATAAGCTCGTCGACGGTGAGCTTCTTATCCCCCTCGACGAGCTGGCCGTTGATCCGTAGCCAGGTGAGCATGATGTTCTCCGCCGCTCGCGCTATCTCGCGGCAGACCGACGACCTCTCCTTCCAGAGAACACGAGACCTTTTAATCGCACAATGCAGATCGTCCTCCGGGTGCGGCGCATCGAGGCGGGGAACAGAAGAGCTCGCGCGGCCCTCGAGCGCCGCCAGGCGAGTTTCCATCTCAGCGACACGAATCTGGGCCACCTCCTGCTCCGCCAGCGAGTTTCACCTCACACTAGGAGAGCTTTTTAGCGGCCTCAATCTCGACAGCCTGCGACAAAGAGCAGAGTCAGCAAAATAAATCGAAGTCCTGCGCCATCAACGTCGTGCGTGGGAAGCGACTTACCCCATAGTCTCTCTAGCGGACCGACTGCATGTCGAGATCGATGGCCTTCTTGGTGACGACCTTCAAGGCCTTGGTCGTCTCCAGCAGCTTCCTTGCCGAGTAATGCCCTAGCTCGACAGCCCGAGCAAACGAGCAAGCGGTTTGCTGAGCGAGTTCCTCCAGACTGAGCTCCAACATGGACTCGGCGTCAGCCTGTCCGTATAGAGCATGGAGGACGACAAAGGGCTCCCTCTTGTCCTCCCAGTCCGCCGACTAGGAGGGGAGGTTGGTGCTCAGCGTCACCAAATGGTCGTCTTCTGACCAAGTTACAAGTGGCCGACCATAAGCATCCACCGCCCCTCGCCCAAGGTTGAAGTTTGGGTAGAAGGGGGGGGGGTCGAGCATCCAGCGACGACTCTTGATCGCTAGGCCGAGGCGACGATACCTTTTCCCTTTTAGTCGCAGGGCCCGACGACTTGACCTTCGCCTTCCCTTTGGCGAGCTTCTTCTTCTTGCCAACGTCAGGCGGAGGGTTGGACTCCGGGAAGGAGGTGACGACTTCCTTCGCCGGAGGATGCGGCTTCTCTGGAAGCTCGTACGCCACTGCAAACGTCGAGCAAACATTAGTACCTAACTTTGAGTAAGTGAAGCAAGCATGCAAACAGAAGTGATTCTCGCTCAAGTCTTACACTCATTGGGGTGGATCTCCAAGAGCATGTTGACGTTAAGCCACCAGAAGATGATGTCGAACCAGCGACCTCGGAAGGATTCGAACAACTGCTCGTCGACACCCTCCAAGATCGGTGGGAGGAAGGCGACATCAGCGGGTTGGTGCGGCCTTCCCAGGATGCCCGCGAAGTCGCCATGGACGACGACCAGCTGCTCGCTCCACCGGTGGACTTTATTCGCCGTCCCCACCAAGGTGTATACATGGCTGATAAAGTAGACGACCCCCTCGACAGTCTCAACGAAGGAGAATATCTTACGGAAAACGGAGAGGCCGAAGGCGACCCTCTCTTCCCGTAGGTAGCAAAGGAAACCCATGATGATCACGACACAATTGGGGTTGATCTGCGCTAGGACGATCCCAAAATATCGCAGGATATCGCGATATTCCGGCCAAAATGGAAGTCGCATGCCGATGTCAAAATGGCGGAGCGATAAGATCATCGCACCCTCGATGTGGGTGTTGAGTCGCTCGCTGCGAGTAGGGAGCCTAGCCGAGTATCCATCGGGCAGAAGCCGCTCCCTGAATGTCTCCAAGTCTCGTTCTGTGGTTATGGATTTCTTGAAAGCCACGTCGGCAAAGTTAGCGGCGTGTATCTGTCGGCGAGCACTAGCGTCATCCCCAACCATTTTTTCGAGTTAGCAAGTTGAAGAGGAAACAAGACGAGGAGAGAAGAAAGACCGAAACAAGCGAGCAGGAAATGATACTCGCGAGCTAGGGTCGGAAAATCGCAGTAGCGTACTTATGTCCTACCAACCCCCTCTATTTATAGGCGAAGGCCAGGGGGGTATATCTCTGTTCTGGCGAATATCAACCTAAGTCAAAATTTTAGGCGAGTAAGCGGATCCCGACATTAGCCCTATGTCGCACAACGCATAAGAAAATGTCGCGACGTTATCAGAACCTGCATGATAAACTCGACACATCGCAGAACAACAACAAACAAGACAACAAGAGAAAAATTAAGGGCGAGATGAAAACTCATTTATTACAATACAATAATCGTTTATTATCAATAGTCGCCTATGAAGAGTTCGAATAAAAAAAAAAAGAAAAATCCTAAGTTCCAGGTGGCCATTCTGGAGCATAAGGATGTTGCCCGGCCCAGCCCATTTCTCGCGCTCGCCGATAATGATCCATCGCCACTGCCATCGCGTCATCCCAGAGGCGCAGCTGCTCCTCCATCCTCGTTAGCCGCCACACGGAGCCCATACTCGCCAGGATGTCGGCCAACTCGTCAAGAACGAGCTGGAGGCGATGGTTGTTTATCGCCAGCTGGCGATCATTCTCCTTCACCATGTGAAAGCGGGCTTCATAGCTCTCCAGGGTGGTCCGGAGCTCCTCTATCTTCGCAACCTGCACCTCCAGAGATGAGATCCGGCGATGTGGCTCGCAAATCGCCAGCTGGTCAAATTTGCTCTCTAACTCCAGGTAGGCGCGAGCAGTGACGTGACGATACTCGCTGTCCGACAACCCAATGGTGTCGATGAAGGCCGCCCTGGAGTCGCCGGGCAATCTGTCAAAACAAAGAAGTCGCTAGATTTTAAATAAAATGCCTAAGTCGACAAACGAAGCACCAATTACGACATTTACCGCGACGAGGAGACCTTGATCGGCGAGGAGAAGGGCCGCGACCTAGAACATCTCGCCGGCTAGAAGATGGGCCACCAGCATGCTCGACAACTTTACCCTACCTGTGACCTCCATGACCGGGATCCACGACTCTCGGCGGGAAGTAGCTCGGCCGCGGCTTATCCTGCTTCCGGGCCAAAGGTTTCGACGGAGGCGGCGGAGGCTGCGACGAACTCGCCGGCTGATACGGAGTCTTCAGCAGAGGAGGCGGGGGAGGTCGCGACGTCGCAGCTTGTTGCGGAGCTGTCAGAGGCGATGGCGGCAAGGAGGCACTCGCTGCCTGGAGAGAGGCAACGTCCAGAGGCGGCGACGACAATAAGGAGCTCGCTGCTGACGGCGCAGAATCCCGCACAGAAATGGGGGGACCTTGCTCGCCGGAAGGTCCTTGCTCTCCAGAGCGACCTTCTTTGCCGGAAGCTCCTTCGGTGGTAGTTACCTGCTCGCCGGAGGATCCTCCTTCGCTGCGGGAACCGAGGCCTCAGACACCTTTTTAGCGCCCAGATTAATCCAGACCGTGTGCGCGGTCCTGAGGGGTTTCTCGGCTGCGAGGGCGAGTAGTGGTGCGGAGTTCAATGGGGGCGACATTCAGAGCCGCGTCGGCGACATCCGGTGGAGAGTCTACGAGTAATGAAAACCTATCAGCGAGAAGAAAATGATGACCAACCTATTTAGAAGAATGGCTCGACAACATGGCGACCTGGCAGGGAGACGACTTCGATCTGCTGTGGAGCCGGTGTATTGGCGACTTCCGGAATGTCTAGCGAGCTGAGGAGGCTCGAGTCAGGGGCGGCTTGGGGATGTCGTCTAGCTCAAGATCGCTGAGAAGCTTCATGATGCTAGCAGAGCGCGCGAGATTGCTTGTCAATGTCGTGACTTATGCAGGTGGTGGGGGTGGGTCGACCATGTTGGAAGCGGGTGTCTTCTTGGACTTCTTGGTCTTCTTCTTTTTATGGGGGGGGGGGGGTTAAGTCGGCGGCGACGTCTCCTTCCCGCGGCCTCTTGGACTTGGCGATGCCGAGAAAGCCGGTTAGTGCGGCGAGGCTGTCTTGAAGGAGCTCTGAAGATCCGCCTTAAAAACCAGCCCCCATATTTATAGAGATCGGCAGGCAGTCATCAAGTGCGAGCAACCTTGATACGTGACATAGCAGCTCGACGAATAAGTGTTGGATGTTTCTTTCTGAGCTCCAATGTCGCTCGAAAAGAGCGAGGATTGTGTACAACCCGTATTCGTCGAGGGTGGGTCCTACCACAGTCAGGTCAGTAGAAGTCAAGGTCAACAAGTCAAGACAGAAGCCAAAGTCGGCGCGCAAGACCGAAGAATGCCTGGGCGAGTATGGCGAGCTCCCCTCACATACTTGCCATGTAGGCGACTAGGCGAGATACTCGCCCCGCCCATACGAGTTCCTCTAGAAGTCGCCCAGTCGCCAGGGGGTGGGGTTATAAATATGACCCCCCCCCCCCCTCCTTGGATTTCCCTATAAGTAGGACCCTAGGGGTACGAGGTGAGACACAAAAAATCCACGGCAGGATACTCACAAGCTCTCTTTTCAAGATACTAGATGAGCCTTTGGATTCCTTTTCCTTAGAGGTCAGGTCGCGACCTTGCGACTTAGTCATCAGTTAGTCTCCCTCGTACCTAGTTCGGCCACTTTTGGTTGAGAAGGGGTTGCTCCTTTTGAGCATCCGGGTACGTGGTGGGACCTTCCTGCCGCAACATCTTGAGTCCTGTTTGCCTTCGCTCTTCATCCTAGTCATTCTAGTCATCTGATCTTACCTCTTAGCCGGTAACCTTAGGCAACATTGGTCTGAATTTTAAGGTTGGGAATTTTCCTGTCTTCAACACTAGCAATAGCTGAGACATTCGACCATGTGATCAGGAGATCATCAACATATACACAAACAATTATCATGCCATCTTCTTCTCTTTTTATATATATGTCAGGATCACTAATAGATTTTATGAAGCCAATTTGCAATAGTTTTTCATCTAACTTGTTGTTCCACGTCCTTGAGGACCGCTTCGGTCCATACAAGGCCTCGCTGAGCAGTAACACCTTGTCTTCTTTGCCTGTGATCTCATACCCTGGAGGTTGCTTAACATATATTTCCTCGTGAATTTCTCCATTGAGAAAGGCAGACATGACGTCCATTTGATAAATGGTATAATTGTGTTGCGTAGCAAGGCTCGACATCACTCTAACAGATTCAAATTTTACCACTGGAAAGAAGGTTTCAAAATAGTCTATCCCTTCCCTCCAAGAAAAACCTCTTACCACTAACCTTGTTTTATATTTTGAATGTTTCCCTCTTCATTGTACTTAACTTTGAAAATCCACTTTAACCCTATGGTAGATTTTCTAGGAAGTAGGTCAGTCATATTTCAGGTTTGGTTCTTTTCAATCATGTGGATTTCATTATTCATGGCTTCAATCCACCTTTGATATTTAGCAGCTTCTTGATAACAAGATGTCTATTGAGCAAACATAACAACACCGCAGTGATTATATTGCTCTAAAACAAGCATGTACCTAGGGTAGTGGTGAAGGAGATGATGTATTTGATATATGATCACTTTCATCTTCAGTTGAAGATTGATTGATAACTATCGGTATGGATGGTTGAGGCAAAGGATTTCGTGCCTCTATGATATCTTCTTTAATTGAGTCCTCAACAACCGCCAACACCACTAGCTGATCCTGAGACGCCTCCCAAGTTCATCTTCTTGTTTCATCTATGATAACATTTCTGGTAATTAACAATTGCTTGGTAGTAGGATTATATACTTTGTAAGCTTTTAAAATGAGGCTATATCCTAGAATTATGTCTTTTATTTCTTTCTCAAATAATTTATCTCTTGATTTTGACTGGTCAAGACTGTAAGCTAAACTTCCAAAAACTCTAAAATGAGAAATGTCATGCTTGATGTCAGTCCATGCATCATTAGGGGTGATGTTGCTTAAGACATGACATGAGGCTCTATTTAATATATAAACTGTAGTGTTAACTGTTTCTCCCCAGTATTGTTTAGGTAGATAATTATTGTGCAACATGCACTTTGCCATTTCGAATTGTTTTATTTCTCCTTTCTAATACCCCATTCTATTATAGAGTACCATCCACCTTGAGTTCCTGACTTATCCCCTGCTCTTGGCAGAAAGTGGTGAAATTCTTGCTAGTGAATTCACCCCCTTTATAAGTACTTAGAGCTTTTATTCTCAGGTTATATTGATTTTCTACTTGAGCTTTATATTGTTTGAACTTTGTCAAAACATCAGATTTATTATCTAGGATGTAGACCCATATCATCCTAGTTTTATCATCAATAAACAAAAGATAATAGTGTTTACCTGATAAGGTAGCCGCCCTTGAGAGACCCCATATGTCAACATGAACCAGCTCCAAAGGACACTTAGATTTCCCGGAGGCTATCTGAGGATGATATAGTTTGTGTATCTTGTTCGTTGCACACTCATGACACACCTTGTTGTTGTCTTGGATTTTAGGCAGGTCATACACTAATTGTTTTCCTTGCAATTTCTTCATATCATTATAGTTTAAGTGCCCATATCTATGATGTCATTTCTCTGATTCAGACTCAACATCTGCTACAAAACTTCTTTCTCCAAGTTGAAGGGTGAGAGAGAACATCTTATTTGAGGACATTTTAACTTTCGCTATAACTTGTGAGAAAGTCTTCTCAGTAATGGTGCACATAGATTCATCAAAAAAGAGAATATACCCTTTCTCCATAAGCTGACTAACACTTAACAAGTTGTGTGGAAGACCAGGAACCAATTACACATCAGTAATTTTCTTTATTTTGTCATTTTTTGCCAACAAAGCAATAGTATTTTTCCCTCTATTTTCTTGGATGTCCCATCACCTAAAATTACTTGAGAGGTGATTTGCTCATCTAGGTAAATAAAAGCTTGTTTGTTGTTTGTCATATGGTTTGAGAAACCACTATCTAAGTATCATGCATCTTCATTCTTCTTTCCATTTTCATCACATATATAAAATACATAGTCCTCTTCTTGCTCTTGCTCAATGAAATTTGCCTCTTCTGCTGGGGGCTGGGCCGGTTTTTGAAAAGGGCAATCATTATTGAAGTGTGTGGGCCTTGGACACTTCCTGCACTTATAAAAACAATCGACAACATCATGATTGTTCCTTTTACATAAGTTGCAAAAACATAAATGTCTCTGCACAATTTTTCTTATTTTTACTTCTTTGGTATGTGCATGCACCCTCAGGTTTGGTTGGATAACAAGCTTGCTTTGAAAAGCTTGCTCAATGGTTTGTTGTTCAAACCTCTTCATCATTTTTTCATGAGCTTGCAAAGATCCCATGAGATTTGTCATAGTTAAGAGATTTATATCTTTTGCCTCCTCAATGACAGCAATAACATATGCATACTTTTGTGTGAGCGTTTTCAAAATTTTTAGTATCATTTTCTTCTTCTTGACTATGTCACCATAACTTTTAATCTGATTTGCAAGAGAGGTAATTCAAGAAAAATAAGAGAGGACATTGCCATCTTCTCTCATGTTAAGAGTGTCAAACTCTTGCCATAAATTTTGTAGTTTGAAAGACACCATCTTAGATGATCCTTGGAAATCAGTTTTAAGGATATTCCATGCTTCCTTCGCTGTTTAAGCCCCATAATCCTCGGGAAAATGCTTCTTCCTATTCTTTGTTGGATATATAGGAGGGCCTTTGCATCCTTTTTTTGATTTTCAGAGAGCTCTTTGAGCATGACAACATCCCAGCTTGCTACAAGATCAACATCTGTGGGTTGACGGAAACCATCTTGGATTAAGTCCCATAAGCCTTGGGACACAAACAATGTACACATTTGTACATGCCAGAGATCATAAGCCTCCCCTTCAAAAGTGGGCACACCAATTGGAGCATAAAGCAAATTCGAAACAAGGGAGGAACTCGACGTCATATGATGAAAATAACTGAGATAAGAGGAAAAAACAGAGGGAAACAAAACAGTGATGAATCAACAAGATTCTAGCACTTGGTGCAATGATCCGATCTAAGAATTTCTGATGGCAACCAACACACACACACACCAGCCTGACTCTGATATCATGTCAAGAAAGTTGCACAAACACAAGACAAGAACATGACAAACAACACAAACAAAAGTAGCCGACAGTACCACTGTTCATTCCATAAAAACACACAACTTACAGATTCATGATCAACAAAAAAACAAGACACCCTTAGCTTACATATTCAGCACACCTCATCCCTTCTGAAGTTTTTTTTTCAAAGCACAACATGGGGCACCAATTATATGCCAAACAAAACACACAACAAGACAAAAAACAATCAAATACAGGAAGAAAAAAAACAACAGCACTTTGGGCTTGAGAAAACAAAGGGAACATGGCCTAAATACATAAAATAGCAATTAATCACCTTTTCTTTTCTTCTTGCGGGTTCTTTCCGGCAGGCTCCTCCCTTTTGATGCTTATGACAATAAATGCGATGCCTTTCCATTATCGGTAAGCTGATTAACATCCTGGCTGTATGGATTATCCTCTAACAATATCTGCTACAGGTTTATTTCCTCCGTCATCATTCCACTCGACGCATGCTGTGATAGGAAGAATGGGAAGTAGACACATGCATGCTTTGATATGAATATGGGAAGTCGATACTGCTTTGATTAGGAATAGAGAAGTTGAAGCATGTGCTCAAAATGGAAGAAGGGACGTTGATGTACCTTTGTCTGCAGGCTCGAGATCTAATCAACGCATCATCCTACACTTGACGCCTCATCTGATTATATAAATATCTTTTCTAATGTTTTAACGGTGCCCTAATCTTTTCTCCAGCGAAGAATTCCTCCAGTGAACAGCAACCGCCTCCTGTGAAGGAAATCTAGAGAGGGAGAAAACCTTCTCTCTACGATTTGCCGCTGCACGGCCATTGTTTCTATTGATTGTTGATTCTACGACGTAGCCCTCTTTAAGGACTTCACTATGGTGTGTTTCTTGAAGTGACGTTTGGCTCACATGTTACCGCAGAAGGATTCAAAGATTCGCGACGGTTTATATGTTTTCATATTTTCAGATTCTCTGTTCTTATTTCTTGTGGACTGTAATCGGAATCATATAATCGTGTATGTCTCAGTGTATGCCCTGATATTTGTTGTATGGCTGTAACAAACTTATTTCTTGATTTCGAGCATTTCCAGCATTATATTCTGATGGCTTTTCTTCTCGTGGTTTGTGTTATCCTAGACATTGGGATTTTTCACATATATGAGTAGTATTATACTATTTCTCCTGCTTCCCAAATCCATATTTCTTAATGACAATTTAAATATTTTGACGAGACTTTTGGAATCAGTTTGTGGTAAATAATATTTATTGATCAAATTTTTCGTCACTAAATACAATATTTCTTGTAGTGATATCGTCCATATATAATTCCATTATTTAGAAAAAATGGCATGCTACAAACATGGGCGGACCAACATAGGGTCGAGTGTGGACGGCACGTATAGAGTGAGTTTTAAAAACTAATTTTTCAAAAATAGAACATGAATTATTTGTGATTATAAATAAGGCATATATATATATATATATATATTATATATATATATATATATATATATATATATATATATATATATATATATATATATATATATATATAATATTAAAAATATTGAATATAAACACAATAATTCATTTGTAGCTTAACCAGTTGTGTTTTTTTAGGGAGTGTTATTAGCACTACACTTTTGGATATTCACACTATATTTACTTATAATTTTTCGCGTCTTTTGAAAATACTCTTTGTACATGCATTTTTAGGAAAAGTGTTCAACTTTCGTGTTGAACACTTTTCCTAAAAATGCATGTATAAGGCATATTTCTAAAAGGTGCGAAATCTGAGCGTATTTCCTAATGTACGTCTTGTACATGCATTTTTAGGAAAAGTGTTCAACACGAAAGTTGTAGATCTCGTCGAGATCTACAACTTTCGTGTTGAACACGTTTCCTAAAAATGCATGTACAAGAAGTATTTTCAAAAAATGTGTAAAATTTAAAGTAAACGTAGTGCGAATATCCAAAATTGTAGTGCTAATATCCAAAAGTGCAGTGCTAATAACAATGATCTTGTGTTCTAATCCCAATGATGACAATATTTAAAGTTTTATTTTTTTATAAACAAAGTTTATAAATAAATTTTTTGCTATGTTTAAAATTGTATAATTTTTTATAAACATACTTATTATTATATTATTGTTAAAAAAATATTTTTTTTAAAGAAATTCATTGCTATGTTCTTATTTAAAGATTAATATTTATAAACAAATTAATTAGTATAAAGTGTTGGTTATTAAAAAAAAATAAGTTCATTTTTATGTTGTTATTTATAATTTTTTATTATAAATTAGTAGTATAGATTTTGAATAATTTATAAATATTTTTTGAATGATTTTATGTTTCGTCCAGACTGACGCCACTGACTACAAATATAGTAATTTTTTTGCTTTGATTATTTTTATTTTTGAAGCATGGAGTAGGTCGACCAAGCTCATGATCTTAATTTTTTGTGTGACCCTTTCACTGACATTGTAAATGAGCTCTCATCCACCATATTTTTTTTGGTTTCGAGCTCCATTTTCAAATCTGGGCCCGAGATTGAAGAAATATATCATGATTTGGGGGAAGTGCATTACATTCTCGCATGAAGATTTAGACTGGTCACACGACCTGATAGGAGTGATCCCGATTCTTCTCTCTTCTCGCTTCTATGGACGAAAGGCTTCGTTTGGCATGGTGGTGACGGACATAAACGCATGAGTTAAACCGTCATTCGTTATGAATCATCTAACACACATCCGTTGGAACATAAAAGTGAATGAAGTTCCTTAGGTGGGCATTAACGAATGACAATTTAGGCTCTATTTGGGGGGGGGGGGGGGGACTTATTCTCGCCGGTCAAGCTATTACGACCGAATGAATAAGATTATAATTAAGGTCCGGTTCATGCGGTCGTAATCACTTGACCGGTGAAAATAAGTCCCCCCAAACGAAGCCTTAATCCCCATACTCATGACCGTCACTATCTTGCCAAACGGAGTTTGAAACACTTCGGCACATCCACCGGGCTAGGATTTTTTCTTTCTAATTGGAGAAGTTAAGGCTCCGTTTGGGGGACTTAGGCTGCGTTTGGCGCGGCTTATCGCGACTTATTTGTTCCGGTGAGGTTGGACAAAAACGTCATTGTCATAAAATGTATGTTTGGTATGACAAATGTTACAAAACAAACTAATTTGAGACATAAGATTTTGGTATGACAATGACAATTTTGTCCAACCTTATTTTCACCGGTCAAGCGGTTACGACCGCATGAACCATACCTTAATTAAGATTTGATTCATGCAGTCGTAAATCGCTTGAACGGTAAAAATAAGTCTCCCCAAACAAAATTCAAGTCTTACATCATTTATTATTTTCCCTAACAAAATTGTCGCGTCATGTTAATTTCTTTTGAGAGTATTTTATAGTAGGCTTAGGGAGTCTTTACCCTAGCCCTTAGGTATCATTTTTAGGTATGCTAGTTTCATGGACAGCTCATACTTCCAAGTTCCAGCAAATGGTTGTTCTTTTCGGTGATTCTTAACCGCAACCCGTAATTGGCTAGTCGCACCCCAAAATCTTCCAATTTTTCACGCTTTTTTGAAATACGTCTTGTACATGCAATTTCAGGAAAAGTGTTCAACACAAAAGTTGTAGATATCGACGAGATCTACAACTTTCTTGTTGAACACTTTTCCTGAAATTGCATGTACAAGACGTATTTTGAAAAGGCGCAAAACATGGGCATATTTCTAAAGTACGCCTTGTACATGAATTTTTAGGAAAAGTGATCAGCACGAAAGTTGTAGATCTCATCGATATCTACAACTTTCGTGTTGGACACTTTTCCCGATATTACATGTACAAGACGTATTTCAAAAAGACGCGAAAAATAAGAAGATTTTGGAGTGCGACTAGCAAAATAACGGGTTGCGGTTAACAATCATCTTCTTCTATAAGAAAAATAAAATAAGGACTAAAGAGATAATTATTTTTGGGGATTGTTATTCGCAGACCGCAAATGGCTATTCGCAGACCGAAAAAAACGTTTTTTTTGTTCAAAGGCTCAAGCGGTTTCCTTTTTTTTATTCTCAAACCAAAACCAAAACCCTAGTTTTTCTGTAACAACCTCATCCGTTCATATGATATATTCTAGAAGGTCCGGCCGGGGCCCCACAGGATATACCACAAAACAGTCGGTGAAGGTACAGGATGATACCAGAGTAGCGCATCGCACCTATCACAAGCATTCTAGCGGAAGCCTAAACTACTTGAACTCCTCATGAATGTCCAAACATAAAACTCCACATTTTATATACATATAGGAATGTCTTACAACATGTCAAAAGAGTTTGTCTTATGGCCTTATATGGCTTTCAAACAGTGGCCTAAACAGATTGGCGCGCAGGCCGGCCACAAGAAAAGAAAACACACAAAAGAACACACTTAGCCTTCGAGGGCTAACAGCAGCAGCAGCAACACCAGCAGGAACATCAACCTCGACGCGTCCCGCTCGGCTCTCCAGCACATGTGCAAGGACAATCCACCCATCGGTGGCAAACAAAAGCAACGGTCAGCGTTCAGCTGACCAAATTATAACGACCCTACCCTTCTCTCGGGGCAGCGGTATTTTTTCCCTGCAGGCATATCATATCACAAGTATGGCAAGCTATATCATCAAAAGGTGCTTTCACGCACACAAGCCATCACAACCGTTCGCCGCCCGGCCCAACGGTCCGTGCACTCAGGGCACATTCTTGGTGTTCTGGCAACCTCTTGCCCACCACCGTATCAGGGTTATCACCCAACGGAAAATCTCTTGAGCATTTACTCCATGGCGTGCAGCCGGAGTTAGTCCTCGGACACCGGGATGGCCCGTAGCCCCCCATTGTATCATGGCGCGCAGGCCGAAGACTCTTGCTATGCGCTCCAACAGACCGCACTTTTGGTCTCACGTCGGACGGACAAAGCGCAGGTCGGATCCTCCACCCCCCGTTGCTCAAATCGCCTTGCCTTCTCCGAGTACAGCGTACTCATGGCTATATCAAAGGCGCGGGTCGGTCTCACCAATCCTGTTCTTGGCATTCAAGCCTAGGTATTTCACTATACCCATTTCCTCACAGCAACAGCGGGTCTTTCCTGGGCACACCAGTACTTCCTGTGACTCTCTCCACAGGTGGACACCGCACAAGCACAAATGTCAGGGGTCTTTCCTGGGCCCACCAGTACTACCTGTGCCTCATTCACAGGTTGGACCCAAAACCATCACATGGCTATTTTCCTGGGCTACCACCCCAGTACTTCCTGCTACTCCTTTTCGCAGGCATAACCCGTAGACTCCTTCCACTACACGTTTATCACGGAGTCTTCTCCGGTTCGTATGCAACATCACCAATCCAGACCAACCTGTCCAGATGGGCTTCACACAGCATGCCTATTCCGCACTCCATTTCCGGATCTATATGCACAACAAAAGGGGATTTCAAGAATCACCCAAACGACTTCCAAAAGCAGCCACCTCTTGGTGGGGGAAATCAAAAGATATGCCAAAAGGAAGCCTTCACATGGCTAGGAAGAAAAGTCGTTACCCTTGACAATCGCTTCGGTGCCATGGCCTCCAAGCTAGCTTGCAAGACTCGCAAGAGCGTCTCCTCCGCAACGCCGGCTTCGGATCTTTCGTCGGTAAACCGCAGCACCACCAGCAGCAGCCCCCTTTCCTTCTTCCTCCTCCTTTCTCTCTCTCTTTCTCTCTCTTGAAGAAAGATGAAGGCCAAAGTAAAATGACTAATCCTTCTCTGATTTCGGCCTTGAAGGAAAAAGAGGAAGAGACTTCAGCCCTTGGATCCAGACTGAAGGAATGGACGGCCACGATTCTGCCAAAAACACAAATTTTGACCCGACACGGCCTCGAACACGGCCGTGTGCCAGGCCGTGTGCCTCAAGCGGTGGTCAACCGACTTATCCAAACCAGTGACACGCCCATGGGACACGCCCGTGTCATGGGCCGTGTCACCAACACGCCTTCAGACACGCCCGTGTCTGTGGCCGTGTACCTGGATGAAAAAAAAATCTCAAATCATCCCGAGACTTCACACGGCCTATGACACGCCCGTGTCCCAGGCCGTGTGCCCAGACACGGCACAAAGACACGCCCTGTCGAAATCCTTCGGCGGGCTGAGTTCGTCGCCTGATTTGACACGCCCTGTGACACGCCCGTGTCACAGGCCGTGTTCAACACTCGACATGCACTTCTCGACACTCGACGATCGTTGAGAAAAACTCGTCGAGAATGCGACACGGCCTTGGACACGCCCGTGTCCTGGGCCGTGTGCCTCCTCTCGACGGATCGTCGAGAGCAAAAATCGTCGAGACAAAGCTCAATCGTCGACACAACCTCGACACGCCCTGCGACACGCCCGTGTCGCAGGCCGTGTCACCTGACACGCCCTGGGACAAGCCCGTGTCCCAGGCCGTGTCACCCAAAAATTCCTGTTTCTGCACTTTGGGTTGTTACAATCCTCCCCTCCTACAAGAAATTTCGTCCTCGAAATTGAGAGACAGAAAAGTAACAGAAACCAGCAAGAAAAATGTAACAACATATATTAGATAAACGTTTATGTTACAATATCCTTGCTACTACACAAATAGCTCAGGGAACTTTGCTCGCATGGTTTGCTCGCGCTCCCATGTCAGCTCTTCACGGCTGCAGTTGTCCCATCGGACTTTTACCATACCGACCGTCTTGTTCCGCAACTGTTTTTCGGCTCGATCTTCAATCTGAATGGGTCTAACTCTCGTTGTGAGCCCATACTCCACCGGCACCCGATCATTCACGATCACTTGAGCTGGATCTTTCACGGCCTTCCGGAGCACCGAGATGTGAAAGACATCATGTAACCCACCCAAGTCCTCTGATAGAGCTAGCCGATAAGCCGCTTCGCCAATTCGCTCAACCACTTCAAAAGGACCCAAATATCTTGGACTCAACTTTTTCAATCGTCGAATCCTGGATACACCTTTGAATGGCTTGATCTTCAAGTAGACCCAATCGCCAACCGCAAATTCTACGTTCTGGTGCTTGGCGTTGTAGTACTTCGCTTGTCGATCTTGAGCAATAAGCAATCTCTCTCGAATAGTCCGAATGATTGAGTTTGCTTCATCCATCTCATTTGGTTTAACAACCCGGGCTTCACCCGCTTCTACCCAAGCCAAGGGAGTACGACACTTCCTTCCATATAGAACTTCATATGGTGCCATCCCAATGCTTGCCTGGTAGCTGTTATTATAAGCAAACTCTACCATATAGAGATGATCTTCCCATCTCTTTCCGAAGTCAAGGGCGCACATTCGGAGCATGTCCTCCATTGTTCTGTTGGTACGTTCAGTTTGGCCATCCGTTTGGGGATGAAAGGCCGTACTGAAAGTCAATTTCGTGCCCAACAGTCGGTGAACTAGCCTCCAATCATTTGACGTAAATCGCCCATCTCGATCACTTACGATGCTCCGAGGAACACCGTGAAGCCGCACAATCTGATCAACATATAATTTTGCCAAACTTTCAACTGAATCATCCCGCCTGTTCGGGAGAAAATGTGCTACTTTCGTTAGCCGGTCAACTATCACCCAAATGGAATCATTTCCTCGCTGCGATCTTGGCAAGCCATGCACAAAATCCATGGAAATATCATCAAATTTCCACACTGGGATCGGCAGTGACTTCAAATAACCGCCCGGCTTTTGGCATTCCGCCTTCACTATCGCACATGTTTGGCATTTGGATACATAAAGGGCAACATCTTTCTTGAGCCCTGGCCACCAGAAAAGCTTCTTCATATCATTGAACATCTTTGTGCTCCCGGGGTGAATGGAATACTTCGTATAATGTGCTTCATACATCAGTTCTTCCCTCAACTTCCCCACATTCGGGACGCACAAACGGCCCTCTTTGCGCAAAAGACCATCAATCCAGGTGAATTTGCCCTCTGGCCCTTCATTCACATAGCGTAAGAGATCTTCATCCAACTCCGTTGCCCGTCGAACTCGGTCCGCAAGGTCACATTGCACCTCGGTCCAGTTCAAACATGTAGTGGCAGTGGAACTCTTGTCAACACAATAGATCTCCAATGCTTCCAACTCCTGGATAAGACGTTCATCATGCCTTTGTAACCAATTTGCTCTAGCCGGAACTCGCCGACTCAAGGCATCCGCGACAACATTCCCCTTCCCGGGTGTATAGTGAATCTCGAAAGTGTTGTCCCCAAGGAACTCCAACCACCTTCGTTGTCGCATGTTCAAATCTTTCTGCTCCAAAAGATACTTTAGGCTCTTATGATCGGTATAGATCTCCACCTTCACGCTATAAAGGTAGTGTCGCCACAGCTTGAGTGCAAAAATCACCGCCGCTAATTCCAAATCATGGACGAGATAGTTTCGCTCGTGCACCTTCAGCTGGCGTGAGCCATAAGCAATCACCTTTCCATTCTGCAGAAGAACGCAGCCTAAGCCGCTTCCTGAGGCATCACTATAAATTACAAATCCGTCAGTTCCACTGGGCGAAGACAACACCGGCGCCGTGATCAATCGAACCTTCAGCTCTTCAAAAGCTCGTGCGCACTCTGGCGTCCAAACGAACTTCTGATCTTTTCGCGTCAGTGTGGTCAGCGGCAAAGCGATCCGTGAGAAGTTCTCCACAAATCTTCTATAGTAGCCCACAAGTCCAAGAAAACTCCTGACTTCGGCCACGGAAGACAACATTGGCCACTCTTGTATGGCTCTTATCTTCGCTGGATCCACTGCAATGCCCGCTCCACTCACCACATGGCCCAAAAATGCCACTGACGATAGCCAAAACTCGCATTTCGAGAACTTGACATAGAGCTGATTTTGCCTCAACGTGTTCAACACTAACCGCAAGTGAATCTCATGCTCAGCTTTGGACTTCGAGTACACCAGGATGTCATCAATGAACACTATCACAAACAGATCCAGGTACTCGCGAAAAATACGGTGCATTAGATCCATAAACACCGAAGGCGCATTACACAATCCAAAGGGCATGACTGTGAACTCATAGTGCCCATAACGCGTTCCAAATGCGGTTTTGGGAATGTCACCTTCCCGAATTCTTAACTGGTAATAACCAGACTTCAGGTCCAACTTCGAATAGACGGTGGATCCCACCAGCTGATCGAATAACTCATCAATCCGAGGTATATGATACTTATTCTTCTCGGTCAGCTTATTCAATTCACGGTAATCGATACACAACCGTAACCCACCATCTTTCTTCTTTACAAAGAGCACAGACGCGCTCCAAGGTGACATACTTGGGCGGATATAACCTTGCTCTAGCATTTCTTGGAGTTGAACCTTCAATTCAGCCATCTCTTTTGGCGCAACGCGATATGGCGAGCGGGCTACGAGTTTCGCACCTGGCACCAACTCAATTGTGAAGTCAATCTCCCGCTGGGGTGGTAGCCCAGGGAGATCCGCGGGAAACACATCCGTAAATTCTGCCACAATCGGAACCTCACACAAAGTGGCCTTAGGCTCAACAGCCTGAATTAGTGCAAAGTAACACTCCGCACCCTTCCGAACAGCTTTGACTACCTGGAGTGCAGACATCAATGTCCTGCCTACTCCTCGCATACCTGCGAACTTGGTCTCCTGTTCGGTATTCTGGCCCAACGTGATTTCTTTGGACTGGCAATCAATCATAGCATGCTGCTCCGCAAGCCAATCCATCCCAAAAATCACATCGAATTCCGATATCGGCAAAACAAATGCGGTTAAACAAAAATCCCGACTTCCTAACTAAACCGCCACATCGCAAGCTTGATCCGCAAGCATCCAACAACCATTCGGCAACACCACTCTAACGCTCTCTGTCTTTGCACGACTGGGTATCCCAAGCCGCGTAAGAAACTCACGAGACAGAAAAGAATGCGATGCACCTGTATCAAATAGTGCTCGCACCAGCGTGTCCTGAATCATCACAAAGCCTATGATAAACATGTCACACACACAAACCACAAACATAGGGGTACTAAGCTAAGCATACAAACAATCGCATATGCAAAACTAACTCATACCTGTGACAACGTCGCTCTGCTTGATGGCCTCCTGCAGGCCAAGATTGTAGACCCGGGGTTGCGCCTGCGAGGCAGAGGAATCCACCACCGCCTTTCCTTTTTCCGCATAGGATGCTCCCGCCTTCTTTTCACTCTTTGGCGGCATCCGACAATCTCGCGCAATATGCCCCATCCTACCACAATTGAAGCAGGTACGAGTGTCTGCTTGGAGGTTACCCCTGATGTTGCTCCCGTTGCAACTGATAAAGGAGCATGTCCACTAGGCTTGGACTTCTTGCCCCATCTCTTCTTATAAAATGACTTTCCCGATCGGGGCGCCTTCCACTCTGGTTGCGACACAACCAAAGTTCTCTTCCCTTGCACCCTCTTCATATCCTTTTCCAACGCTGTCGCGCGGTGTCAACCAATGCTTGGAAACCTTGGTTCACAGAACTGGACACAAGGAACCTCAGCTCGTCCCTCAGTCCTTTGTAGAACCGATTAGTCTTCCTCTACTCATCAGCAAAAATCAAACCCGCATACCGCCCCAAGCGAGTAAACTCATGCAGGTACGCGTCAACACTGCCATCACCTTGAGTTAACCGTTGGAATTCATTTTCCATGGCTATCCGTTGAGCCACAGGAAGGTGCTTCGCTAGGAAGAGCCGGGAGAATTCTTCCATCGACACTTGGGTTAACGGACGACCCGCCAAATGATGCAACTCCATCTCATCCCACCATAAACGCGCTTCTCCTTCAAGCAAGAAGGTGGCTAAGGTAACTTTTGATGCTCCCGCCGTTCCTATCGCCGTCATCACTCGCTTGACGCGCGATAACCAATCCTCAGCCTGCGTCGGGGTTCCCGCTCCCGAGAACGTAGGCGGATGGAAGCTCATAAACCGCGTTAGCTGCTTCTCAGCCGCTCGAGGAACCACATCCATGACAGGTTCAGGCCTTGCCACCACCTGTTCTGGCCTCACAGCCGCTTACTCCTACCTAAGGGGCTGGCCTTGGATCATGGTAAATAAGGCCTCCGCAACTAAACACACATGTTCCGCGGACGGTGGAGGTGTAGGCACCACGGCTGGTGTCGTACTTTCATCAGAACGCTGGGGCTCAGACGGCCCAGCTCCACTCCGTGTCACCTAAAGGTGGACAAGACACACACATTAGCGGTCGTTCCCAAGCAAACAACACAAAATAGGAACACTCAGGTTCCTCAAACACACAAATATGCATTCCAATCATGGACATTCAGGAGTTCAATCGTAGACTTTGGTGTGCACAAACACGTGCTCGCCACCCCACAAAAGAAGTCGACCACGACTTCGAGAGGGAAAGACCAAGACAACCGATACCAAAAATGTAACAACCCCATCCGTTCATATGATATATTCTAGAAGGTCTGGCCGGGGCCCCACAGGATATACCACAAAACAGTCGGTGAAGGTACAGGATGATACCAGAGTAGCGCATCGCACCTATCACAAGCATTCTAGCGGAAGCCTAAACTACTTGAACTCCTCATGAATGTCCAAACATAAAACTCCACATTTTATATACATATAGGAATGTCTTACAACATGTCAAAAGAGTTGGCCTTATGGCCTTACATGGCTTTCAAACAGTGGCCTAAACAGATTGGCGCGCAGGCCGGCCACAAGAAAAGAAAACACACAAAAGAACACACTTAGCCTTCGAGGGCTAACATCAGCAGCAGCAACACCAGCAGGAACATCAACCTCGACGCGTCCCGCTCGGCTCTCCAGCACCTGTGCAAGGACAATCCACCCATCGGTGGCAAACAAAAGCAACAGTCAGCGTTCAGCTGACCAAATTATAACGACCCTACCCCTTCTCTCGGGGCAGCGGTATTTTTCCCTGCAGGCATATCATATCACAAGTATGGCAAGCTATATCATCAAAAGGTGCTTTCACGCACACAAGCCATCACAACCGTTTGCCGCCCGGCCCAACGGTCCGTGCACTCAGGGCACATTCTTGGTGTTCTGGCAACCTCTTGCCCACCACCGTATCAGGGTTATTACCCAACGGGAAATCTCTTGAGCATTTACTTCATGGCGTGCAGCCGGAGTTAGTCCTCGGACACCGGGATGGCCCGTAGCCCCCCATTGTGTCATGGCGCGCAGGCCGAAGACTCTTGCTATACGCTCCAACAGACCGCACTTTTGGTCTCACGTCGGACGGACATAGCGCAGGTCGGATCCTCCACCCCCCGTTGCTCAAATCGCCTTGCCTTCTCCGAGTACAGCGTACTCATGGCTATATCAAAGGCGCGGGTCGGTCTCACCAATCCTGTTCTTGGCATTCAAGCCTAGGTATTTCACTATACCCATTTCCTCACAGCAACAACGGGTCTTTCCTGGGCACACCAGTACTTCCTGTGACTCTCTCCACAGGTGGACACCGCACAAACACAAATGTCAGGGGTCTTTCCTGGGCCCACCAGTACTACCTGTGCCTCATTCACAGGTTGGACCCAAAACCATCACATGGCTAATTTTCCTGGGCTACCACCCCAGTACTTCCTGCTACTCCTTTTCGCAGGCATAACCCGTAGACTCCTTCCACTACACGTTTATCACGGAGTCTTCTCCGGTTCGTATGCAACATCACCAATCCAGACCAACCTGTCCAGATGGGCTTCACACAGCATGCCTATTCCGCACTCCATTTCCGGATCTATATGCACAACAAAAGGGGATTTCAAGAATCACCCAAACGACTTCCAAAAGCAGCCACCTCTTGGTGGGGGAAATCAAAAGATATGCCAAAAGGAAGCCTTCACATGGCTAGGAAGAAAAGTCGTTACCCTTGACAATCGCTTCGGTGCCATGGCCTCCAAGCTAGCTTGCAAGACTCGCAAGAGCGTCTCCTCCGCAACGCCGGCTTCGGATCTTTCGTCGGTAAACCGCAGCACCACCAGCAGCAGCCCCCTTTCCTTCTTCCTCCTCCTTTCTCTCTCTCTTTCTCTCTCTTGAAGAAAGATGAAGGCCAAAGTAAAATGACTAATCCTTCTCTGATTTCGGCCTTGAAGGAAAAAGAGGAAGAGACTTCAGCCCTTGGATCCAGACTGAAGGAATGGACGGCCACGATTCTGCCAAAAACACAAATTTTGACCCGACACGCCTCGAACACGGCCGTGCAGCCGTGCCGTGCCAGGCCGTGTGCCTCAAGCGGTGGTCAACCGACTTATCCAAACCAGTGACACGCCCATGGGACACGCCCGTGTCATGGGCCGTGTCACCAACACGCCTTCAGACACGCCCGTGTCTGTGGCCGTGTACCTGGATGAAAAAAATCCCAAATCATCCCGAGACTTTACACGGCCTATGACACGCCCGTGTCCCAGGCCGTGTGCCCAGACACGGCACAAAGACACGCCCTGTCGAAATCCTTCGGCGGGCTGAGTTCGTCGCCTGATTTGACACGCCCTGTGACACGCCCGTGTCACAGGCCGTGTTCAAACACTCGACACGCACTTCTCGACACTCGACGATCGTTGAGAAAAACTCGTCGAGAATGCGACACGGCCTTGGACACGCCCGTGTCCTGGGCCGTGTGCCTCCTCTCGACGGATCGTCGAGAGCAAAAATCGTCGAGACAAAGCCCAATCGTTGACACAACCTCGACACGCCCTGCGACACGCCCCGCGTGTTGCAGGCCGTGTCACCTGACACGCCCTGGGACACGCCCGTGTCCCAGGCCGTGTCACCCAAAAATTCCTGTTTCTGCACTTTGGGCTGTTACATTTTCTCCCCCGATACTTGCTCTCTCTGGAAGGAGGCGATCCGCCGATCGCTCCGCTCGTCATCTGCCGCTCGCCCCGCTCGTCGGCGAAGAAGAGTCGATCGCCCCGCCGCTCGCCGCTGTGTGCAAGGGCGGACCTAGCTTAAGGCTCCAGGAGCTAGGGCATTTCCGAGCATGTACCGGGGAAGCGCGGCGACGAAGGCGGTGTGCTCTTTTCTCTTCGGCCCCGTCTAGTAGATCTATCTCCCACGAAATGCCCGCCTCTGCCGCTGATCGCTGCTCTGAATCTTGATTTTGCGCTAACCGTGCTCCTGGTACTTTCTTTTTCTTCTTCTTCTTCGGATAGATAAATTTTGTTAATCTATTAGACTGTTAACATTAATTGGTTTT
The DNA here is from genome assembly GCA_039583875.1 of Platanthera guangdongensis. NCBI lineage: Eukaryota > Viridiplantae > Streptophyta > Magnoliopsida > Asparagales > Orchidaceae > Platanthera > Platanthera guangdongensis. Next base: position 16,505,915 of record CM077158.1, on the reverse strand, counting down.
GTTAATCTATTAGGTTGTTAGCAATCAGGAAGGGATCTACAGATTTTTCCCTAGCCGTGGTCCTGGTACTCCCTTCCTGATTTTTTTCATCTGCTAGACTGGTTTTGCCCTACCTTATTGTTCTCAGCTGTAGGTCAGTTCTCTTTATGAGGATTTTAATTCTTCTCAGTAATAATCATTTGATCTTGTCTAAATCTATGCTTCTTCATCAATGTATGAGATTTCTAGGTGAATTACTGACATAGTTCTTGAAGATCAATGAATATCAACCCAACTACAGATACCAACGAAGAAGGTATCGGGATCCTATTGTTGAATCATGGGAAGATATATTTGTTTCAAGATTGGAGACTACTAAAATGCAAGAGAATACACAAGAGTAGATAGTCAATTTGGATGGTTAGTACTTTTGAGGTATGTTAATACTCATTATAATATTGAGTTTAATTTCTTATTGTAATTAGATACAAGTATCAAAATGAGTGTTAATAATGTAAAGATATTTCTTTTACAGGTCAGTGACAAGGTGCTGGTATAGTTGAGCACTTGTGGTTTTGAGCTACATATTATATATTTTGATGGACTTTATATTTTTTGAGCACTTGAGGTGCTAGTGCTTCATATTTTTGATGCAGGTTATATATATTTTGATGGACTTGATATTTTTTGTGCACCTGTGCTGTCAGTGCTTCATATTCTTTAATGCAGGTTATGTATACTTTTATGTAGGCTCGAATTTTGGTGGTACTTGTGGTGCTGGTGCTGGTGCACATCTTGACCCTATCTTTTTTTATTTTTAATGTTGGTGTGCGAATAACAATGATTTCTGCGAATAACAAATTTAAGAGTCTTTGGGTCTGCGAATAGCCATATTCGATCTGCGGTTAACAATCCCCTACTTTTTAAAGAAGATTTTTTGGGGAGTTGGGAAATAGAGAGAGGGAATGGTCAATGTTTGCCGAGCTATGCGATCGGAGATACCCTCGGCGGGCCGGCGGTGGTGGCAGACATGGACGGCGTGGTCGCTGTGGATTTTGTTGATGTTGGTTGTTTGGATGGTAATTCATTGCTACAATCTGGCATCCACCATGAAGACAGCCGAGGAAGCTCTGGTTAGTATGTGCGACAAGCGAGCAAGACTGCTTGAGGATCAGTTTGCTGTAAGCGTCAATCATGTCCACGGACTAGCGATTCTCATCTCCACCTTCCATTACCAGAAGAACCCCAGCGCCATGGATCAAGTAAGCTTCTTTCAGTCCGTTTCATGGTTTAATGGTGCCATTTTTTTACTACTCTCCGGGCTTTCTTCCAAGCTTATTTGGGGAATTGTAGACTGAGCTTTCTTTTTTTTCCGTAAATTTTGGATGTTCGTGAAAGTTGTTGTTCAATCGACTGTCTTTTCTCTGTTAATTTTACTTGAGTTCTTTTGTTAATGGTTCAGGAAACATTTGCATTTTACACTGGAATGACGGCATTTGAGCGGCCGTTGCTGACCGGCGTTGCATATGCGCAGCGGGTGCTTCATTCTGAAAGGGAAAGTTTTGAGAGTCAGCAGGGTTGGACGATAAAAACCATGAAACAGGAGCCGTCCCCTGTGCAAGATGAGTATGCGCCGGTGATATTTTCTCAGGAGACTGTTTTCTATCTGGAGGCCCTCGACATGATGTCTGGAGAGGTTGTTGTTCTCTTTAATTATTATTCTTTTACTATATTCTATCCTTAGTTAATCCTTCTTCAACCGTAGGAAGATCGGGAGAATATTTTGATGGCTAGAGCCACTGGAAAATCTGTTCTTACAAACCCATTAAGGCTGCTTGAATCGAATCATCTCGGTGTAGTTCTGACTTTCCCAGTTTATCGCACGGGTCTTCCCCAAGACGCAACCATCGAAGAACGTGTTGAAGCAACAGCAGGGTGAGAATTTGTATATTCATCCTTTTCATTTAAAGGAGAGTTTTTAAAAAAAATTTCCCCACAATTTTCTTTTGAAAGCAGAGAAATTTTTCTCTGTTCTGTTAACTTTGATTCATATTTGTGTATTGCAGATATCTTGGTGGAGCTTTTGATGTGGAGTCGCTCGTGGAAAATTTGTTAAGGAAACTAGCTGAATATCAGGATATAGTAGTCAACGTGTATGATGTGACCAACATTTCTGATCCTTTGACTATGTATGGCCCTTCAAATTCAGAAGGGTATACTCCCATTTCTCGTGTGAGCATGCTAGATTTCGGTGACCCATTCAGGAAACATCAAATGGTGTGCAGGTAAGTCCAGTAAATTTCTGCTTTAAACCATAGTGAGTCATGGAGTCAACCAAGTTTTTTATTTTCTGAATGACAGATATAGTCAGAAGCCTCTAATCCCATGGTCGGCCATCACCTCTCCGACTGGTCTTGTTGTGATCTTAATGCTGGTAGCTTACATTCTATATGCTTCTCAGAAGCGCTGTGTCATGGCTATGGAGGATTGCCGAAAGATGGAAGAACTAAAATTTCAAGCTGAAGCTGCTGACATTGCTAAGACTCAGGTTTATCTTTTGATTTTATCCACTGGCCCACCTGTTTTTGACTCATACAGTTCACTTAATTTATCTGATCACTTCTTTGCAGTTTCTTGCAACTGTTTCACATGAGATTAGAACACCCATGAACGGAGTTCTTGGTATGTGAGGTTCTTCAACAACTCGTGCGCCCATTGAAATTTTCAATGAAAGGTTTTTAGCTGAAAGGTTTTTGTTTTCATGTTCCAGGAATGTTGGATATGCTTTTGGACACTGATTTGAATTTATCGCAAAAAGATTATGCACAGACGGCTCAGGTCTGTGGCAAAGCATTAATAGCTTTGATCAATGAGGTTCTTGACAGGGCAAAGATTGAAGCTGGAATGTTAGAGATTGAAGCTGTGCCATTTAGCCTGCGCTCCATTCTCGATAACGTGCTCTCTTTATTTTCTGCTACATCAAGGGAGAAAGGAATTGAGGTTAGTCCAGTCTGATCTTCTCATTCTAGACAACTATCTGCTAGTTTGTTGACTGCATGGTAGCGTGTTATGATCAATATAATGCAAGTACTACTCTATTATTTTCCTATCTTTTCGTTTCGTGAATTTTCTAACCCTTCATATGACACTGATCTGTCAAATTGTAGCTAGCTGTATTGTCTCTGATAATGTCCCCGAAGTTCTAACTGGCGACCCTGGAAAATTTCGGCAAATTATTACAAATCTCATTGGTAACTCCGTAAAAGTAAGTATTCTTTGTCCTTTTGAGGTTTCCCTGTACATGGCAACTGTAAAAAAAAGTTAACATAAGCACAATCAGACATCATATGCCGAATTTCAAGAGCAAGGTTCCTATATGATTTCCTTTGTTGATTATTTTTTGTTTCTCACAGTTCACGGAACGAGGCCACATACTTGTACAAGTCCATTTGGCCAAGCACTCTAACATACCAACTGAAGGCAATGCGTGCTCCCGTGTAAACGGACTTGACGCTGGCAAAAAAATCAACACTTTAAGCGGATTTGAAGCGGCAGATGACAGGAACAGCTGGGAAAATTTCAAGATGTTACTTTCGAATGATGCATCTCAAGTAAATGGATTCTCAAGTGAAAATGATCTGAAAAATGTCACTTTGATTGTAAGTGTGGAGGATACTGGGATAGGAATCCCATTTAATGCCCAGTACCGTGTCTTCACTCCTTTCATGCAGGCTGACAGCTCAACGTCGAGGAATTATGGTGGAACTGGTATTGGCCTGAGCATAAGTAAATGCCTGGTTGAACTCATGGGAGGTAAAATAAATTTCAAAAGTAAACCAAATGTTGGGAGTACATTTACATTTACCGCCGTGTTTGAACAATGTACCGAGCGTTCTGGTCGTGATTCTGAGGGACCTCCTTTTGAGAATGTACCGGCCCGTTTTAAAGGAATGAAAGTAGTTTTACTCGACGAAAGACCAGTCCGAAGTGCAGTGACGAATTACCATTTACATAGATTGGGCATAAATGTTGAATTCACTCAAAATAGCAAGATGGCGCTCAACATGTTATCTCAAAAAAAAGGCTTAGGGTAGGTTTGTTTTTTTTCTTCTTGTTGATTTGTGTTAGCCATTTTCTATAATTGAGCTTTTAGTCCACCCCGATCCTTTTTTACTTGCATGATTTTTTTTGCCATTTCTATCCTTCAAAAAATGAAATAATGAATTTTGATCATATGCTATGTTTGCAGCAGATAAGGTTCATGTAATCTTTAAATTATAGTTCGTGTTATTTAAGTTTTATTTTGATGGCATCTAGAATTCTTGATTTTGTTTAAATCCATCCGTTACTGGAATGTTGTATGATAGAACCCATTAGAATTACATTACGAGTGATGGTAATTTCCAATGAATTCTCTAAATAAATTTCTAGCTCCCCGGGGTTTTTGCATAATTACAGAGATCTCATTGATAGGAATAAAGGTTTTCTGTCGACTCACAATTGATCCTAACACCCGTGGTGACTCTAAGCTAACACTATCACTCATAAAGTACATCATTTCTAACACCCAGCGCAAACTCACGGGGCATCATACACCGAGAGTTTAGACAATAGATATGCATGCTGGGTCCTTGTCTGCGGTTTTGTCATCAAATTTACAATCTGCTGCTCGGAAGAAATAAAAGGAGTAAGAGTGTCACGACCATAGTGCTCACGTAGAAAGAAAGCATCCACGCTGATATGCTTGGAGAGAAAATACTTCACTGGGTTTAAAGTGATCAGAATGACACCGGTGTTATCATAGTAGATGAGAGTGAGATCTGGAGAAGAGACATCAATGTCCTCAAGAAGCCAACAAAGCCAAATAATATCCTTAGTGGTGGTAGCCATTGCTCGAAGCTCAGCCTCAGTGCTGGAACGTGACACACCAGTCCGTTTCTTGGACTTCCATGCAATAAGTGAAGAACCCAAGAACAGACAAAAACCAATGACAGAACGACGGTCAACATGATCACTAGCCCAAGTTGAATCCGAGTAAGCACGGAGCTGTAGAGAACTACTGCTGGAGAAGAAGAGACCACGAGAAGTCCTTGCCCAAAGACAGCGCAGGAGCCGTAGAAGATGACCATAATACACCGAGGTGGGCGCACTAACAAACTGACTCAACACATGAACATCATGAGCAATGTCGGGCCGAGTAATGGTGAGATAGACGAGACTCCCCATGAGGTGACCGTATCAAGTAGGATCAGAGAGTGGAACCATTTTATTTTGGGCGTAGATTTTGGTTGTGCTCCATAGGGGTGTTCACTGTGCGAGAGTCAGAGAGAGCAGACCGCGCAAGGAGATCTGATGTGTAACGCTGCCGAGAGAGTTGAAACCCGCGGTCTGTAGAGTTGATCTCAAGACCCAAGAAGTAGCTCAATTGTCCAAGGTCAGTCATCTGAAGCTGCTGTTGAAGGTGATGTTTGACGAAGGCCACATGTGAAGGACCGTCTCAAGTAATAATCATATCATCCACGTAGAGTAGCAAAAGGGTCCGACCACGAGAGGAGCAATGCACGAACAAGGCTGGATCATGTGGAAATGGCTGGAAACCTGCTGCTGTAATGACTGAGCTGAAATGTGCAAACCACACACGTGGTGCCTGCTTGAGCCCATAAAGGGCTCGCCTCAAGCGACAGACAAGGCCTGAAGAGGAAGATAGACCAGGAGGAGGAAACATGTATACCTCATACTGAAGATTACCGTGAAGAAAGACATTCTTCACGTCAAGCTGTAACAGGGGCCAATGACGAACAACTGCAACTGCAATAAGAGTCTGGACCGTAGTCATGTGAGCGACTGGAGCAATGGTCTCGTCATAGTCTCTCCCCTGCTCCTGCTGAAAACCACGAGCAACTAGCCGAGACTTGTACCTCTCCACAAAACCATCAGAGCGAGTCTTCACCTTGATGACCCACCTGCAAGTAATAATAACAACACTAGGTGGAAGTGGAACAAAGTCCCATGTACGAGTGTGCTCGAGAGCCTTCAACTCAGCATACATAGCAGCCTGCCTGATGCAGGACGACGCGTAGGGTTTGCGCGCCTGTCGGCTTTTCTAGGAAACCCTAAATGCATGCAATGAAATATGAATTTTGCAAACAATTTGAGCGTGTGTTGCGCTGACTTATGAATTTATGCAACGTTTTTTTATAAAGCACAAACAAAATTATTTTTGCTTTAAAAGGATTTAATTAAAATAATGGTTCGATTCTTAATCCGGGGGACAAAATTCGCAACTTTCGTATTGTCCTCTTTTGTCGTAGCAAAGCAGAAATCGTAAACTCCAAATACGTTTCCGTTTGGAATTTTCGACGTAGCGTTCGCTGACAATGTTCGGGCGAAAACCCAGCAATGAGTCCAGTTAACTAACCTAAGAGAAAATATAGACACTCACAAATGAAAAGATATAAACAAGTTACCCACAAAAAGAGACGTCTTTCCGTATCCGAAGTCGATGACGATTACGCGAGAAACTCGTTGTCACCTTCGATCTTCCGCTCCGAGGTCAACCGCTATCGCACACGACACCAAGGAATTAGAGCGCTCACTCACATGAGGTGGCTCCACGGAATCACTCAACAAAGCAAGGAGACCACAAACTAAACAACCTAAATTCACTCGCTTTTCACGCTCGAAGTGGTTCCACGAAATCTCAAACACTCGCAGTGGCTCCACGAAATCTCACACCAGGAAATAAATTGATTTCCTAAGCCTAAATCTAACAATAGTTTCCTGATAACAATTAATTACACTCTTAGGAGCAACAGGAATCAAAGTGAATCCACAGTAACTTAACGTTATTGTTCCTCTTCTTGGGTAAGTGGCTTGCAACATCTAAACAATAGTTTAATTAACATGGTTCTCAAAAGGGAAGCTAATAAGCAATCCAGAAGCAACAACATTTATCCTACAACTATAACAGTGCCTAGCAGGAAACACTGTTTATCTTCTTCCTCACTCGACAGCACGCCTATTCTACCTTTACGCAAGAATGGATACGGAAACAAAATCACAGCAAATCAATTTAAATCTTTCAATCATACATCAATGTCCATCTAAATTAATCAACATCAGCCCCATTTATACAGGGTTTAAAGCTAAGTTATCAAAGGTGCAAGACGCACCAAGGCGCCTAGACGCAAAACACAAGGAGCAGGCGTGCCCCTGAGGCACGTGAGACACACAAAATGGGGGAAAAGGAATTAAGCGAATTGGGAGCCCAATTCGTTGAAATTGAGCGTATTGAGCTCCGAATTCGCTGAAATTGAGCGAATTGGGTGCCCAATTCGCTGGAATTGGGTTAGTTCTCTTCTATCAAGTTTGTATAAGAGCTCTTTTGGAATTGAGTTAGTTCTCTTCTATCAAGTTAGTATAAGAGTTCATATTTTCCAATATTTTATCTAAACGCGTGAGAAGTGATATAAATACATGATAGTCATAATTGATGCATACAAATTGCAACTAAAAATCAAATAAAAAACTATAACATGTAATATAAACTTGACAGAGATAAATAAATTTAGGGTAAAAATTTTTGTATCTTTTGAACACCAATGATCAACCCCTCTTGAATTAACAATATAACATGAATTCCACTCATCTAATGAATGACCAAATCTCTCCATTAAACACAAATGACGTATTAGAATCAAATATTCAAGCATAATAAAATGAGATCATTTTTTGAAGGCAACATAATAAAAATAACAACATAAATAAATCAACCAAGTCAGCAATCATAATCTACCAAATCAACATTGCAATTTTTCGCACCAAAAAACAAACCTAAGCTACCAAGTCAGCAATCATAAATTCTAAACTAATGTGCAAGAAAATAATATAACATCATGGCGATCACGTCATCACTCATCGTCTGAATCAATAAAGGTTTCATTTTCTTCACTAAAATTTTCTTCTTCTTTTTTGAACTCAACTTCTTCTTCATCCTCGACATCATCTGTACGCATTGTTGGAGTAGGTGCCTTCTTCTTAGATGTGCTCCCCTTGTTAGCTACCATCTTCCCTTTAGATAAGTGCATGAAGTAGATGTCTTCTTCTACTCCGCTGGCCCTTGCTACTGCACCACAGGTCAATAATTCGTCATCAAAAACTATATCGTCATCCTGCTCAACCTCCTCATCTTCCTCCATTCTTCCCATCAGCCATTCATTGCTATCGTCAATATATTTCAGCGAGATCGGATCAATACGATCACGTGAATCATATCGCCGACGCAAGTCACGATTGTATTTTACAAATACTAAATCATTTAAGCGCTGTTGTGCTAGTCGATTTCTTTTTTTGCTATGGACCTGCAACATAACAAATAAATAATTAATCATATAATAATATAAATTAATATTTACATACTTGTTCAAAAAAATTCATACATGCTCAAAAAAACTCAAGTTGCGCTCACATCCGGATGAACTGCAAGTGAGACTTAAAACCTTTACTGCAAATTTTGGCGCCGTTTGGCGCAGCTTATCTGCTTCGGTGCGACAGATAAGCTAAGCTCTTTCAGCAATAAGTTGTGTTTGACAATTAAAAGCTGAGAAACGGTGGTTTCTATTAAACGCTTATTCTAACCTAAAATCCATCCGCGACTCTTTCTTCCAGCCGAACCGCGCCGCACTTCGCATCTTCTCCCGCGAGTGTTCCTCCCCCTCGACGACAGCCCCCGATCTCCTCCTCCTCCACGCTAGTCGATGATCTCCTCCTCCTCGACGACAACTGCTTCTCGACGGCAGCCGACGACGAGAGCTGCTTCTCCTCAACGAAAGCCGACTACGACATCGACCTCCTCGACACAAGCTTCTTCCTCCTCAACGAATCTTCTTCCTCCTCCACAGAGAGTCCTTCGTCCTCATCTACGATCGATTAACTGCTATCGATCGCGGCCAAATCTGGCTTTCCTACCTCCGGTAAGCTTCTTCCTCCTTGATTTCTGAAATTTTTTCCTCCTGTACAGGTGCCCTGAACAGATCTTCCATTTCTTCTCTCAGATTTTTTCGATTTTGATTTTTTTGCTTGATTTCAGGTGCCCCGGCCAGATTTTTTTACTTGATTTCAGGAATCTGATTAGGAATTGCCTCCAGACCCTGCTTCGTCCGGCCTTTCTTCTTCCTCCATTCAGCCCGATTGTCCTTCACAACATCAACAGGTAACTTATGTGTTTGTTTATTTGGCATTTTGTTCTTGTTTGATCTGAATTTGGCCCAATTTTTAGTATTTGATAGGATTTAGATGGGAAAACCAAAGGATGGAGTAATATCAGCTGTTTGGGATCAAACCGATATCTTCCTATTTTGTGACTTGTGCATCACTGAAATTGGTCTTGGAAATCGGCCAACGACCCATTTCAATAAGGAGGGGTGAAACAATCTGGTTTTAAAGTTTGAGGAGAGAATAGGTAAGAGGTATGATATAATTCAGATGAAGAACAAATGAGATCACCTAAAAAAAGAGTGAAAATTGTGGATGAAGCTTAAAAGGGGGGAGACTGGTCTTGGGTGGAATGCCTCCAGGAAAACAATCGATGCGAGCGACGAATGGGGGGACGAGAGGTTGAAGGTAAAACAAAAATTCAATTTGCACGTTTCTATTCTATTTATTTTGTGCAGATGATTAACTTTACTGTACGCTTTTTGCAGATTGTGCCTGCGACAAAGAAGTTTAGGTATGGAGGAATTGCCCCAGAGCTTGAATAAAAAATGAACGCTATGTTCAGTTCGGTTGTTGCCACAGGCGTGCATGCTTGTACACCAAATACCGCATCCCAAGGCCGAGAGTCGATAGCGGAGCGTACTATGTCCGAGGAAGAAAATGATCCAGTTGACATCACTGGGAACGTAGATAGTGCTCCAACTAAAGAAATTAGTATGTCTCAGACGCGTCGAAAGATGGGCAAAGACAAAGCATCTACATCATTCCTAAGTGACTTGGTGGAGTCCACTAAAGACATTAGTATGTCTCTCCGAGAGCCTCCAAAGTCGTCGTGTCCTTTTACTATTGTCGAAGCTGTAGCGAAAGTTGGAACCTATCCTGAGATACGTGGAGATTATGAGTTCTACGATTTTGCGACAATGTTCCTGATAGATAAGAACCATAGGGAGACCTTCATGGCCGTTGAGGAGTACAAGGTCAGGTGGATGCGCACCCGCTACGAGCGACGGGGAGAGTAGGAACTGTTTGTTGTTGCTATGTATCTATTATTGTTATGTATCTGCTACTGTTATTGTTATTGCTACTGATATGTATTATTCATGCACCCGCTACTGTTATTGTTTATGCACCCGCTGTATTATTCCTACTGATATATCAAATGTTCCTGTTATTATTCATGTTATTATGTATCCATTTTTTACCAATTTCATTTAAAAACAACAAGTGAAATAGAAAATGTCAACCGAGGAATCAGATACAGATTACTCGACTGACGAATATGAGATGATTAGGAGACGTCATGCTGCTGCTTATCAACAAACTCTTAATTCAACGTTGTATGTGATGACTCAGCACAACAATTTCTTAAACAATAACTCCCCTTGCATGACGTCACAGCAAACATGGGATAAATGGTTGGGTGAATTTTTTGGTGGGCATCCGGTGCGATGTCATAATGCCTTCAGAATGCCTCAACAAATCTTTTTCGATTTACTACGTACCTTAGAACAGAACCATGGATTTCAAGGTTCACGAAGGACTGCGAGCAGGGAGGTCCTAGCCATTACGTTATATGTGCTATCTCACAACGAGTGTATCAGAATAACAAGTGAGCATTTCCAACATTCCACCGAGACTGCAAGCAGATATTTTAGCGTCGGGATTCGTGCTTTGGTACGTCTAGCAGAGGTTATTATAGTTCCGGAAGAAGGATACTTCGCTTCTACTCCACCAGAGATTGCTGAAGATACGCGGTACATGCCGTTTTTTAAAGATTGCATTGGGGCAATAAATGACACACATGTTCATGCAAACGTACCGGTAAGAAACAAAGTACCTTATATTGGACGTCATGAAACAACTACACAGAATATAATGCTGGTTTGCGACTTCAACATGTGCTTTACTTTCGCCATGGCCGGTTGTGAGGGATCTGCACATGACAGTCGAATTTTCAACTTTGCAATAAGCGATCCCAAATACCGCTTCCCACACCCGCAAGAGGTAATGAGGTTTATATTTACTTATTTTCTTACTTTTATTTATGTTTCATATAATTATACATTTAGCTTTACTTTTTATGATTCAGGAAAATTTTACTTGGTAGACCCTGGATATCCAATACAGCGGGGATACATAAAACCATTTCTAGATACACGATACCACCTTCAAGATTTTGCACGTGGTAATCGTCCAGTTGAAGGACTACGAGAGATTTTCAATCAATCACACTCTTCCTTAGGAGTGTGATTGAACGCACATTTGGCGTATGGAAGAAGAAATGGGCAATACTTCGTGACATGCCGAGCTATAGTTTTAAGAAGCAGACACAGATTGTCCTGGCGACCATGACCTTGCATAATTTCATCCGGAGGCATCCTTCACGTATAGATCCAGATTTTACAGAAGGTGAGACAATGGTACGGGAGCCGGAGCAGACACACGGAGACAGTCCGAGACATGCATTGACACGGCGGGTGGCATGGACGAGATGATAGCATTGCGGGATTCAATTGCACAACAACTCTATGAGTCAAGAAGGTAATATTCATTACTGAAATTTTCTATTTTCAATAATTTAAAACGATGTTTAATAAAAAATTTCTCACATGTAGGTGATACAAGACACTACTGGCAAGCAACCGATGAATCAGAGCGTTGAGAGTTTTAGCATAATTTGATATTTGTTGTCTGAAAAATATGAAATTTGTATTTGTTATTTCGTGTAGTAGTAATTTTAAACTGCTTTTAAGTATTTAAAATTCAAAAAAGAATATTATATTTCATTATAAAAAAACAGCTGTCAAAACTCTATTTTATCCAAACAATTTTTACAAAACAGCTTATGGGTAAGCTCTGCAAACTCCATTTTACCCAAACAACTTTTTAACAAAACTCTGTTTTTAAAAAACAGCACTTTTTCTGTCAGCAGCTTTCCGTCAGCAGCTTATCATCAGCAACGACTTAGCAAACAGACCCTTAGTCAGATCAGGAGTATCAGCTCCATATGATTGCCACCATTCAGCTGCCCCAAAAAATAAATATCAAGAAATTAATGAATCATTCTTAATAAATAAATTGTTTGTTTGAAACTTGAAATATTATTTAATTAACTAACCCGAGTACTTTGTTTTTCTATGACGAACTTCAAATTGCATTCCAAATAAACCTTCAACATTTCTATATAAACTTAGTTGGTCCATAATTATATCTTAAATTTCAGAACTTGTAATGAGCTTTTGCATTGTTTGATATTGTTAGAGAAATATGATATATTGTAAAGGCCCATTAATTTGGCCTATTTTATTCTCTCTTGCTTTAGTCCCACATCTCTTGTATAAGACTCTTCTCCTCTCTCCTCTCCTATATATATGTTCTCATACTTTTTTTTGATATATGGAAAAGTGTTCATAAGGTTCAGGATCATTTCTCTACATGGTATCAGAGCCAACGATTCTGCTTGAGCGGCTTCCCCTTTCTTAACCCGCGTGGTCTGTCTTCTGTCCGCTACCCGCTCGGCCTTCTGCGGCCTGCCTTCCTGTCCTCTCCGCTCCTCTTCTTCAGCTCCCTCTTCTTCTCCGTGGTTCCACACCTCCCCTCCGACATTTTATAGCCTTCCCCCTTTTATCTCTCGTCGGGTCCACCTTCCCTCTCTCTCCTCCAGACCGCTCTCTCTCGCTGCGGCTTGCTTTCGCTGCTTGCTCTAGCTCGCAGCGGACTCCCTCTCTCGCGGCCTGCTCCGGCTTGCTGCGGCCTGATCCGGTTCGCTTCGGACTGCCCCTCCAGCTCCAGCTCGCTGCGGCTTGTTCCTGCTCTCTGCAGCCTGCCTCTTCTGCGGTTTGATCTTGGCCGCTGCGGTCTCTTCTCTATCCGCTTGAGTCTCTCTCCTCGCGGGTTCCTTCTCCTCCGTTCGCTGCTGTGATCCGCTTGGCCGTGCGAGTTGTTCTCTCTCACCCGCATCTTGGTCGCGGTCTCCTCCAGCTCTTCTCTTCTCTGTCCGCGCGGCCTGTCACTGCCGCTGCGGACTTATTCTACCAGTCCGCTTCGCCTTGGTCTCGGCCTCTTCCCGCCGCTGGTGTTTTCACATCTTGACCAGGCGGTCTCTGCTCTACTCGCGTGGGTTCTCCTCTTTTGCGGATTGTTCTTTTCGCTGGCCTCTCCCTCCCTTCTTGCGGCCTGCCCTCTACTTCAAATCCGTTGCAGTCTGCTCTCTACTCCAGACCGCTGCGCTCTTTGACTTCTTACTTCACGCCGCTGCGGCCTGCTACTGCTCCGTCTGCTGCCTCTCTTCCATCGGCGGGCTCCCTTCCTGCACTTGCGGCTGCCCCTCTCTACTCGCTCCGCCTACACCAGTTCCTTGCGGCCTGGTTCTTGCTGCAGCCTCGACTTCTCCTGCGGCCTGGTTCTCGCTGCGGGCTCGGCTTCTCCTGGTCTTGTTGCGGCCTCTGCGGCCTGGTTGTGCCTCTGCGGCCTGGTTGCGGCCTCTGCGGCCTTGCTGCGGCTCTGCGGCCTTGCTGCGGCCTCTGCGGCCTTGCTGCGGCCTCTGCGCCTTGCTGCGGCCTCTGCGGCCTGCTGCGGCCTCTGCGGCCTTGCTGCGGCCTCTGCGGCCTTGCTGCGGCTGGTCTTTGGAGACCCCTATAAGGATGTGTGCCTCTTCCGCCCTGCTCACCCCACCACTGTGCTCTGTGGTGTCTCTCTCTGATAGTGGAAGCTCCTGTCTTGTAGCCAGTTTCTCATGGATTTTGGACTCCGGTGCGACGCACCACATTACCCCACTACAGCCTCCACACTACCTGGCCTCCGTGCATCCTAAGTTCATCACTGTTGCCAATGAGCTACCACTCCCGTCTCTGGATCCGCTGACATCTCTCTTACTCCCTCTATTACCCTTCGATCTGTTCTTCATGTTCCTGGCTCTTCTTTTAATCTTCTATCTATTAGTCGTCTTATTCACGACCTTAATTGCGACCTAACCTTCTCTTCAACCTCTTGTGTTGTGCAGGATCGCAAGACGTGGAACATCCTCGGTACAGGGCGGCTGTCCAATGGGCTCTACATTTTTGATTCCTCTTCTCCCACCGCTCTCTCCACCATCTCTCTGTTAACTGACATCGTCGTCTTGGACATGCTCCTCTTCCAGTTCTCCAGAAAGCTCTTCTGATGTGTCCCTTTCTGAGTTTCGGTGTGAGTCTTGCGTTTCTGACAAACACATCGTGTCTCTTTTACCTCCCCTAGTACTCGGTCCGAAGCCCCTTCTCCTTAATCCATTCTAACATTTGGGGGCCATATAAGCTCCCGAGTTTTTCGGCTATCAGTATTTTGTCACATTTATCGATGACTACTCACGCGTTACCTGGCTATACTTACTTCGAGATCGTACTGAACTTCCCTCCACTTTCCGTGCCTTTCTGGTAGAGATCCGTACTCAGTTTTCTGCCTGCATCAAACTTCTTCGTACCGATAATGCGCGCTAGTATACGGGCCGCATCTTCTCTAATATCTGCACCGAGTTTGGTATTGTTCATCAGAGCTCGTGTGCCTATACTCCTCAACAGAACGGCGTCGCCGAGCGGAAGAATCGACACCTTCTCGAGGTCGCCCGCTCTCTCATATTTCAGATGCACGTTCCACCTTTCTATTGTAACTTCGCCGTCTCTAGTGCCTGTCATCTCATCAACTGCATGCCCTCCTCTACCATGAACTTCGTGGCTCCTGTCACTCTTCTCTTTCCTTCCAAGGCTCTGTCTCTCTCACGCCCCGAGTCTTTGGATGCACATGCTATGTTCATAACTTGGCTCCGCCCACTGACAAGCTCGCTCCTCGAGCCACCAAGTGTGATGTTTGTTGGCTACTCCCGCACCCAAAAAGGATATGTTTGTTATTCTCTTACCGACGGTAAACTCATCATTTCTGCTGATGTCACCTTTTGAGAAGATCAACCCTTTCATACAGTCTCTACAGATCCATGTCTTCCTCCTCTCATTCGGCCCGTCGTACCCGTTACGTCTCCTTCCCCCCCTCTACTTCCAACACCTACCCCCCCGCCAATCCGTCCTACGCCTCCTATCATCCAGGTGTACTCTCGTCGCCCTCCGAGCTCGCATGCCCTGCCACGGCCTCCCTCTACCGAAGTGATTTCACGGCCTGATAATCCAGTGTCTGTCTCCACAGCTCATCCAGGCAATTCTGTCTCGTTACATCGCCTGTACCCGACCCTTCACACCTTTGCTACTTCATATCCTCTATTTCTATTCCTACTTCTGTGCGGAGGCTTTGCAACATCCAGGTTGACGTGCTGTCATGGATGCAGAAAATGCGCGCCCTTTGGGCGAATCAGACTGGGATCTGGTCCCTTTACTACCTAGGCAGACTACAGTTAGTTGCAAATGGGTCTTTGTCATCAAGCATGCTTCGATGGGACGATTGACCGTCTTAGGCCAGACTGGTGGCTCGCGGCTTTACTCAACAACACGGTCTCGACTATGAGGAGACCTTCTCTCCGGTCGCCAAGCTCAACACGTTTCGTGTCCTTCTCTCTGTCGCTGTGCATCGTCGGTGGCCCTTGCACCAACTCGATATCAAGAATGCATTTCTCAATGACGACCTACACGAAACCGTCTATATGCAACAGCCTCACGGGGTTGAGACCACGGGGGAGTCCAAGATTTTTGTCATCTTAAGAAGTCTTATCTATGGTCTCAACAATCCCACGGGCATGGTTCAGTAAGTTCGGTAAAGCTGTCAGGCAGTTGGTTTTACTCGGAGTCGGCCAGACTTCTCTCTGTTTTCACGTCGGACATAGAACTACCGA